>JAENPR010000616.1:0-372794 GCA_018135685.1 Themeda triandra
AATTAAACTTTCGCGAAAATTGAGGGATGGAAAATAGACCTTTTTTTTTTTTTTTTTTGTCTGTCGCCTAAAACACGCATCCTGCTCAGGCTATGCTTGGTCTAATTGGCGGCCCACTATTTTGCGGTCCATCGCTGTAACATTCCTTCATCAATAAACCCAACCAGGCAATCGGCCTGTTCCCAGCTTAAATGGCTCCGTCGAGGAATCGCAAACGCAAGTGATGAGTGGGCCTGAACCGATCTCCGTGGGCTATTCCGGCCCAACTTCCGAGCCTCCATTCCTTCCTTCTGCTACTCATCGCCACCACTCAGCCCATGAGGCCATCACAGAGTAGCCCGTGGGCCGCAAATCGGGGAAGCCACGACGTGGACGCCACGCACATGTGGACAAGGACAATGGGCGGCGGCGCATTCATTCCATTCAACGGTCGCCGCTTGCCGCTATTGCCTTGCGATCGCGGATCGCAAGTGGAGACGTCAGGCACAGCGCCGCCGGACTGGGACAAGCGGCGGACGGACCCTGCGACGTGCGCTCCATCACGGTCTGCCTCCGAGGCTCCCAAGGGAGACGTTTCGGGAACTCCCGCGATGCAAGTCGATGGCTTCTGAAGAAGCTCCGTCCGTCTTGGACGATTCAGAACTCGAAGAATCACGATGGCTGCTATCTTTTCTAGAATCTAGAGTACCAAGCCTGACGGATCCTCTCCAGCGCCAACGTCTGTCTCTGCGCGACAGAGCGAGAGATGAGTGGTTTGTTCAAGAGAAAGAGACGGTCTTTGCTCTTGCTGCAATTTCCTCTCATGCAGAGAGGAGCAATCTGCAGTTAGCGCGCTCTGTTTGCATGAGAACTTGACTGTCCTTGTCCACACTTCATCGTTGAACAAACCAACCGAGATGTTTATACTCGTACACAATCCTTTCTGCAGGTAGGTAGAGACGCTGGCAAGCTGGAACAAGAGTACACACTATCAACAAGAACAAGAGCAAGAACAAGAACATTTTTTATAGATAAAAAAGGAAGAACAAAACATTTTTTTATTTTTCTTGTTGGTAGCGTGCATTCTGTATACATACAAGAAAAAGAACACAATGACAAATTGGCAATGCATGGAGCAATGAACTAAATCCGTACAGGCAATTTCACAGCACGAATACCATTAGAACAAAAGAACAACATTTCAAATACACCCTACAATAGATCCATTGTTTTTTTTACAGACAGACCAGTACACCAATGCTGTGCACTCACTGACACATTTTACATCCGGAGCTACGCCGGTCACAAAAACGCCGGCGAGGTCCGGGGACCAACTGAACAAAACCTCTACTTAAATCACTACTACACAGGTGCCGGCCGGCGGCCTGCAGATTGCTTAAAACCTCATCTGCGGCGGCCGGACTACAGCCACTACTGAACTAACAACATACAGCGGCACATCTGATCGGCGAGCGGCGAAGGGCGAACGGCGACGGCTCAGTTGGAGAGCAGCGCGTCCCAGTCGATCTCGTAGGACGGGTACTTGCGGAGCACGAAGCTCTCGGCCTCGTCCCACGGCACCTCGCTGAAGTCCAGCTGCCCCATGTCCCCCACCACCGGCGGGGCCACCACCGGCAGCGCCGTCGTCACGGACGACGAGCACATCTCGTCGTCCGACCCGGACCCTGACCCGGAGCCCTCATCCTCGGAGCTGTTGCTCGCCGCCGCCGCGGCCGCCGCTGAAGCCTCCTCCAGGGCCTGCGCGTTGATCGGCATCGCCTTGCTCTTGGCCCTGCTGGCAGCGCCCTTGGACGAGGACGCGGCGGCTATGGTGGCGCAGATGGCCTGGAGCTTGGCGTCGACGGCGGGGTCGAGCGGGGCGCGGGACGCGGCGTTGTCGGGGAAGTTGAGCCTGGCCGCGTCGCCGCGGAGGCGGTACGCGGCCTGGTCGTACGCCAGCGCGGCCTCCTCGGCGGTGTCGAAGGTGCCGAGCCACAGCCGCGTGCGGTTCCGCGGCAGGCGGATCTCCGCCACCCACTTGCCCCAGTGGCGCTGCCGCACGCCGCGGTAGAGCTTCTGCGGGGGCGCCGCCGCCGCCGGGCGCTGCGCGGAAGCCGACGACGGCGGGGGCACGGGCAGCGCGGGCTTCATGGGCTGCGCGCGCGGGCCCAGCCCCGGGTTCCGCTGCAGGTGGAGCTGCGCCTGGATGAACTGCATCTGCGCCGGGCTCAGGTGGGTTGTCGTTGTCGCCGCCGGGTGGTACTGGGCCGCCGCCGCCGCCGGGAGGCGGCGCCGGCGCCGGCGCCGGCGGTGGCATGGCCAGAGGGGATGGGACCGGGGCGTCGTCGACTTGCATGAATGACTCCATCGCTCGCAGCAGATCCTCGCTGGGCCCCGGGAGATTTATGGCAGCCGCCATCAAATTGTACAAGAATATACTACTACTCAACTCTTTTTTTTCTGGGGATTTTTTTTTTGGGAAAAAGAAAAGAATAAATCGCCTTGTTCTTGGCTAAAATCAAAGAACAGGCTAGGACAGATCTACTGAACTGATGATCAGAGAGATGTAGAAAAAGAACCTCTCTTGACTAACAACCTACCTATATCCCACAAACGAAGGAAGAAAACAAAAAAGGAGCAGATCAGAGACCAGAAACTAAAAGGCTCTGTATCTCTGTTCTAGCAGGTAGCAGGATCCAAGGAAGAAGAAAGAGAAACTCAAGAACTGTGAACAAGAGAGGAGAGTGAGAGCTGCAACGATTCTTCTACCTGAATGAAGACGGAAGAACAACTCGCTCAGAGCTAATCCTACCTCGCTCAGACCTCACAGAAACGGTGTGTGGATGTGTTTTCTGGCTGCGGTGGAGTGCGGTGTGTTTGTGGAAGAACACTGGGGATTGTGGATTTGGTGTGTTTGGGTTGAGGAGCTTGGGGAGACATCCGGCTGCTCTTTTATAGCCACCAACGATCTTTTTTTTTTTTTTAGCGACGACGATCTTTCCCAACCTTATCAACCACCTCACTAACCACGCTGCTAATCGCGCTTTTCCGCCGGTGGGAAGCTTCGCGAGTGCGGCTGCCAGGCGGGCCCGGGCCCCACGCGGAGAACCCGCGGGCGCCTCTCGTCGGGGCGCCTGACAGGTCAGGCAGCCACTGGCCTGACGCCACGTGTGGGTTATCTGGACACGTGTCCGCGACGCCACCGGCAGGTGTCGGTTGACCCCGCGCGTGGCAGGCGGCCAGTGGCGGCGTGTGGCTGCTCGCTGTTCGCCGTGGCGGATGGATGGAGATGTGGAGGAGCGGGTGGATGGATGGCTGCAGCTGCAGGAGGAGAGGAGGCTGCGTGCGGTGCGGCGGAAGGCGACGCGCGTGTCGCGGCGAGCCCGCACGCAAGTGTGCCTGCGGACTGCGGCGACGGCGACGGTGGCGTGCAACGCTGATTTGTTTTTATTTTATTATATTATTACTAGAAAATACCTTTTTGGTTTCCTTTTTATGGATGGATCGGTGATTTGTTTGTTGCAGCTTTTATGACCCAGTCGTAAAGGACCTCGTGGTGTGAACACTCTAGCACGGGCCACTGGAACGACGGTCCAATCCGTAAAATACCAAATCAGAGCCCTCTGTTTTTTTACACCTAAAAGACCAACCAGCAATATAGAACTCGTATAAAACCAATGACTTTTTGCTTTTTTTTCTAAGGTATACCACTCTGTTCTAGCGCTTGTTAATAATCTTCTCTTGGTATCACCAGTAAAAGTGTTGCAGGTGGCCTGTATTGCTGAAGTGGAAGAGTGAGGGGAAGTGAAATAGAAGAAGTGGGGATATATGTTTATAACCGGCTTATAGACATAAAAATTCAGAAAAAAAATCTTATGACATGAGTGGGTTATAGCCTTATAGGTGAGCCAACTATTATATTATACTAGTAAGTTGCGCGCGCCATTGCGCGTGGCGTCGTAAAACGTATGGTTTTACGGATACTATATTTGATGGACTCTTATTTTATATTAGTATAATTTTTATATGTAGACGAATGTGTATATGTATATATATTTTAGGATTGTAAAGCCGGTAAAATTACTAAATCATTTAATTTTATGTGTGATATGGGTAAGGTATCATAAAACTTCCATAACAACTGGATTATGGAAATCAGCTTTATTAATTACTTGCAAAAAAATTTAGAGAAATATAGACCCACATCTGTAGTAATAAAATTAAAATAAAATATGTGATAGTTGCATAGATGTCAACAAAGTTGTTTTGGTATTTTCTTTATTTTTATTTGATTCGTTATGGTTTGTACAAAATTTGAGCAAATTTGGATAAATAATAAATGTGTAAGAAAATATGAAAATGGCGTATTCTAGGAGCGTAAAGCCGGTTAAATTACTAAATTATTTTATTTTATGCGTGGTATGGGTAAATTACCTAAAGCTTCTATAGCAATTGAATTAAGGAAACTAACTCTATTAATTATTTTGGAAAAAATATTAAATTATTTAACAGGTCTGTACTCTTCATGTTACCGGGTTTGTATAGTACGCGCTATAACTTGCGGTGCGAAAAATGTGAAGGCCGATCGTTTATCCGGAACCTTTGTTCTTAAGAAGGACCCCGCGCGTTACCGTGGGCCCACGCACCTAGGCCCCGCAGGAAAAAAGAGGGAAGGGAAGAACAAAGAAGGATAAAAAGAAGGGAAAGAAGGGAAAGAAAACAAAAAGATGGGAAAACAAAAAAATTACTGTAGGACGGGTCTCACGCATCCGGGCCGTGGGGAAGAAAGAGAGAAGGGAAGAAGCAAAAAAAAAAGGTAAAAAAAAGAAAGGAAAGAAAGGTGGAAAAAGCAAAAAAAAATATATATATTGTTCATACATACGGTTACTGTTCATACATACGGTTACTGTTCATAAGTATGGTTACTGTTTATAAGTACGGTTACTGTTCATACGTACTGTACTGTTCATGGGCGACGTGGCATGGCTGGTTGCTCCCCAACCTTAGCCGGATGAATATAAGTAAATATAAGTAGGTTGACGGATGGTTGCAAGTGTATATAGCCAACAGAGGACAGTATAGTTAGCTTTGTTCTTAAAGCATGATTTGCTCCCATAATAGTTTTGTCCGCGCATGAGTAAACCTCGCCTTATCAATCTGGATGAACCAAAATCACTCTCCCCATAATCGTAAGTGAAAAGCTCGTCAGTGTATGCCTCAAGAATGGCTAGCATGGAAACTAAACATTTTTTTTTTCAAAAACGTGCGTTGCACGTGCTTCATTAAAAAGAAGAGAGTTTTAAGTTACGTTCCGTCGTTGGGGTTGGTGAGCTATTTCTCATGGAGGACGGACGGACGACACATTGACGAGAGGCGCCGGCTCAAACGGAGCGAGTCAGAGGTCATCTTACTACTAAACCGATTAAGCGACAGAGAGTCGAAGACCACGATCAGCCTCTTAAGGCGTCGGTGCGAAGCGCGCCGCACTGTCATGGAAACTAAACATGTGCTCCCGCTAATCCTAATGTGGCAAGGGCTCGCCAAGAAATAACACATCACACACCTATTTGCTCTCTACGGATTATCGAACTCATCATCTGTGGACAGTCTTTTTTAGCCAAGAAGTTTTCTCAATTAAATCTATTTTTAACAATTTCTCGTCGCTCATATGATCTAATCACTAGGGCTATTTACTACAAAGCTTACTATTGTAGACGTTCAAGTTTACCACACGTTATGTTGAGTTCGTACCACATATACGACTTCTTCTAGGACGGGGACACCCTATATGTCACTTGGCGTTTCATGTCATTTGAATTTTTTCCCAATATATAAACCAGATACACGTCAAAAGTGCCACCGGAATATGAAAGTGCGTAGCTCCCCCACGTACAGATGAACGCATGAACCAGCTCATAATAACTTGACTCATAAACTACGCTAGTGGATTTATTTTATTATTAGGCTTGTGTACCAATCCAAGTATCCAACTACATGTACAACTCAGTGTTTCGATGTGCATATCTGTAAGTAGCGTACTTATATATAGGTGGCCCTTTTTTAACAAAACAGTAGTTCGTACATCATTATATATATAAAAAAAAGAAACAGTACACATAGCTTAATTTTTTTGCATAGATAGATATTCGTCGTCTCGGCGCATCTTGTTCCAAAATGCCATATCTTTCTTTTCTTTTCTTTTTTACACAATGCCATATCTTTCGTTTGCGATCTATCTATCTATATCTATAAAGGCGAATGTATCTCTCATTTATCAGCAAACCGATGAATCCATATATATTCGAGTTTGAGGAGAGAGATTGAGAGAATTTGAAGGGCCATGATTCATGTCCCCCATGTTCGTCGTGTCTGGTGCTGCTGCGGAGCCTTCGCGGGTGGAGCGTTGCCGGAAAGCTACCGGTCGTTAGGACCACAGCATGGACGTCCATGTCCATGTACAATGAAGGCCTTAATATTAATAGCCATGTGAGATCCAACGTCTCTAGGATTAAACTAAAATTACTATAAGTTTCTTATAGAAAGATTTTTGAAAAAAAAGTTTTTTTTTTTTTTGTTGGTGCTTCTCCACTAGCTTAATTAAAAGCATGACAAAATGTACACAAGGAGAACGACCCTGAAGCTAAAATAAAGCCAAAAATGGCAGAGCCGACTCCCGATCTTGATCTTTTAGCAAGATTGAAAACAAAATGCTCTCCAGCAACTCTCTATCTTCAACACAATCTATCCACGCTTGAGAAAAACAAACCCAACCACATGGAAATGTGTGCGCATCTGCCAATCTAAAGGTGGACAAACGCGCCCATGGGACCAGGCGTGTTTTTCATTTAGCAGAAAAAGATATTCTTCTAATTTTAAAACTCATCATTGATTTATGGTAGTTTAGTTTAGAGAGTATTGGAAATGCTCTTACAGATATAAAAGTATAATTAATATCTAATATTTGTCTTTTGTTTTGGATGGATACACATACACATATTATAGATTTATAGGATGTTTGGGATATTGCTACCCAAGATATAAGACATGTACTAAATTTCCAGATTTATATATACCCACCGTAGTGTTAAACTATTTTTCCCCGGAGAAACGGGTAACTATCCATTCCATTATTCCAAGGCGATTGTTGCGACTGCGAGAGATTGCGTTCACACGGCACATGCCCCACCACTCCTCTCAAGACTCTTTTTTTGATAGGAAACTCCTCTCAAAGACTCAAAAGCAAATGAAACGATACACTAACCGAACCGCTGCATGCGTTAGACGTTAGCTATTGCATCTGCTGCACCCACCCACCGAAACTGCCAAGATTCGCACATCTCTAGGCAGGTTCATGAATCAGCATCGACACAGCCTCACGGGGAGCTGGACCTCAATGTACGTAAATAACATATACAGATAGGAAAATACATAGTATATACCAGAAGAAGAAAAAGTTTATGGGGTTCCAGGTCTCGGATTCTGTTGTCTGCTACCTGCTCTGCTCTCGCCCTCGGCCTTCTGCTACCACGTTACGACGACGCTAATCTTTGGCCTTGTTTAGATTCCAGATTTCATCCTAAAATTTCACTACGCAGTAATTCCTATTTCCCGTCACATCAAAATATCTACAGCATGTATGGAAAAGATCTTAAATATAGATGAAATAAAAAGCTAATTACGATTGATTGTTGTCTGCGAGGCGAATCTTTTGAGTATAATTTATCAGTATTTGGACAATATTTCACAAATACAAACGAAATTCTTCTGATCTTGCTACAGTGTGTGAACGCCTGAATTTGGACTCCCAATTTTGGAATCTAAACAAGGCCTTTATCTTATCCCGCGTCAGTTTTGTCCTTGATCAAAACAATGCCAGTACACTACAACAGTGCAGTGCAGCTGGTCAAGCGGTTGCACGCACATGCGCCCATGGATCCCTTGTTGTGCAGAGCAGAGGGGGGACGAAGATGTCCGCCAAGATTCCGATTCCTTGTTAGGGAGATGATTAAGTAATCTGTTATTAGGTGGGAACGAACGAAGGACAGCCAAGAACAGCCTGCTGTTGCTGCAGAGATTGCTCTCTCTCTCTCTCTCTGTGCTGGATTGCTGGCTCGCGAGCACATTTCTGTTCGGAGAACAGAGTCTATCTAACTATCTTACCGCGCTCCTAATTTCCACTCGTGTGATTATGTCCGTGCCACATTTTCCTTGGATCTCCATCCATATTCCATTCAGCAATCCTTCTTCTGGCCGGCCTCTTCTTAATCACGGAGCCGGCGACGCAGACGGCAAAGCTAACCCGTACCTTCCCGCCCCGCCGTTACCACCTCCATTGCAGTCGCAGATCCAAACTTGCCCGATACCTCTATGTAGCCCACCATCAGCGCTAGCGGGCTCAAGCTCAATCCACTAAGGGCCTCCTGGGTCCTGGCGGCTTTGGCATCGTGGGCATGAAGCCCAAATTCGTTCATTTCGCGGCAGAAATGGCCCGGCAGGCTGTAGCCGACCAGCCATGCCAAACAAGCTTGACTGGCTGCTCCAGAGTTCAGAAGCTCGATCTCACCGTTCCGGCAACCAATCACCTCAGTCAGCATCAAGACAGAAGCTTTCTTGTTTATCTTCCATATAAATCCCAAGATAGATCTCATCATAGGTGGATGTGAAGCTCACTTCTCACCGCAGTTACAGAGAACAAAGGAGAGGGTCAGTCAAAAGAGGTTGGGGGAGAACATTTCAGATGTCACAGACCAACGCCCAAAGATGGAGAAGTTCAAGCAGCGATCGCTTGCCAAGTTTCACGCACAAAACAGCAGTGCCCCTGTCACATTTCCCCTACACATACAGCAACGCAAAAACCAGGTACCGGCTAGTAGTTGCAAAGCTGGTCGACGTTCATTGCAGTCTCCAGATTCGAAAAGAAACATAAAATTCAACCTACTACATGTTATCAAGTTCCACCAAGTTCAGTCAGACGGCGAATGGGGAGACAATCTCCAGACACCAACTATGTACATTGTTAGGTGTCTGAGAAACAGAAAAAACAGAAAGGCTATACATATGCTACCACCTTCAGTTCCAAGTCCAGCGACAAGCCCAGATTATACTAGCAACAAAGAAAGAAACCACCCCCCAGAATTTTATACAATTATGCATCCCGGTGCTGCACCCAACAAAAACTAAAAGCAGCAAAGCATCCACGAGATTCTCCCTCCTCCGTAGGACCATGCACGCATGCACTCCTTGCAGCACACAGCGCAACAATGGGGTCCAACAGCTGCCAAACCAAATCCCCGCCAAGTGGTTGGTCTCACCACAAGGAGTTCAAGTAGTGATGTTGGTGCCTCTTTCTGAACTCGATCATGCCTCCATACGTCTCGTCTGCAAGGCCGACATAGAAGGCCTCGGTGTCCGGGCTGAATGCTAAACCTCCGATCTCGCCAAACAAGTCAATCTCATGAGATTTGCTGTAGTCCGCATGAGCATCATATATGTGAACAAAATCCACAGGCTCTGCTGTCGCAAGGAAGCGCCCGTCTGAAGAGAACTTGACACACCGAATTGAGCCCATCCTTCCACCAAGCACAGCTACAGACTGTGATAGGTTCCTGATGTCCCATAGCCTGCATGTAGTGTCTTGACTCCCAGTTGCCACGATATTGCCATCAGGATGCCACGCAGATGCAAATGAGTAATCCAAGTGACCCCTAAGAGAACCAATTGGCTGCAAAATATATGTGAGTGTTGAATATTAGGATCAACCACATACTGATATCCCCCCCCCAAAAAAAAAAAATATCCATCCACTTACCTTGCCACACTGGGGATCCACTATACAACCATCCTCATGATCTCCCAAGACAGCAAAGAGTTTCCCATTTGGGCTCACAGAAACACTCTGTTGGAGAATAAACTTAGCAGCCAAATAAGAGGATAAAACTACATTGCATAAAACAGTTAAGGGCCTACTTACATTCACAGACCAAGGAAGACATAGTGCTTGAGGAGGTCAAAGTACTCGTTGTCAAAAATCCTGATGGAGGAGTCATTGTTAGCAGCCACCAACCTTCTAGATCCGCTGAAATATACATTTCATAAACATACTGTTAACTCAAGTCAAAATGAACAAGATACTGACTCAGAAATCTAGAAAAGCATCGAATCTTACCTGGGATCCTGATAGATCTCTAAAGAGTTAGTGATTGCATTTTCATCATCTGTAACCCTTGTGCTGTAAAGTACCCCATCATCATCCAAGCGCTAGTAAATACCAAAAACAATATGTCAGATTTACTGTCATGAGTTACGAGACCAAAGTACAAGACCACAAAGTAGGAGAATATTTATGCGGTAGGAATACCTTGCATATAAGCTCCCTTGAAATCCACCAACTACCAATAAATTACTTTCCACGACCATTGTTGTGACCTGAACCATTGCCACTGACTGTGAACCATGCCCCCTCTGTGCAACAACACAAATTGTACTTTAGACCAAACCAACAAGAAAATGAAGCTGCACAGAAATATTGATCGCCAGAAAATATAAAAGGTTGTATACCTGTTTCGGGACGATGTAATCATTAGCATTGATTAGCTCAGTACTTGTCTGCTCCAGTGAGGACCAGTGTGTCACTGATTCGTCATGCATTGTATAAACATCATGTTTAGTTGTTGCCCATACTAGGTTCCGTAGCTGTGAAACAACACATCATGCAAAAAAAGATCATTGAGAACGTGATATGTGGATTTGCTCTTTGAACTTTCAGTGCGTGTAACAAGCAGTAATGTAAACTTGAATATTCCCTAGGCAAATGCTACAGCACCCTTGCATGTCGACCAAAAACATGAATTGATTAGAAGGAATAGAAAACCCCATACAGAAGCAAAAATCTCTTAAACAGGCAAGCAGTTTGGCAACATGTACAGCATAACCTTTTTTTGCACAAGTGTAGAACCATAGACTTGCTAAGAATTACTCAGATATTTTATATATGATGTTGGTTAGTATAATTTTAACTAGCTAACATCATATATAAAAATTGGAGGCAGTAGTAAAGACCATACAGAAGGCAAAAGAAAAGTCTCATAATAAGTTATGCTTATCCTTGTACACAAATAGGCAGTTTATCGGTAATAGTATTGTCGGCAGCAGTATAAATTCTTTGTATTCAATAAGATCTTCAACTCAATTCATTGAGCTAGTTTTAAGACAGTTCTAGGAAAATCTTGCCTGTATGCTCAATATAAGGACAACTAGAAACGAGTTTTCCTTGGATAAAATTTTTTGGTTCTAACAAATTCAAGCAAAATCTAAAACATAAGTAGTTCAACACTGTAACTCTACTTTACATACATAAAAGAAATAATTTCCTAGATTCAGTTGAAACCCAAAAGGTTCAGTGTCCAAGAAAGTAATTTTAAGTTATCCTCCGAATATCAAGGTAAGGTTGGCAAACCAGGTAAAAACTAGTTTCATGAAAGCTGCTTTTACTTATCCATGAGACTGAAACAAGACTACAGTTCTCTACCACATCTATATATTCTAAGATGACAACCAAGAATCACTAAATAATGGCCACACAAATAGGATAGCCTCGCGGTGGACCAACCTTCCAAGGACAAATTATTCCTCAAACCAAACAAACCCGTAAACAACATGCTTGATGATAACTTTGCTCAAAAAAAGTTGGACTGTAATGAAACAGAGAAAAATCAGACCTGAAAATGTAAAACTTTTGGCCGACCACGCCTTGTGTTGTAGTGGAAATCATAGTAAGGGCTATCCTTCTCCACTTGTTTGCACTCTGAGAGATCACGAAAAGTAACAAAAACAGATTGTAAGGAGCTGGGGAAGTTACATTTCAGTAATGAAGACTGAACAGTGCTGCATTGAATGACACTGAGAATACATGTACGAGTTTCAGCATAAATCATTCGGGGTGAACAGATGAAACCTAGTAGTGGAACAGTAAATCTTTTTTTTTTTGAGCGAAAAATACAGCAGGGGAAGCCCCCACTGTGGGATTTTATTAAAAAAAACAAGCGCCATAAACTGTACAGTTCAATCAAGAGGCTGAGGGGGCCACTGTTCAGCTAAGAACTAAGAAAGAATTGAATAACCAGGAGTCAGTGTGCTTGCTTCCACCTAGTGATCTAGGAAGAACTACTTCTACCACCTTACAAATATACTGGACGCCATGCAAACAGTATGTAATAATGTAACTGAAAGATGGGGCCTCTCACATGAAAAATGAACTCTCGTAAACAAATCAGCATATAACACTTTCGTATTGCTTTTAATGCCCTGGCCAGATCTCATGTAATGATCTGAAACAGCTCTAACAGATTTACCTTTAAGTAGGTTGGTCCTTAGCCCAAACAAATGGCAGACTAGCAGTACCCCAAGAATATTAAATTTCAAAATATTCACAATAAGAAAATGGTGACTGTTATCCTTGGTCCATGCAAACTAGCTGATTCAACTAACAAATTTGGCCCATTACTATGTGACATGAAATAGTTGATTAGCACTGCAGTGATCCCATTCTTGTTTCTTACGACCTGGCCATTTCCACTTCTTGAACTGGACCATGAATGTCAAGGAGGGATTATGACCCCTCTTCCTTGTGCTTGTGCATTAAGTATTTAAGTAACTATTATTAAGTCAATGGCAATAGGGAATATGATTTTTTTTTATGTTAACATGTTATGAGATTTGCCATTCCATACTGTACTGAAAGTGGATACTAGCTACTCGAGATTGGCAATCAATTAAGCAACCAGATATTCTCTCACATAGAAGTGATAACTGATGGTCTTTGACATCTAAGTAGCATTTCTGGAATTTAATAATTTGTACAGCTTAGACTAGGTCAACTAAAAGGTTCACATAATCTCAAGCCATCTATTTTGGATCGTGAATTCATGATGTATGCCCCCACCAAACCACCACCCTGGACCACAGTAGATATGAAAAGCTAGCACCCATCCCCATCAATGAGCAGCATGAGCACATGCACCCAACCAAACCCACCTTACCTAAAGTTCATACATGCCTTCTGCTGCCCACCAGGAAGGAAAAAAAAAAAAGAAAGAATGGGGAAAAAACTGAACTGCAAGATAAAATTTGGACATAGCCAAGCATGACGATCAGCCCCATGAACTATAGCAGCGAACGGTAGTGTTTCTATATGGCTCAGACATGAGATCAGCAGTATAGTGCAACATAGTGATAAGTAGTGATGGTTAGTACATTTTCCAGAGGTTTTTTGCGAACCAAAACAATATAATATGCATCTCAAAGAAATAACAAAGCAGATACTGCATAGCTATAGATGGATTCATATTCTTCAGCACATCATTCTTCCTAATTTGGTGATCTTTATATAGTCTTTTTGTATTTGACTATAAATGTGTAGTTTGTGTGTAAGCAAAGTAATGCAAGCTTATGACCATATTGAACTTGTCATTCATATCATTCCTAGACCTCCATCTTTCGATAGTTTTTCCTAGCCAAGTATTTGCCAGCTACTAAACCGTTACGAGTACCATCTTGTCAATTTTCCTAACAAGCTAGACCACAGGTTTGAACCATCAGTTTGCACGTTGTAGTGTAATGGGAGTCAGAACTGCCATCACTGATTGTCAATGTAATTAAAAAGGAGTAGGTGTAGGTCGCACAGTCACTCCTGTACCACAACTATCATATGAATGAGCTTGAAGTAATGACAGGGCCAAAATTCTAAACAAAGCTGGCATGCTTAATGGTTATATTGACAAAGCACCAATATCCAAATGTCTAAAAATTGGATCACTGCAAAATATAGATAACAAAGTCCCAACTGGAATTTAATTGCAACCAATTTCTGTGGAAACTACTAAACGTGGTTCTCTTAACGCACTGGAAATCCACTGTTAACCAAACCCACCAACTAGCCAAATGAATGGTTCTGTGTCACCAGAGAAATTGGTAGGGAGATAAGGAATGAGAAACATAGATTTAAGAATCCAGAACCCTACTAAAAGGGGGCCTTCAATGTCATATCTATCTCATTCCACATACAGAGCAGAAATAAACAATAATGTAGTGTTAAATGCCATGTCGGGAACGGCATACGTCAGCAAAATATATCACTAAGGTGTTTGATTATCGTAATTTGGCTTGTGATTCACAGGAAAAGGCAACGCAAATGTGATTCAGGAGAAGATCAATATCCCTAAAGTTTTCAATGTTTGGCATGTAAAACCAAACATGAAGCCAACAAATCACACAGTATATAAGCACTTCTGTACCAGAGACTCGTGACTATGTGGAAGCAACCTAGGAGTATTGTGTATAATTGAGTTGAACATTCTGCGGTTCAAACTAGAATTTGGGTGGAGATCGATTGGGGCACACTGGATTGGGAGGAAATAGGAAACGGGCAAGTGGTGCGTACCTGCAAAGCATCCTCCCGCGCGTAACTCAGGTTCTGGTAATTCCTGTAGTTCTTGATCTTCATCTCCCGGTACTTCTCCCGCCCGAAGAGCATCTTCTCCCACGGGATCCCCTGCATGTCCTTCCCAGCCGCGACGTCCGCGGCGGTGACGTCGGGCAGCACGTTCTCCTGCAAGACAAACAACGCGACATTCCTTCCTCAGAAAAAAAAAACCGACAACGAGAAGAGGGGATCAAAATTCCATCCGAACAAAACAGGGGGCGATCTCCCAAATGAATGGAATGGAATGGAATGGGATCAGCATGGATGGATGGACGGCGGACCTGGTCGTAGGCGACGAAGCTGGCGAAGAGGTCGTTCTGGTTGGCGTCGGCGAAGGCGTGGTCGTCGCCGGCCTGGTCCTCCATGAGCTCGTGGATGCTGTTGAGGATGAGCTGGAACTCGTCCTCCAGCTGGAACTCGTCCTCCATGCCCCTCCTCCTCCTCCTCCTCGCCCTCACAGGCAAGCACGGATTCCGTCCAAATCAACCCGGCCCTGCGAAGGCAGAATCACCCCAACCAACCAACCAATCACCCAACCGCCCCGAATTTCCCCGGTAGAACAGAAACGAAAGCAATTCAGCGCGCGGGGCGACGAATCTAGCGCGGATTCGAGCGGCCGGGCTCACCTCGATCGGCGGGGAGCGGGCGGATCCGGGATGCGCGCGGCGCGGGGGCGGAGCGGGAGCGGGATTGGGGAATTGCTTTTCTGGTGGTGGTGGCCTGGGGGGGGGGCGCGCGCTGGCGAAAGCGCAGGCAGCACGGGGGCAACGAGGCGGCGGCAGGGAGGGCAGGGCAGGGCAGGGCAGGGCCCAGACGACGAGGCGACGCGGGGGCGGGGGCGGGGGCGGAGCAGGCCAAGGCCAAGCGAATCAGCGCTGGGGGTGGAGCGCGTGCGTGACGGGAGCGGGTGGATGGGAACGCGCCACCGACCGTGGCGGGGCGAGGGGGAAACGGGCGGGGCCCGCAAGCCAGCGGCTTTGGTGGGTTTGGTGCACGGTGACGGTGACGTACGGGATAAGGATCCGGGGACGGGGACTCGTAGGCGGGGGGACATTTAATTTTTTACCATCCTTATCTTTGGCCAGTCTCTAAATAGCAGGTTTAGAATGACATTTAATTTAATAGCATGAGAGGCACATTCTGTGTAATTTTTTACCATCTTTGCCTACGTGGCACACCATGTCAACCAACCAGCGTGCCAACAAGGACGAGGTGGAGTGTAAAATGACCAGGCCTGCCCCTGCGCGCTCTTATCCTTTCCAGAGGCGCCGGAGAGGGAGCGCTAGGATGACCGCCCCGGCCATGCCGTCGCCTGGGTCGCGGGCCGAGGAAGGTGACCGCCGCGGGATGGGGGAGGGGCTCGGCGCGCGCCGCCGCGATGCGAGTCGAGCCGGGCCACGCCCGCCGCACGCGGGGCGAGGAGGCCGCCGCGAGTCGGGGAGCTGCACCGGTGGCTGGGAGAAAAGCGGCGGGCCGTCGCACGCTGGGAGAGGAGCGACGGGCGACCGGGGTCGGTGCGGCGGCGTGCCCTGCGGAGTTGGGCGGCGCGGCTTGCTGATTCCCTGGCGGCGCTGCTCCCGTTCCCTCTACTGGAGACGGAGGCGAGCCGCGAGCGGGCCTGTCTAACCGACCGAGGAAGAGATACGCTATGTTACAGCGATACTACGTCGATACGGACACGGCGATACTTTTTTTGCCAAAAAAAAAAAATCAAGTATACGCGATACGAAAATATTAGGAATATGCACATGTATAATTGTCTGTAAAATAATAGAAAGAACTAGTGCAGCTGGTCATACAAACTAATGTTCAGTGATGTGCAGGCCAGTAGTAGCCTAGTACTCCAGTAGATCCAAGAAAATCCATATTCATGTGTTGCTCGAGTTCTGTCTACAGCCGTAGCCATCTTCCTTCTTATCTTCTTCGATTTTCCTCAATAGATTAGATGTGGCATGTGTAGCGCTCGGGAGTATCGGAGGTGTATCAAGATGTATCGACAAAGTATTGAGAATAATTTTATTTACTTTTCATCTCAATTTTTGATAATTCTATATGAGTATCGATGGTGTATCGGTGTATCAGAGTAGAGCAATTGGGTGAAGTATCGGTGCATCCTAGGAGATAAAGGTGGCAGGGGCAGGCAGGTCATTTTACACTTCGTTGTCAAGCTGGTTGGATGACATGGTGTGCCACGTAGACAAAGATGGTAAAAAATTACACAAAACATGCCTCTCATGCTATCAAATTAGATGTCATTCTAAACCTGCTATTTGGAGACTGGCCAAAGATAAGGATGGTAAAAAATTAAATGTCCCGTAGGCGGGGGGAGCGAGACCGGTCGTCGACTTTTGCCGGTGGCCGACTTGGTTCAGACGGTGGCCGCGGATCCAAAGGCGGTGCTGCAGGAGTGGCCAGATTGGCTCAGATGAAAGAGAAACCATACGGTTATTAAAAATTCTCCAAACCGATAATTTCGTCTTTGACATTCGGGGACGTTAGGATCTCCTAAGGCCTCGTTTAGATGCCCGATTCGGGCGTTCCCGACCGGCTTGATGGCCGCCGCGGCACTGTTCATCGTTTCGTCTTTTAGTGTAAAAAATTGTCCAAATCTTGATTAATTACCTAAATGTTCGTCTCGAAAAGACAATAAAACTGTGTAATTAGTTTTTGATTTTATCTACATTTAAGTACTCCATGCATATATAAACATTTTGATGTGATGGGGAATAGGAATTCTGCATAGTGAAATTTGGGGGTGAATTTGGTGATCTAAACAAGGCCTAAGCTAAAATTTAACCATGAGTCCATGACGTTACGGTCCGTACCCACGTAGCGTCCACGACAATGGTTGCCTCTCCATTCGCTCGATATAGGCTAGCGGCACCACCTTTGATGTGCAGCTGCAATTTCACTAATCGCATTTCACTATCGACGCGTCTAAATCTTGTTGCATACGTACGCGTGTACCAGCAACGTACAAACAACATGTCTCTTTATTCTTTAACCGTGGTTGGTTCATGTGAGATGCCGAAATTCACATAACGACGACAATGTGTGTTTTCTTCGTATTTTCTTGTGGTTTCTGTTCCAAGACCTCATGCTTGAAGTGGGATATTCCTTACAGATTTGTGGCATTTTTAATTCCTAACCATACTCTACCGAAACTAACCTTGGGCAAGTGTGGTGTAATAGGTCACAAAAAGTGTAGCAAGCAAACTGGTTGCCACACTTTGTCATTTCTAAGAGAAACGTAGCGCACTTTTTTTACACTATGACATGTGGAGCCCAAAAGAATCATGTCTAAGCTTAGTTGTCAACCAGATACTTGCCAACTTAGTCAAACTTGCCTAAGGTGTGTGGCAAAGTAGTCTAGCTATTTATGTCAATAAATATATGAGGCACCATTACTAATTTTTAGAAATTTTCAGAATTCATTGTGTACAAAATAAATTGGTTGAGAAGCAAGCACTTACTTATAATCTACTGCAAAATTCGTCATGTCCTATTTTAATTGTTTCACCTTAGGTACACTAACATGAAGGGGTAGGGATGGGTGCTATAGTGTTAAAGATGATATTTCCTTTTTAAGCGTAACGAAATATGCTTTATTTCTTCAAAGAGAAGTTAGACCATCGTAGTGATTTAAATTGATGGAGCTACTCTCGGAAGACCAAACTAAAATTGCAGGTTCTGACATGAAAATAACCAAGCAATTTTGACATATATACACCTCTGAAATATTGTAAGCACGAAGCACATTCAATATGTAAAAACAACTTAAATATACATTCTTGACTTTTCTGGAACAAAGGAATATAAAGTATAGGAATACAGAAACACATGAACGGAATGTAAGGATAGTGGCAAACTTAATGAAAGGAATAAAAAAACGCACGGAAGGAATAGAAGAAGTTTTTTAAAAAAAACTAAAAGATATTTGGAGCATAGGGATTTGTAACTGCTTGATTTGTTGGCAGTCACATCCAGACGGGCCACATAAAAACTGTGGGCTGCTTGGTGGCCCATCGGGCCGTGCTGTCTTCAGCCACAAAGTTATGGGCCGCCACAGTCGTCAGGCCAGCCATCTGGCCCCAGTATAGATTTTCAGCCAGCCCATGGGCCGCCGGCACGGCACGCGGCACGGCGGCCCGGCACGGCCCATGCACGGCACGGCACGGCCGGGCCGCCACCCTGGCCCATGGGCTAGCACGGGCACGGCACGGCCTGGAGGCCGGCACGGCCGACGGCACGGCCAGCGGGCCAGGCGAGCGCGCGCGGCCATGGCGAGGCGCAGCAACGGCAGGGCGGCGAGGCGGAGCAGTGGCTTGGCGCCGCGCAGCAACGACGGGGCGAGCCGGCGAGGCGGAGCGCACGCGGCCATGGCGAGGCGGGAGCTGCGGCGAGGCGGAGCAGGGTTGAGGGCCGGCGGCGCGGAGGCGTCCTCCATCCCTCCTCGCGCCGGCGAGCATGCGGAGGCGGAGGCTCGTGCGCCGCGGCCAAGGAGAGCGCGCAGACGGCGGGCGAGCAGCTCCTGCGCGGTGCAGCTCGCGTGCGGCCGGCGGCGCAGCTCCCGCACGTCCCACGGCGGCGGCCCTCGCGCACGCCGGCGGCCGGCGGCGGAGCGGCTCCAGCACGCGGCACGCCGTGCTGCCCGCGGCACGCCGTGCTCTTGGCACGACACGACGGCCCATGTGCCGTGCCGCGGGCCGCTGGCCTGGCCCATGGCACGGCCAGGCACGGCACGGCCGGCACGGCGGCACGGCGCGGCACGCGCAGTGCCGGCACGGCACGACACGGCCGTGCCGCGTGCCAGCACAGCACGGCACGGTGGCCATCTATAGGCCCCAGGTTGGCGTGGGCCACGTCTCTCTACCTATCAGCGTGGCAGCGCTGAGCCCATGTATGTGATTTCCGTTTCATTTTTTTTTAATCTCCGTTTCATATTTTTCATTTGATGACACGACAGCTCTGCCTATTTTTACAGCCTCACAGGAGTTTTCATATCATCATCATGTTTCTGGTTTCTTCGATGGCGTTTGTAAGGTGAGCTATGCATATCCTACACGCACTGTTTTTATTTATATATATAAACACATGTTATCTTATCTTAATATATACTCATATATATATCCTTGGATCTAGCGGTCGATGTGACTGTGTCTGTGTGCAACACATACCTCTGGAGTCTGGGCTCCGGAACACCACTGGATTCAGCATCATAGAACAAAACCCCATAAACTGCTGCTTAAGATTTTTATAGGAGATGGGGAGTACCTAATCATGGTCACCACTCACCAGTGCTCTTCTTCCTTGTGGTCGGCGGGGGCACATCATCGGTACGCTGTTGCAATCAAGCGCGTACTACGTACTACCGTGCGCAGGCAAAAGTTTGGTGTGATGTGGGGGTTTCAGTTTGCATGAAGTACGTTGTGAATTATCTTTGCAAAAGTTGTTATACAAGTAAGTACTCTAGATAAGAATCAATATAATTCTATTATATATCTTACTACTAAAAAAGCCAAACGCTTATCGTCTCCGCAAAACTAATGCCACCCCCCGCGCTAATCACCCGCACGTCTCCGTAACCCCACTCCCCCGTCTCACGTGAAAAAAAGGCGCCCCTCCCGTGATTCTCCTCTCCACTTCGTAACCCCCGTTCTCCTCCACGTCCCAAGCAACCGCCTCGCTTCCCCGTTGCCCGCCGCCTCCGCGCTTCCAAGGAATCGCCTGTCTTCTCCGTCCCTCCGTGGAAGTGCAGCCCGCCCTGCTCGCTCCGTCGTCGTCGTGCCGCACCCGATGACGACGCCGGCACCGGTCCGTGGAAGTGCAGCCCGTGCGCTGATTGAGCGGCACGGCCAAGCGAATCGCTCTGTGGAAGTGCAGCCCGCCCTGCTCGCTCCGTCGTCGTCGTGCCGCACGCCCGCACCCAATGACGACGCTGGCACCGGTCCGTCGATCGCCCAAGCGCCCGACCCCCTGAAGCCCCGTCCCACCGCCGCCGAGCACCAGCCGCCTCCCGGTTCTCCCATGGACACCGCCGATGCCAGACGCTCACCTCTCTGCCGCCGCCGCCGTCGCACATCTCATCCGCCGACGTACTGGCCCTACACCACCGCCGCCGCATCCGTGGACGCCCCGCCGAACCCCTGCTTCGACTCCCGTCGCCGACACCGCCCCGACCTGCACCTGTCCAGAACTCCAGATCCGTCCCATCACTAGAAACCGCCTCTGCCGCCGCTCCGTCAACCTTCGAACCTCTCCGTGCCTGACTCCACCGGGTGCCACCACGCCGAGGTCGCGACCAGGAGCTACTCTCGACGGCGTACCACGGCGAAGGGCGCCGCGTACCTCAGCCACGACTGCTGCCTTGCTGACTGGCCGCGAGGTGCCTCAGTGTGTAGTAGGCTGCAGCAACCGACGGATCAGGAAGCAGCACCCACACCCACATCTGATTGTCTCCATCACGTTAATCAGAAAGGGAAAGCAAGATAAGAAGAAATTCTTCTATTTTAGTTCCCATCAGGTTAATTATAGGTGGCTAAATTAGGATTTGATTTTAGGAGATTTGGTTATTTATCCGTATTTATATAGGTGAGTTTAATGTATATTGGGGCAATGCTAACACCATCGAGACTATATATATATATAAGGAAGCCATGTCTTCAGGAGATGAACTCTAGATGATGCTGGGAGAACCACTATGCCATAGCCAACAGCATCCAGGGCCTTCCCAGTTCCCAGTCACTTCAATAAGCTTTGCCTTGACAGCCCACAACCTGAACCCCTGAAAGAATATGTTTCGAGATTTTAACCAGAAACAAAGGTGTGCATCATCTCAATCTTGGCCCGCAGATTAGCTACCTAGTCAGTGTCAGCTAAGCTACTCAGAATCCCTTCTCTGCTAGATCAGGTGATTGATCAAACTCAGTTGCCAACTGATCAATTCCAGTCCTATAAGTCTCTCAAGTACTGCAACACCTTCAAGACTTTTCCTCTTTGAATCACAATCTCTGTGCAGCCACCTAAAAATTGTATATGCTTTCAGTGTACTAATGAAAAATTACTGTAGCATGAAAACCATGTGACTGCACATTTGTGGATGGCAGCGAGGAGGTTGAAGACAGTGAGGACTGAGGACACCTCAACCTGGTTATTGGATCGAAGGATGATAGCAACATATTGCATGTATTCAGGTAAGTTGGTAATGCCTTTTGTTTTAACTTAACTGAACATGGGGTCAGTTGGCTCAAATTAAGTTACAGGACTTCTTTTGGGTTCATTATATTTGCTAATACTTTTTTTGTCAATTTGATAGGGTCCTCAAAAACATCTTGGTTTTTCTGGGGCTTACAGTCTACATTGGTCTTTACTAGAGTGCCCTACTCCTGATTTGCACTAACCAATACATATTGTAATACGAATATGTGAACCATTTGTGCTACAGGAGTATCAGAGCACAAGTTTAGTGTCACTTTTTTCATCATCCTATATTTAACCATTGTTAGAAAAGGAAATGTGATTAGCGGTGGATGCTAAAGATGAATCGCTAGATGTGAGGATATTAAACTTTCAGGTAACACTTCAGATTTATTGAGTGCCTGATACAAGCAAGCATATATGTCTCTTGTGGCCTCAAAAACTGCCTGCGGACGGATTTGCCAGGTACACTTCAGATGAATCGCTACATGTTGATTATAGTATTTCTAATATGTTTTTCTCTCATATATTCAACTTTACGTATAAAATGTTACCGAATAAGCGAGCGAATGATGTTGTTTGCCGTCAAAAGGAAAAAAAAATATTACATGAGTACACAGACCAACCAATCTTTGCTTGTTTGCTTACCTGCATATACCAAGATACAAATCGATGCCAGACACTTCATATGTCCCCGTCCCCCCCCCCCCCCTTCTCGAACTTGTGTAATTGTATGCCATGAAAGGTTATACCCGTAAAGCAACACGCGGGCACTTAACTAGTGGTGTATAATATAAGCACACAATTAGCTCTGTTTTAGACAGAGTTTTATAAGCCTTTCACTGTCACACAGGTGTGAGTAGTGATCCGTGTTGTAATCATACAATCTAAAGATATAAAAGCAGCAAGCCAAGCCGCGGCCTCAGGGTGGCCACATCGCCCGCAATTCCCGGCCGTCCGATCGGCCGGCCAGACGGCCCAGATCAGTCAAGTCCATGCCATTTTACAAACAAGCCCTCAAACTCTGGTGAAATACAACCCACCGTCCATTGTCCTCTCTTAGTTCTTTTACACAAAGAGGAGCTTTTCCAAAATAGTACCCACCGTCCAGGCGATTCAATAAGTCGGGCGCCACTATACGCGAATCGAACGGGCGAGATTCGGCCCAAATAGTCTTCTTTCTTTTGTGTCTTTTATTAAATCCTAATGATATAAAAGCAGCAAGCCAAGCGACGGCCTCAGGGTGGCCACATCACCTCGCAATTCCGGCCATCCGATCGGCCGGACGAACAGCCCAGATCGTCAAGTCCATGCCATTTTACAAACAAGCCCTCAAACTCTGGTGAAATACAACCCACCGTCCATTGTCCTCTCTTAGTTTCTTTTGCACAAAGACGAGCTTTTCCAAAATAGTACCCACCGTCCAGGCGATCCAATGGGTCGGGCTGCCACTATACGGGGGCTGAACTGGGCGAGATTCGGCCCAAATAGTCTTCTTCTTTTTGTGTCTTTTATTAAATCATATAATATGTTGATTTTATTTATTTCATACAAAAATAATAATAGCTCCAAAAATAATAACTCCTAAAGTTATGAAAAAATTTTAGAATGCACTATATGATGTACTATATGTATCAAAGATATAAGACTTGGAATATAAAGAAATTTTGAATTATTTAGAATGACTCTCTTAATTAACAAATAAAAACTTCATGATTCCTACACATTAAAATATTAATCTAAATATTATAAAATTTATTTTATGGATACTTTGTGATGTTGACAACCTCTAAAAAAAGATAAATTTTAAATGCTTCAACAAATACGGTCGATTTTTATATGAATCAAAATATATACACAACAAAACGAAAACTCAGCGGTTAACATATGCAAGTCATCCACAAATAATAATTTTCAAATAACATGAATAAAAACACTAATACATTGCATACATAATGCGCAAACTAATATATTTGTGCTTTTATGCGCTACTTAAATGTGCAAAACAAAAGAGATATATTTGTGTTTTTTCTTTGCTATGTCGTGCATTTTCACAAATAAGTGTGGTGCCAACCCGTGCGCATGGGCGCGCGCAAATAACTAGTATTCTAAAGAAGTCAATAGAAAGAGAAGAAAGCTAGGAGGCACTATTGTTGTTCATTGGGGACGACGATAACAGAAGTTGATCTGATTTTTTTTTTCATATATACTCCGTATATTGTGATGAGAATATGTGATCTCTGGTTGGTTTGGACCTTGGCGGCTAATTAACTGAGCATCTCCAAGAGTTATGCATTTAGATTTGGCATTTACTAATTTACATAAAACTTCTAAAAAACCCTCTCCAATGGTTATGCATTTAGCCTTTGTATTTTTATTAACTTGGCATTTGGAGGGGGAGACTTGGCATATACGTCAAGCCCCTCGCGCTTGGCATTTGTCGCATGCGCTGCCTCCGACGTCCCCGCGCGTGACTCTCGCATTGCAAAACGATTGAAGATGTCCTCTTTTATTTCTTTGCATTTTGTTTTGAGAGTTGCCAAATGACTACAAATGCCAAACCAAAAATGCAAAACCCTTAGAGATGCTTCGAAAGCATGTGAGAGATCAGAGATCATACCAACTCAACTCGATCCGGATCCAACGTCGTACACATCAGGGCAAAAAAATATCCACTGCTATAAATGGAAAATAGTACCACATTCATCGGTGGACACACACCATACCAGATGGTGGTAGGTCAAAGGTCCCTTGCAAAGTTGCAACTTGCATTGCAAATAACCCTCAGACACTACATTCAAGGGTTTTCTTTCTTTGTTTCCCAATCCTATTTATGCTTCATAATTTTGTTTTGTCAGTTTTAGTGATGGAAAATGGATCGACTGTGGTCGTTGCATCACGCAATGGTTTCGTATATTTCTTTATGGACCATATCGTTTCAGATTTTTGGAGAAAATATGGTTTCCACAAGAATCGAGCAATGTTTTATGCGTTTTTAGCCAATTTCTAGTATCGATGTCATGGATAATTAGAGCAATTAATTAATATGCACTTGGTCCATTTTAAATGATAATCAATTTGTCTTTATCATAAGTTAAATTTCTCTAAATTTGATCAGTTGTTTTAAAAAATAGTTACTAGTATATACAATCTCAAATAAATACACTAACAAGACACATATACTCCCTCTGTTCACGAAGGAATGCAATTCTAGTTTGTCAAGAGCTCAACAATTTGAACTTTGACTAAATTATACATTCATGATACAAAATAAGTATAATGGGATCTTTTATTGTAAATTTATTTGGAAACATGAATGTTAATTAAAAAAAAAACTCGACCCAACCTAGGAGGAACTAGGGGGCTTTTAATTAAGAAGAAAATAGGCACCCAAATTCGCTCCCGATGGGATTCGAACCTGGGTGGCTAGGTGTAGTGCCACATTGAGTCACCTAGCCAAGTGAGCCAGGCTCATGAATGTTAATATTATTTATTATAAGTTTGATCAAAGTTGAGTTAGTTTGACTAGCGCGGACCCATAATTGCATTCTTTGTGGATGAGGGAGTATTTTACAAAGAATTTGTGAAACTTAGGAAATGGACACATATATAGATTGAAACAGAGGGTAGCAGCTTGGAAATACCATTATATATAAATTTAAAGAATATATAAAAGGAAATTAATAGCAACCTCATTGTTCACTATCCCCGAGTTTAATATAATAGTACTAGAGAACTGACTCAAACTCTTGGCTTCTTTGGTAGCTGCTCCTGGAGCCCAAAAAATGTAAATCCTATAAGAGTATAGTACAGGTGACAAAAGTGCGTGCCATTTTATCTACAAAATTAGATTTAGTCCAAATATTATGAGGTGTCAAACTCTTTAACTATGCTAATTTTGGGCGGGGTGGCTCTATCGAAATCTATCTCTAAAGTTAGTTCTCAGGCTAACCCGTATCTACCAAGATGTTTTTGTAATATGATTTTTTCCTTGTTCAATTTACATTGATTTGACACCATAGATTTTCTTTTGCTCTTTAAATGTTGTATTTTGTAATGGGGATGGGGACATGTTTCGAGGATGGGAAGAAATGCAGCCCCACAAGCATTCCTTGCGACAAGGATGGAGAATTTTAGAATACTAGGAGAAAACCCCGCGCGTTGCTGCGGGAATCATCGGTGAGATTATACCACTTCTATTTGCTAATATCATTTGAACAAATATCATAATACATATTAGCGGAGGATCTTTTAGACAACTAAATATCTTGGTAAATGTTGTGGTTTGCTAATGTGAATAGCTTAAATGAAACATAATGGTATGTGTTAGTTGGATGTGTTAGTGGATGGTGACATAGACACTTTGCATGGCGAAATATAATGTGCTAGTGGAAAGTTGAGTGCATGATGATGTGGACACTATGCATGGCAAGAGAAATAGCTAGTAGGATTTATCTATATAGCAGATATAGATAAGAGCGTTTCATGAGGCAAGTATATGGAGAACAAAGTTTTTCTCGATTGATGAGTCCCTATGCGGACTAGATCGGTTTTGTGCCCGTCCTCTAAAGAAATTTCTCTCGGAGAAACGAGGATCGGGTATCAATTACCATCACTAGACGCAAACCAGGTCATCTTGTGTAAGTCATAGGCAACCATTGTCATCATTGGGCTTAGCAACTTTACCATGAGGCTCACAATTCATAGGCATAGAGGGCCCCACAATTCATAGACATAGAGGGCCCCACATCATCAGCAATTATAACCAAGGGGATTAATCTAAAAAATATAACCAATGGGACAACAAATTCAGTGACAAGTTTCTAATAATTTCTGTTATCAATCAATAGCACAATCAGCAAATGGAAGAAAAAAATAGGCCCCGGGGAATAACCCCTAGTGGCGGCTGACGTGGATCCGATGGATCCGGGAGATTCCTTTCAACGGCCCCGATTCCTCCCCTGCCCTCCTTTTATCTCACCCCGCCTCCTTCCCTCTCTCACCACACGCCACTCTCTTGACTCTTCCCTTCTTCACCCACTGCCAGTCTGCCACTGGCCTCTCCTTCCCCTTGGGCCTCGGCCACAGCCATGGCGACCACCACCTCTGCCTCTTCACCTCGGGACATCTCCCTCCCAGCTGCCGCAGGTAGGAGTACGTAGTAATTAGCCGTACGTACATAGGTTCAGTCGATCGCTCAGACAGAGAGAGGGTAGCTAGCTATATAGTAGCATACAAGAACGGTAGAGACAGGGCAGGGGAGATGATGCTGGGCAAGCAGAGATCCGGCGGGCGCCCGTCGCCGGCGTCGCGGCACCAGCAGAAGCACATGCGGCGGACCACGAGCATGACGGAGTTCGCGGCGCCGGAGGACGTGCTGGCGGACGTGGCGGAGGCGGAGGAGGACGAGGAGCTGCAGCTTCTGCCGACGCACGAGGAGGCGGCGGCCGAGGTCGATGACCCCTACGGGTGGGCCATCGGCGGCTCGGCGGCGGCCGGGCGCGCGGACTGGCTGGCGTCGTACCGCGCCCGCGCGGCGCCGGCGGGGCGGCTCCGGCGGAACTCGGCCGACCTCTCGGCCGCCGAGAGCGCCGCGTTCCTCCGCGCCTGCGGGCTCTGCAACCGCCGCCTCGGCCCCGGCCGCGACACCTTCATGTACAGGTAGGTTCACGCGGCTGCCTTTTAGTTTCCTGCATGCACACCACGGTCACAGTTCCACAGAGAGACATGAGCTCACAAATCAATGGATGGATGATGGATCTGCTGCGGCGTGGTGCTTTGCAGGGGCGACACGGCGTTCTGCAGCCTCGAGTGCCGGCAGCAGCACATCACGATCGAGGAGTGGAAGGACAAGTGCGCGCTCGCCACGCCGCCGATGGCGCCGGCGCCGGCGGCCGGCGTCCGACCCGGTGGTGCCGCCGCCCAGCGGCGCGGGCTCCGACAAACCCGCCACGCTCACCGCGGCCTCCTGACACCTGCGGGGATCGGAGGCGATCGAGATGATCCGGCTAGCTCGATCTGGCGCGCTACGCGCCAGACACATCACTTGCATGCATACTACTAGTATCGATCTATGCGTATGCGTCGTCAGCTATGTAATATGCTCGGAGCAGAGCAATCTTTTGCTGCTATGTTCGTTCATCATCTGCGCGGATGCGTATCATGCATGCCCGCATACATGATACATCCATTTTGATCTCAGATCAGTCTCTGCCCGGCCCTTCGCCACGCATCATCCTTTCTCATGGATCGGACGTATCTATCATGCATGGTCATCGTCAGCTCTCGAATCATCAGTTCTTCATTTTTCCCACTCTGCCAGACGATCTCTTCTCTTCTATTCAGCTCCGCAAAAGGTAGCTAGACTAGACGCCATTCACCATTGACCATCCGAGCTACAACTTCCACTGGCAGGCTTGTTGTAAAAAAAAAAAAAAAAAAAAAAAAAAAAAAAAAAAAAAAAAAAGGCAGGACTGTATTTATTTTCTCCAGGTTTGCGTTGCCAAAAGTACCGGTTGCTACGAAATTCGGCGTTGCAAGATACTAGATTTCCTTCACCGATGTGGTGGACAACTCCCCCAGTCACAGACATGACCATTTGTATTTGATTAATGCCAACAAATGCTCGATTCTTACGGCGAGCTCGTACGTGCGTGCACCGGTGCACGAATCTTCCACAGATCGTGTACATTGTGTCAGCACTCTCTGAACACAGTACACACATAGTAGTATGGCCCCATATGAGCACATCACGAGATGTGACTGATCATGAGATGAGAATAATTAAGGCCAAGCTGGCAACTATACACCGACGAGCACCTTTCGGTCGGTTCGGTTGTATTCCGTATCGATTGTCAAAGTCACTGTAGGTGTGTGTCTCGTTCTTGCATCGACAGCATGCCGTGTACTAACGAGACTACGAGAGAATGATTAGATATAAATGATAGAGGCTGGACTAACAACCACATTGATAGCCATATATGCCCATATCACGCTGCTTCAAGGATTCAAATCATCGATCATATTTTGAAATTAGTAACTTAACTATAGCCATACACCTCACTATTGATAAGCACATTCGATCGACCATCTATCGCTAGGAGAATAACTAAATGTATTTCCTCCTAATGAAAATGGGTTTATATATGCCCGATCGTGAAAATAAAATAAATTTAAATACGAGGATTTATACTAAGTCAGTGACTCTCAAACACAAATTGACAAGTTCTGCTGCAAAGAACACAACTGGGGGACAAGGGGTCATTTGGTCTATACCAAAACATTCACAACTCAATTACGTACTAGCTTTCGGTAAAAAAAAATTACGTACTAGCTAGTCTTATCTCTCAAGGGTCAAGAAATATTTCATTTCGCTAATAAGCTAGCTTTTCACCGATAGTGTTATATTGGTATTCCATTTATTTATGTATGTATTGGTAATGGTACGGTTGTCATAACAAGAAAAAACCGGTTAAGTTTCCTAATTTCAAATAGAGAGAGCGTACTAAATCATCATCATCATCATCACGCTCTGTGTAATAATAATCCTAGCAATAATGGAGCTACTTATTTTTGGCTACAACTGTTGGGTGTCTCTCCTCACATGGCCACGCTGTCGCAACAATCTGGCAGCACCAGACACGCGCAACGTGGAACGCCAGGGGTGGCTAGCTAGTTGTGCTGAGAAAGATCTTTTCTCAGCTGCTATCATATTTGTGAGCACACATCTGTATGTCCTTGGCTCCTTACCAACTTTTGTTTTACCATACTTTGGAGAATGGAGATGGACATTACAAATCAAAGCTCTTTGTCAAACATCCATTCAATGGAGATTTAAGTACTATATATACTAGTCTCCAGATGATAACAATCTGCCCTTCAACTTCAAGCTACCAAGTTTCCTTTCAAAACGTTCTTCAATTAAAATCTAGTCCTTATTTGCCAACTTACCAAAATGCATCGGAATTCCTAGATTCCAAAAAGGAAGATTACCGTCCTTGCTCCCAAAAATCTCTACAAAAAACTCTTGACTCTGTGCCTAGCTGATCCGAAGGAGAATAACTCACTCTTATGAAAGTTGATTTTTAGACCCGATATCTTTTTAAAGGCACCTAGTACCGGCTTTAAGTTCCTAGCCTCATCAATACCACTTTCCATAAAGAGAATAGTGTCATCTGCATATTGCAGAATAGATATACAAGCCATCATCAACCATATTCTCGGCACAACTCCCTTCCATTTACTGTTATATTTTTAGCCTTGAAAAGTTGGATGACCAGCAAATCAGCAACTAGGTTAAAAGGATAGGCGAGAGATGATCTCCTTGCCTAAGCCCTTTCATAGTCTAAAAATAATAACCTACTCCATCAATCACTTTAGCTCCTATACTTGCTTGACTGACAACTAACTAAATACACTTACATTGGACTGGTGAAAAGCTTTTTATTCTCTAAGTTTGCTTCAAAAGGACCAATTTTATCATACTCCTCAAAATGGCGCCACCTTTTTTGTTCTTATGATGCTCATGGATCATAACATCACCACTCCTAGACTATTTCTCGGCAAAACTGACAGTTTGCGAAGGTCTCATCACTTGTACTCCCTCCGTCCTGATATAAAGGGCATTCTAGACGTTGGGAGGTGTCCTCAAATATAGTGCATTTAGAGAAAAAAAGATAATATTTACTTAAATAAGAGTATGTGATTGTTTTTTTACAAGGAAGGTAACTCATGCACTTGCCATATTTTATATAAGAACTAATAGTTCACTCTTTAATCATGCAAAATAGAAATAGATTTCAATACATTAGGAAGGTAAATGATGGGTATATACGCCTATTGATTTCTCTTATTTTGCCTTAGAACGACTAGAATCTTTCTTTAATTCGGATGGAGGGAGTAACTCCGAACAATATATTAAAAGAAAGGAGTTTTCATAATGAATATATTTATGTTAACTATGAGTTGCATTTATCACCATATGTTGGGGTTAATCCTATGGTATAAATTTATGCTTGTTAGCAAACAACACAACATTTTTTTTGTGTAGTTGCCACAGCATGGTTATTTCGAGTAGGTTGATGTATTACACTTGTGTTTGTGAATGTCATGATTTATTTCAAGTGGCCTTAGGTTAGAATAGGCCAAGCAAAAAGTTTGTAATATTTCACTAAAGTCGTACCGCGTGTTTTAGCGTTGAGGACCTCCTAAATAAATTCATAAAAGTGGATTAAAGATGCATCCTTGTAAAGATTTCGAGGACGAGAGCCCAAGGCAATGCAGAGAACGAGACATCCACGTCAGGGGGCAGACTGCAAAGTGCAGACTGCTGTATGCTGACATATCTTTCATGGAGAAAAATCACTGTATCCTTTTTGTGCATGCTAATGGCAATGTCGACACCATGTGCACACTTGCAATCATACTCCTAGGTGCTTGCGTGGTTCCGGTCCACGGTCCCTCCTCGTGGACCAGCAGCCTTTTGTCGTCGTTCAACCTGCATTCATGCAGCAAGGCGCAAACGATAAACCGAGTCCACATGAGCAACAGTATCGAGTACAGACATGTCGGGCCAGTGTGGCGAGGTTTCACGTCGCGGGGCCCGCTTGTCAGTGGAAGCAGCTGCCGGGTTGCGGTCCGTAGATGGCGACGGGTAAACGCCCGCAGCGCACCGTCTCAAGTTCCTGCCGTTTTTGGCAAACAATGCGTGCATCTATCATCTGTTTGATTCTACCAGCTCATCAACAAAAGCTTCCTGAAACAAACAGCCCAACAACCACACATGTATGTGCTATTGTGCCAAGTGTATTTATTAGCCTTCTTTGACGTTTGATCATGTCAAATTTGGTAAATTGCTCCTCTTCGAAATCACAAGCGGTTGGTGTTTTGGACATATACATTGACACATTGAGCAATTATAAGATATATGCCTAAAACCTACATTGAAATTGCTAGAGGCTCATGAGAAGTACAACAAAGCATAAGCGAAGTACATATATAGAGGACAGTTGCGCCTTGTTCTCTTCCCGATTCTGGGCACCAAATCGGCACTGTAGCAGTCACATCGCGTACAGTCGGTGCCGATTTTTTTTTTATGTGGTAAAAATTGTCCAAATTTTGAATAATTAGTCTCAAAATGTTCGCCTCGCAAAGACAATAAAACTGCGCAATTAGTTTTTGATTTCATCTACATTTGATACTCCATGCATGTGTCAACATTTTGATGTGATGGGGAATAGGAATTCTGCATAGTGAATTTGGGGGGTGAAATTCTGGAAACTATGCGTGCATCTATCATCTGTTTGATTCTACCACCTCATCAACAAAAGCTTCCTGAAACAGCCCAACAGCCACACATGTATGTGCTATTGTGCTAAGTATTTATTAACCTTCTTTGACGTCTGATCATGTCAGATTTTTGGTAATTTGCTCCTCTTCGAAATCACAAGCGGTTGGTGTTTCGGACATATACATTGACACATTGAGCAATTATAAGATATATGCCTAAAACCTACATTGAAATTGCTAGAGGGAGCCAGGCCGCATGCGGCAAACGCGACTGTGCAGGCACAGAGGCCGCTGCTGAAGAAGCTGGGGGAGGAGGTCCATGATGACGATCCAGACCACGACATCGAGGAGAAGTTCGTGGCCGCGTTTGGAGGCGGCATGTCCAAGCGCAAGCAGCAGTGCTTGGACATGCTCCTCAACGGCAGGTTCAACGTCACTCTCATGGACCTGGGCTTGGAGGGCCTGGAGGCTGAGGCGGCCTGAGTTGGAGTTTCATACTCCTATCGTAGCTCCTTCTTCAGTCATGTAGTCGCTTTTGTGTTTCTTGGTGTGTGTTTGTGTGGGTGTTTGGTAATCAGAGTATTACCAAGACTTGTAAACCTTGCTTTCCTTTATTCTGCTTAATGAAATGCACGCAACGGCGTGGTCTCGAAATTGCTAGAGGGAGGCTCATGAGAAGTACAACAAAGCATAAGCGAAGTACATATATATAGGACAGTTGGTAGTGGTTCGTGAGAAGTTGAGAAGAAGCATCCTTGGTCCATATATAATCAAACTCAGGGTTTAAGCATTCAGGTGGGACGACACCTAAAACTCTAAAAGGAAGTGAAAAGCATATAGATCCAAGTTGACCTAGAAGTAGGTAAAAAAAAAATATGCATGTTTGGCTTGAGGTATGGGGTGGTGCATCATCTTTTTACTACTCGCTTGTTTGGTTTTTGGAACAAAATGAGCTAACCACAATCACCATTTCTCACAAGACAATGCAATAATTAGTATAACTTCATGAGATGTGTGGCCATTCCACTAAATCCATATGAACAACTCTGTTCGATGACCCTATCTAACCAAATGATGCCTTAAACACTCTTCTATAGGACAACCAAATCAAACTTTTGACCAAGAAATGGGTGAGAGAGGCCACTCCTTGTCTGTTGATGTCTCACAATTTTGAAAGGTAGCTTATGTTTTCGATAGTAACAACAACATAAAAAGTTACATCTTCGGTCAAAAAAACATAAGAAGGTACTTAAAATTAAAAGGAAATTTATTTTTATGTTTAGAAGGAAATGAATATAAAAAATGCAACTCAATGTGAGGAGCTCGCTAGGTTTTTTTCCCATTATTTTGTCTAAGACTTAATTCATATTTATGTGCTCGTGGATTTTTTTTTGAGGGAATTCGGGGGGAATCAAAACGATTCCCACCTACTTTTCATTCACGGGTGCTCGGCAAGCCGAGTGGTGAAGGGCGCAAGCGCCAATCCTCATACAAATTTCGAGAGGTACATGGGGTTGGGGGGGCGAGAGAGATTACAACACCAACAACAACACATAAAAAACTCAAAGGTAAGTCTAAACTCAAGCCGAAAAACGCGAACCGAACGCCAACTTGCACCCCCACCGAGCAAAGATACTCGCCGTTTTCACCATGGCCATTGTGCCTTCCACCACCCCTCGTAGCTATGCCGCTCCACTGCCACCCTCCTCTGAGAGCCCGCAAGTGGAATGGGGACTAAGAGTGGTGTCGAGCACGCAAACCTAGGATCATCGGACACGACGACCTCCCTTGTGAACTGATGATGGCATCCTCCAGCACATTCGGGCCCACTTACCACCATCCAACGCCGTCCAAGGGGAGGAATCCTAGGAGGGGAATGGCGGCAGCGGTGGAAACTCCACCCGTCATTTGATTTTCTGACACCATCAGGGAGAACGCCGACGGAGCATAGGCGCCAGAGGAGGACACTTGCCGGACGCTCAGCCACGGCCGACGGCCAGGTCAGCCACACCCAAGAGAGGAGCAAGGAGCGAGGAGCAAGAACTCACAAAGACATAGGCAGAGCTCGAGGTGGCAACAACAACAAAGGGGAGAGGAAAACAAAAGGAGACATAAGGCCACGATAGGAACGGCTGGAATCTGCCCTCCACAATGGCGCCCCCAAGGGGGTTACGACGTCGATAAAGCCGCCGCCATCAGCTCCAGATAACTAGAGCTGGATTTTCACCCGGAGGAGAGAGAGGATAAAACTATGGTCATAGGGTAGGGGACTACATCGTCGACGCCTCCAAGGAGGTAAACGGCGCCAATGGCGTCGCCGTCGACCGCACAGACAAGGCTGTGCATGGCTTTCGCCTAGCCACCCTAGTCCCATGGCCCATAGCTCGTCGACTCAGAAACCATGAACAAGCCCAAGGCACAACGACGCGTCGGCGCGCAGCCCCACCGCCAGTAAGCCCGCGGCCAAACTGTGCGCCTATGTCGTTGTTGGTCCCTGCAGAGAAAACTCGAAGAAACGAAGGCATGCTTCCCCACCGCCGGCATGCCCGCGGCCGAACCGCACACCTCATCCCGCTCCGCAGCTAGCGGTCCCTTGCCTTTAACTTGGCCGAGCCAAAAGAGCCGGCGCTCCGCCTAGCCCCGGTGAAGCCCGTGGCCGGAGCTTCATCCGCAGGAGCCAGGCCGTCCATGGCGGTGATGCCAAGCTGCTGGGGCGTTGCCTCGTCGCCGGCCCGCTCGCTGGAGGCCATGGGGCCCTGAGGGCCGCGCCTGCACGCCATGGAGGCCGCGTGCACTCGGCTCGGCCGTACAGGCCGTGACCTAGCCGCGAAGGGCGCCGTCGGCCGACACCAGCACCGCCTCGTGCACGGGAGCTTGGGTAGGAGATGAAGCACGGGCCGCCGGATCCGCGACCGGCGCAGCGGCCGCGTGCGAGCCTCCCCGAACCTTAGCTCACCGGAGTTTCCCGGGCGCCCGTCGCACACCGAGATCCGGGCCACGGGGTAGCGGATCCGTGCCGGGGACCATGGATCCGTCGCCCCATGCCCGCGGCGGTCATCTCCGTCGCCGGAATTTATTTCACGGTAGAAGGAAGGGGTAGAAGGAGTGGAGGAGAGCAACGATGGAGGTGCTGCGGGGCGCCTTTTTGAGCTCCGGGAGCGGGCCGTCGCCACCGGCCGGGGGAGCGGCGGCGGCCGAGGAGCGGGGGTGGCTGGGGGGCTGGCGGCCGAGGAGCGGGGTCGCCCCGAGTCGCCTGGGGAAGACGACGCGGGGGTTCTGCTCGTGGATTTTCAAAAGCATTTGTGTACTTGGAAGTTTTTGGATTTGTTAGCTCATGATTGAGAGCATCTTTATTTGGCAGATCTACGACAGCAAAAACTTGCAGGTAGTAGCTAGCAACAATAACTGAGACAAAATAAAAGGCTAACAAATATCTTCCATTAGCAACTGCAAATCCAGATGTACTAGCTAGCTAGCTAAATCGAGCTAGGGGGTGGTGGGGAGTTTTCTAATTTTCGAGAGGAAACCAACTGAAACCAGCATGGCCAATTGGCCACGCACAACAACATGGACAATAGTGCTCAGATCTGCCGGGTCCCTTTCGGCCTCGGCATCTTGACAGCCAAGCATGTTGCGTAGTACGCCAACGTCAGGAGAGCAGGGGAAGGAGCTTTTCATCTACAACTCCAACAGAAGAAAGGGCGCGCATCTTTGGAACGAGTGCCACGTTGCTTTCGCCACCTTGGAGGCTTGCCAGTGCGTCTGCGTGCGATCGATCGGTGCACCCACTGCTGCTGCTGGTGCTAGCGGCTGCTCTGATGCTCATCGCCGCCGGTGGTCCTCTTGTTGACGTGGCTTGCCGGAAAATGCCCCAACCGCTGCTATCAGTCACTCTCACACTAGCTCGCTCGTCACTCCAGCGCCGTCCACTTGTCTATCATCCCTGCCCCCAGCGCTTTCTACCTCCACTATTCGTCGCCCTCCCCGCTCCGGCCGCATGATGTCCGTGCCAACATTTCCGCGTGCCTCCAATACTTTCTCAGTCGTCTCAGTCCCTCTCTATATGCGGACCAGTACGTGGACTTATGCTCACATTCTTTTTCTTTTTTGTGATTTTGTGAAGGAGGACTTGTTCAAATTCAATGCGAACACGTACTACGTGTTTCATGCAAAAAAAAAAATTAAGCTTTTTGGGGTTGCAACAACTTGCCAACGTGCATGTAACGTAAGTTTGCTTGCGAGAGGGGGAAAAGTTTTATTTCATTCATGGAGAAAAGAAAAGAAAGTAGTTGTTTTGTGACTTGCAAGTGATCGACCTGGTCCTGCAGTAGCGACTAGCGATCGAGTCGGACTTAGTATGTATATCATCAGTATATGTCTTGTTCCGAGACTGAAAGTGAAAGGAGATGGAACGCAGCAAGTTGGCTAGCATATATCTGACTCATGCATGAATGACCGGCGAATATATATGTGGCAAGAGGTAGATTATATTCTTGGAAAGGAATGCAACCTGTAAAGAACATAGGAATCGGGACTGTTTTCTATGCGACGGTTGTTCAACCGGAACTAATCTATGGTTGATATCCGAGTGCCGGCGGAAGGTATGCATGTTTCAGTTTCGGGTGCAACATGCTTACCTTTCGCTGTGCAACTCCGAAATTTATATTTTTATAACAAAAGATTAGGTTAACCAGGCCAACCACGAGCAATTACCAATTAGTGGTTGGTTTGCTTCTAAAATTTGTCATGTGATAGATTTAGCAAGCTATGATTTTAGCTAGTATGTATTTGGTTTGCTACCAAAACTTGTCAAGTTCTCATATTTGGTTTGCCATATCTGTGACCATTTTTTTGCCTAACTTTTGACATGCCACATCTTTGGCATGAAAAAAATTGCAAGTGAACCAATCAAATATATAAAGCAGATTTTTATTATATTTGGAAGTGAACCAATCAAATATATAAAGCAGATTTTTATTATATTTGGAAAATAGGAAAAAAAAAACCTTTGAAACGAGCAAGATGACTAACTTTATCCTCTCTCTACATTTAGAGGGTGTTTGCTACCCGATTTCTACCTTGTTGCAGGTTAAAGAATGAAAAATGGACTTGACCCCAACCAATCTGTTCTGCAATGATGCATTGGTTTCTTTTCAACGACGCTTTACAAAACCTGACGAGTATGACAGACGATCTAACACCATTTCATTCCCTAAACAAGAATCTGATGAACCAATCAGTTGGGACCAATCCGAGTCAGCGTTTGCTCATCTCCTCAATCAAAGTTGTGTAACAAAGCTATAAACGTTGCGATCCATTGACGACTAGCTTTCACCTTCAGGTAAGCATTAGGTGTACACTTACACTCTAAAGCGACACCCTGCAACTGGTCAGGGCGCAAGCGCAATATATGAATATACAAAAGGGGAATGATGCACATCGGACCAATTTGTTTGGAACAAACTAGTAGGCGTGATGTGAGCTCTGAGGTAGCGACGCGAACCTGAATTTGTTTAACGAAAGGCAGGCTGGGGTGTTGCAGGATCGGAGCTATCTGATGATAATGCAGGGGAGATAGGGAGCAGGAAGAGGCTGGCATCATCATTGGGAGCTTGATTGCTTTTTAACATATAATATACTCGGGTGATTGCCTGTCGCCAGGTCAGTGAAAGCTTCGCAAAAGAAAAAATAATAACAGTAGCCTATAGCTTAGCATCCATCGTCACCTAGGACACTAGCTAGGAGCATTATAGTAGCACTAAACCCGTACGTGCTCTTGATGTATGACACTTGTTTATGCAATTATGCTAGTATCACTTGTGGTCTTGTGGACCTTTGAACCTTGTGGTTGGGAAATCCACCGTTTATTTTCATGATTCAGGCATGGACCAGTTTGTTCAAGTCAGAAAAACTAAAAGGTGAGGATATTGTATGATAGAAACAATCTATGCCATGAGCATATATAACACAATTCATTGCAATATATGTGATATGGTATGATACGGTGATCTCACCAGTACAACTACAGGTCTGCGGATTGGGTTTCTTATATCCGTCAGTGCTTGTTTATTACCGGCCAGGAGTTATGTATGTATACGGTTCTCCTAGTGAACGCTTGAACAGGTGTGTAGGCTGGCTATGGGCCGTGGCTATTGGCCATTGGCGAGAGACCTGTGCTGCAATTGTGCTCGAGCTTCACTGACTTACTTGTTGTGTATCCTCGATTGCCGATTGGTCGTACCATCGATAGCAAAAAAGGAAAAAAACAGCCAAAAAAAATAAAGACAAAAAAAAATCCGACCTGGAATTGTGCTCGAGCTTCATTGACTTACTTCCTCGATTGCCGATTGGTCGTACCAACGATAGCAAAAAAGGGGGAAAAAAAAACAGCCAAAAAAAGAAATACAAAAAATCCGACCTGCCGGATTCGAACCAGCGACCTAAGGATTAATCTGCAACGACTACAGTCCTCCGCTCTACCAACTGAGCTAAGGTCGGTTTGTGTCATCTTGACAAGTTTACTCTTTATGTCGTTTATTAGTTTGAAATCATTCAACCAATCACAAATCAAATTTTAACCAATATTTAGGGCATGTTAGGGCACATGAGCTAATTACTAGCTAGCTAAAAATTAGTCTAGTGTATCCAGATAGGAGAGCTAATATGTGAACTAATTTAGCCAAGTTTTCAACTAGTTGTTAGCCATCTAACTAGTGAAGCATAGCCAATTTGTGCTAACTTTTAGCCGTAACCAGAGTAACTAGCTATTGGTCTTCAGATTTATCATGGATAGTTTTCTGTGTGGCTATTTGGTGTCATAAAGGCTAACAATCTTCTTCAAACTTAAAACAGTTTCCTGATGAGACGGAGGGTCAATGCCCACGGTCACAAGTCGGGTAAGTTGAACAGCAACACGGATGAATGAAACTGTATGTTCTTATTTCAATTAGATCTAATAAAAGTTTTCTAACAACCACTACTCCACTAGTATACATGATTTATATCTGACGCCAAGACAGGAACTCGGTAGTTCTATCCTCAGAATCTATGTGGCGTGCACTAAGATGGACAGGGCTTCACTTCCCCCACAATGCCACGCCAGTTCACCATTCGAAGTGCCACTCAGCATGTTGGTTCCTGTTCTGATTCAAAGGAGAAAAACTTCAACTCCAAACTAATTGACGCACCATATAGCCGGACCATTTCCTGATGCAGAATTTGCTGAATATGCAACTCAAAACTTCTTCAGAGATGTCCTTCCCACTGATCGGATCATTTCCCAATGCAGAATTTGCTGAATATGCTACTCAAAACTTCTTCAGAGATGTCCTCCCCGCTGATAGTTGCAAGAGCAAGCGCAGCTTCCCTCAAGTCCACAGTCCAAAAGTCCATTGGTAGCTGCTCGTTGATTGATGACTCCAGACGTGTGAAAGCTTCTTTAGTCCTCAGCAGCTGTTCAAATTGCCGCTGCATAGAACAATATACAAAAGAAACCAGTTAGCAATCTTTCAGACACAACATCCATTAGGGCAAACAATACTTAGAACGGAGCATTGATCATGTATTTGAAGAGTTGAACACACAGAAGTTTACCTGGTTTACAGTCCACCTTCGTCCCTCAGAAGGTACATGCTCAATACCCCTGACCTCTATTACAGCGCTCTCCAAATCGGAAATACCTTTACCGGTGACTGCACATGTCTGTACATGTTTTCTGAAAAGGCCACTGAATTGTTCAAACTGTTCTCCAGGAACAAATGGCGCACAATCTACCTTGTTGATTACAAGAACCATCGGAACTGCAGAACCTGAGGACTTCTAATATGCAAACAAGCAAGCAAAATAATAATAATAATCAGTGTGTATATTTAACCAAAGGATAGACTAAACATTTTCAGATGAAAATTTTAAAATACTATAGGAGTGAGGCAGGCAATATCTAATCAAGCAGTATTACCAGGAAAATTAATAGGAAAGCAAAACAAAATGTACCCTATTTATCAAAACATGCTCCATAAGTTTTGTGTCATCATCAGTCCATCCATCAACTGCACTTATTGCCATGACAATAAGATCAGCTCCCATAGCAGCAGCCTCAGATCTTTTCACGCCTGTGCAGAGATCAGAATCATATATAGATGTCAAGATCAGCATTATCTTCAAGATTAGTCCCTATGAAATACTGAATGTATAATTTGAGACCGACAGAAAAAACCTCACCAAGTTTTTCCACAACATCATCAGTTTCTCTTATACCAGCAGTGTCCAAAAGAGTAACGGGTACACCATGAATTGAGACATTTGCTTCTACTACATCCCGTGTAGTTCCAGCTATTTCAGTAACAATAGCCCTTTCACTCTGCAAGCTAAACATATAAATTCCAATATCAACACAAAAAAAAGTCCATCTACATGCAACATTGTTTAAGCATATGTTTTGTGGAACTATAGAACTACAGATTTCCTAAAATAAATAATCACTATAGCAGGATTAGATATAATTGATTGTTCAGTACAGAATATGTTGAACAGTATCCTTATTTTCCACACAGATTGCACAGCCTTATGGCATCCTTAGCTGATTTGGTAAAGTTTTGTAAATTCACAGTAGAAACAGATTAAACAAATTACAGCTCATGTTACTGCTCAGATAAAGGTATAACAAAGAATAAAAAGGATCGGTGATCATAACAAAAAGCCAAAACAGGAAAGGTGGTCCAATATGAAAGATGGACATCTAACTATATACCTTACTCCAAGCATTAAGGAGGCTGGACTTGCCAACATTTGGGCGGCCAATTATGGCTATCTGCAAAATATTTTAAATGCATTTCTTGAATCTTCATAATGTTATTTTTTAACAAAAGAATATATTTGAGTATTATACGGCTTGAATAGAATACCTGTAGACCAGATTGTAACAATTTATCATAATTGGAAGTGTCCAAAGCATCCTGAACCTCCTGCCTCATACAATTAATTTTGCTGACAAGCATCACTGGGTCCAAAGGAGGCATCTCATCTTCAAAATCAAGGCGAGCCTCGATTTCTGTTAGCAGCTCAATGCAACTTGATCTCAATGACTTTACTAGGGTAGAAAAGCCTCCCTACATTGAAACATGTAAATTTTAGACCTGTTTGAAGCCATTTAGCTCCTTCATGGAGCCTACAGTGTCTACAGGTTTCTCAAAGAAGCTGAAACAAATGAACTTAAGCTTTCTATATGAAAGGTATTTAATCTAATATATATCCATTTCAGATGCATGCAATTTGGAATGGCAGCTTTCAAGTGTCTGCAACTTTAACAACAACATAATCTGGAATGTCCAATTTTCTGAATGGCTTCATAATAAGAGAATGCAATTGCGCCAACAATTTAAGCCTGTAAATACCTGAATGCCAGCTAAAGCTGAGTCCGCCGCAGCTGCTGACTTTGCTGAAATAAGCCTAGACACATTTTCCGCTTGGGCCAAGTCCAACCTCCCATTCAGGAATGCACAAAGGGTGAATTCACCTATGAAGAAGATGCAAATCTGGTGAGAATTCGTTAAGGTTAAACAACAGTGCAACACAAGTCCACTAGTCATTTTGCTCCAGCAGCTAAGAACAGTGGGAAGTCTATCATATAAACAACAAGTAGTTTGGGCTTCAGAGACTTGCATCTCTTCAATTTGGCCATGTTGGCTAGACAGGCATGGAGGCTGCTGACCAATCCAGATAGCCTCTGTGGTAGGGTGCTAAAAGCGAAATATTTCCCTCACAACAGCATTCTGGAGTGCCAAGCCAAAGATGGAATCTCATATACTTGGTGAAGCATTTTGCAAGGGGTCGAGTTACTGAAAAAGGGCCTTAATTGGCGGGTGGGTGATGGAAGACAAATCAAGATATTGTCTGACCCATGGATCCCCCGGGAGACCCGATGGCCTGCCACACCAAGAGGGGCTTCTCTGCTAACAAGAGTGTAAGAACCGATGGACCCAATTTTGGGCGGCTGGGATGAAGAATTGGTGAGAGACTTTACGGGAAGAGGATGCCGAGGCTGTTTTGACTATCTCAATTGGTGAAGAGATGCCGGATTGGCCACCTTGGCACTTTGACTCAAAGGGCCTGTTTTCAGTCAAATCGGCATACAATGTTTGCGAGCCGGGACACCGAGGCTGGACGGATGGCGGAGGCGTCGGCAGGTGGTGGAACAAGGGAAGGCCAATTCCCATGGTACAAGATATGGCAGCTGAAGGTGCCAAACAAAGTCTAAATGTTCTTATGGCGGTTCATTCACCACTCCCTGTTCGTAACAACCTAATGGGAAGAAAAATCAAAATTGATACTGTATGCCCAATGTGTAAAAGGCTTGATGAAGACTGCGGCCACCGATTCTTTAAATGCAAAAGGGCTTGTGAGGGCTGGAGAATGTAAGATGTAATCTGCTGCCATCCCATCCTTCTCTCCCTAGTGAGGTCAAGGGCAGGTAGAGGGGTCAGTTCATAGGCATGGCTGACCATGTTCTTGTACCTTTGATTGGCAATAGGCCATGCTTAGTTGGTAGAAGTACACCAGCAGGTAGTGGGCTGGTACTAGGAGTAGTTGGAGGCTGATTTCAGCCTTGTACCTTAGTCATGGTAGGGCTGTACCCAGACATTCCTAGTGTACCTTGTAGAGGTACTCCTCTTGTATATATATGCTAGGCAGCTTCTTTGCCACCAATTCACTGGGTTCAGTTTCAGCCACTGCTGAAACCGTGCTGTGTTGTGTGCGTGTGTGGGAAGTGAGCTCAAGCTCATCTTCTTCCTTGGAGCAGGGGAGAAGGAGAGGGGAGGAGAGCAGGAGCTGCTCACCTCGGTGCAATCTTGTGCCAACAGAGAATTTTGCAAATGGAGGAGACATGCAGCGGTGACGTGTGTCCGAACATGTGATGGCGACACCAGTGACTTTCCAATTAAGATAGGACTACATCAGGGGTCCGCATTGAGCCCTTATCTATTTGCTTTGGTGATGGATGAGGTCACAAGAGACATACAAGGTGATGTGCCTTGGTGTATGCTCTTTGCTGATGATGTGGTGCTAGTTGATGAGAGTAGGGCAGGGGTTAATAGGAAGTTAGAACTATGGAGGCACACGTTAGAGTCGACGGGTTTCAAACTTAGTAGGACCAAGACCGAGTACTTGAGGTGCGATTTCAGCACGACTAGGCACGAGGGAGGGAGACGTTATCCTCGATGGGCAAGTGGTGGCCAAGAAGGATAGTTTTCGGTATCTAGGATCAATGCTTCAAAAGGATGGAGACATTGATGAAGATGTTAGACATAGGATCTCGGCCCGGTTGGTTGAAATGGCATCAAGCTTGGCGTCCTCTTTGACAAAAGGGTGCCCCGAAGCTAAAAGGTAAGTTCTATAGGACGCGATTCGCCCGGCGATGTTATACGGTGCGGAATGTTGGCCCACAAAAAGGCGACATGTCCGGCAGGCTGAGTGTAGCGGAAATGCGTATGTTGCGTTGGGTTTGTGGGCACACTAGGAGGGATAGAGTCCGAAACGACGATATTTGGGATAGGGTTGGGGTTGCACCAATTGAGGAGAAACTGATCCAACATCGGTTGAGATGGTTTGGACATGTCCAACGGAGGCCTCCTGAGGCGCCAGTGCGTAGTGGGGTTCTAAAACGGGTCGATAAGGTAAAGAGCGGTAGAGGTCGACCTAAACTGACTTGGGGCGAGGCGGTTAAGAGAGACCTTAAGGAGTGGAATATCTCCAAGGATCTAGCTATGGATAGGAGCGCTTGGAGACTGGCTATCAACGTGCCTGAACCATGACTTGTGTGTTGCCCTGTAACGTGTCTCTTCTAGGTTTCATCTCTAGCCTACCCCAACTTGCTTGGGATAAAAAGGTTTTGTTGTTGTTGTTGTTGTTGTTGAGGAGGAGACATGCAGCAGCTTAGTGCAGTGCAAATCAGGGAAGGAAGTAGCTCAAAAATTGTGGGCAATGCAACCTGACCATCAAATGAAAATTATTGTGTGGCTGTGGAGGTGGTGGATGGCAAGAAACAAGGCAAACACGGGAGAAAGGGTGCAAAATGCTTTGGAGGTATGCTACTCAAGTCCATTACCATCTAAATGAATATGCCAAACTGAAAGGTTCAGAAAAAACCGAGATCGGATACAGCAACAAAAATGGAAACGACCACAAGGCGAGCAATATAAGCTGAATGTTGATGCGGCTTTCTCAACTTTGACAAAGATGGCAGGATGGGGGTATGTTGTGAGAGACAGCACAGGTACTGTCCTGGACATCGGGGCGGGTAACATACAAAAGGCAGGAAGTGCTCTCCACGCTGTAGCTTTGGCAGCCTGGCATGGTTTAGAGACAGCAGCACAGCTGGGAATGACCAGATTAAGCTTGGAAACTGATGCCTCAAGCTTGGGGAAAGCGTTGACAACAACATAGTTGGGTTGTGGTCCGGAGGGGGCTCTGTTCAGACAGATTCAAGCAGCCGGGCTAGGAACTTAGTTTCTTGCTCTATGTAATAAATAGGGTGGCTGATTGTATGGCCAGCCATGGTGTAGCTGCCTTTCCTGAGGGTGGGCAAGCGTTCTGGTGCCTGATGTTAGTTTGATCTCCACCAGGTTGGCCCAACGGCAAACCTGGGCCTTGACCTCGCGCCCTCTGATGGGGCACCCAGCCCAATACACGGCTGGTGGGCCCCTGTCTCGCAGCACCATAAACAGGAAGGTGTGTGGGGGGGGGGGGGGGGCTGGGGCTAGGGCACGGTTAGCAAGGTTCACTGCCGCCGCCACATTCCCCACCTTCCCTCCTGATCCGATCGAGAGGAGGCAATGCAGGCTGCAGCGACGGGAAGCTCCACTTCGCCATCGCCGCCACTGGACCGGCGACCCCACTGCCCTGCATCGCCCATCTTCATCGACACTCGTCCACCTCTCCGACATGATGACGGCCGGTACCTTTCCCCTCTCTCCCTCTCACTCTCTCTCTAAGTTTTCTCAGTGGCTGTACATGATGTTTAAACCGAATAGAAGAGAATGTACCCGGTAGATCCACACCTGGATGATCCTAGAATTCTATCAGCAGACACCAACCTTTGTAAACGATCTTGTCTCCGGCGGTTTGCCTGGAGCAGCTGGTTTATAAAGTGGTCTGAGTTAAAAAAAAAAAAAAGTTTACCAGGGTCAGCAAGCCTGGCTCCAGCCTCCAAGCAAGCCCTGAGCACGCGGCGCAAGCAGAGGTCATTGCCATGGCACTGGAGCTCCACCACATCCTCCCGCGTGTACGACCTCGGGGCGAGCATTGGCACCACCAAGACCTTCAGAAATCGCAAGGTCAGTTCACACTTCACATTCACAGGTACATATGGAGAAGCAGTGAAGCACAGCATCGCCGCGTACCTCGTCAATAACGCTGCCGTCGGCGTCGAGCGCGAGCCCGTACTCCACGAAGTGGCTGCGCGGCTGCCACGGCGCCGACGCCCTGCGGGCCCCGGCCGGGCGGAAGACGCGGTCGGCGACGGCGACGGCGTCGGGGCCGGAGAGCCGCACGATCCCGACCGCGGCCGGGCCGCCGCCGAGTGAGGTGACGATGGCCGCGATGGTCCCGGGAGCGCCGCCACCGCCGTAGTCCGGCCGCAGCTGGTCCGGGAGGCGCGAGGGCGAGGGCGAGGGCGACGGCGAGCGCTCGTCCCCGGGGAGAACGAGGGTGTCGGCGCGCGTGGCCAGGGTTCTGGGGCTGCCGCTAGGGTTTAGGAAGCCCCGGCGGAGGAGGCGGGGCGGGGGAGGGCGCCGCCATGGGAGGAAGATGGGGAGGAGGCGAGCGGCGGCGCGGGCCATCGGATTCAGATGAGCAGCGAGCCGTTTCGATTGGGGATGAGCTGAAGAGCTGTACGGGAAGCCAGCTCCAGCTGCTAGTCTCCGCCACCGTCGGATCCTGAATCCACGGCTCATATCCAGTGTTCCACCCACTCCACTCGCCACGTACGCAGAGTACTAGTTTCTTAAAAATCTGTTGCCACACTATTTTACTTCCCACTACAGCTAATCTCAAACACTATTCATCAGAATTTAAATCCTCGTGCTCGCACCTTTTCAGCATTTACCGACGTTGTGCGTTAAGTGGTAAGTGACGTTCTCGTCGACAACGAGACGTCAGTGGCGACTTTGGGAATCTCCAGACCCGCCCGCTGCGTAGTCCTAGCGATCTCTCTAAACTACTCTCTCCGTCCCAAAATAAGTGTCGTGCACGCTTTTCCGAGAATAATTTTGATTCATTATCTCATTAAATATATAAAAACTTATGCTAAGAAACTAGTATCAACGGAAAGATCTTTAAGTCTAGTTTTTTTTTTAACAAATTTATTTTGAGATATAAATATTGTACATTTTTGTACAAATCGAGTTAAACTTTTGACAGAAAAATCAAAATGACACTTATTTTGGAAGGAAGGGAATATGGAGACAATGATATATCTTCTCTTGTACTATGAACAGAGAAGAAACATGGTTATTAAGATAAAATTAGTCCAATGGTCGTCGGGTCAAGGACGAGTGTAAGGGTGAACGTGTGCGGTCCATCCTCATGAGGACATCATGTGGACACGACACTAACACCATCACCTCCCAATGCGAAATCTCACGTCCAAGATGCTACCACAGTCCACGAGTCGTGAATCAATGGCACGTCTCTACGACGTCTAGGTGAGGACGGTCCTAAGTCAGTCCTCACCTTTTTTTCCACCGAGTCAAAGGGCGAGTGCCGCTGCGACGCTGCGCTACGCTCTTTGTGGAGACTTAGGGTCGACCGTGCAATGGGTCAGGCACTTGGCTCCAATGCTTTGGTTGACTGACTAGGCGAACGCGGGTATCAGATTCTTGGGTAGTCCATGTGGCCAAGGAGCTTTTCTGCACCATAGGAGGTTTACACCCAAATTGTGTGTGTGTGTTTTTTCCACAATGTGGAACAAAAGGGTCTAACTTCAATGGTGAAACAAGAAATAGATAGGCACTCTTTCCTTTCTGGTTGATCAGTGGGCCAACTAACGTATTTGCCATGTGAATCAGATAGCAAATTTGCCGTAGCCATACATCACAAAAAATATTATTTCATTATTGAGCCACACATCAGAAATATTCAAAATTTAATTATTATATATCCCGGCCACACACCCCCGTGCCAAGTACGTATATGAAAGCAATTTCATGTCTTTTATTTCTTACGAGAGTATGTTATTTGCGTGTGCCGTGTACACATGACATCAAAGCCTGAATGAATGTTGATCAAATTCATGGCAGCTGACATACAAATATGTCACTCGAGCACAATATCTTGCATTTAGCCCAATTCTACGAGCCCAATAAATAATTGCACCATCAGCTACAAGCATGTATCACACAATTATTATACTTTTATTCTTAATGTTGCACATAAGGAATCCAACAAGGCTATTCACATGGACGTCATGTGAAATTTATCGTTGACCAATTATCAATGAAAGGATATGCATCTGCATGCTGATTTAAATCAGCAAAATAGCCATTTTGGCCCCTCAACTATCGTGCAAAGGCTCAATTCGGCCCCTGAGCTATCAAAACGACCAATTTGGTCCTCAAACTTCTGATTTCCAACTCAATCTGGCCCATACTACTTGATTTCTCGACATGTGGACATCTTTAGATGGAAAATGACTCTCCGCCCCTCCCTAATGCTTTACCTAGCTTAGCCAGTCACGGCCTTTCTGTGTTTTTATTCTCTATCTTCACCCTCTTGATGACAATCTTTCCATCTAGTCGTCGTCGCTCATAAACCCTAACCAAAATTCCCCTTCTCCTACTGGCGGCGTTCACCTACGATGTGGCGCCACCCATCGTGGCCTCGTTATGTAGTCCCATGCCATATGAGAGCCTTCATCTCGCCTACTGTGCCTGGCTCCACCTCCAAAGGGTGCACTATCACTACAGTCGACGGCACTAGTCTCACGTGTTGTGCACCCCTCCTAGCGTCGTCAGGTAAGGAAACCCTACCCTTCTCTGATTCTCTCTTGTGCACCTTTTGTTTATGCGTGATGCTCGAGGTGAGGTGTGATCCCGCGAATCCATTTCATTCTCCATAGACAAACACTCCATCATTCGTGGATTTTTAAAAAGATGAGAAAACTCCTTTTAAAAAAGTAAGAAAATGACAGACACAAAAGGAAGCCATATGAGGCCATAAGAAAGCGTTGGATTTTCTAGATGTGGCATATCAATAGTTTATATAACTAACATTAATAGGAATGCACATAATTTAGCTTGTTCATTTGGTTAGATACTATGTTTGACATGTTTTCAACATAACATTTGCATACAAGAGAATGATGTAAAGCTGATTTTAAGCGATTATTGTATGCTTGGTATGGTCGGGAATGATCTGCGATGGAGGTGAATTTAGACTCTTTTATGAAAGAAAGATAATTTCTAATATCCTTGGTCGCATAGTTTCATGACACATGTTGTGTTGAATGTTTTGTGTTCGTGTCTTAAAAAACATATAGAAACCTTATCACTTATTAACTAAATGTGTTACACCCACATAAGAATTACTAAAGCTTAAGCACATCCATATGGTGTTCATGTCTAGTGTGGCCGGTCATGGCCTTTTCGCGTCTCTGTTCTCTATCTTCACCCTCTTGATGACAATCTTTCCATCTAGTCGTCGTCGCTCATAAACCCTAACCAAAATTCCCCTTCTCCTACTGGCGGCGTTCACCTACGATGTGGCGCCACCCATCGTGGCCTCGTTATGTAGCCGCACGCCATATGAGAGCCTTCATCTTGCCTACTGTGCCCGGCTCCACCGTACCTGCAAAGGGCGCGCTACCGCTACCATCGACGACACTAGTCTCATAGGCTGTGCACCCCTCCTAGCGTCGTCAGATAAGGAGACCCTACTCTTCTCTGATTCTCTCTTGTGCACCTTGTTCGATTTTTGTTTATGCATGATGCTCACGGTGATGTGTGATCCTGCGAATCCATTTCATCCTCCATAGGCAAACACTCCATCATTTGTGGAGTTTTAAAAAGATGAGAAAACTCCTTTTAAAAAAAGTAAGAAAATGATAGACACACAAAGGAAGCCATATGAGGCCATAAGAAAGCCTTGGATTTTCTATGTGGCATATCAATAGTTTATATAACTAACAGTAATAGGAATGCACATAATTTAGCTAGTTCATTTGGTTAGATACTATGTTTGACATGTTTTCAACATAACATTTGCATATAAGAGAATGATGTAAAGCTGCTTTTAACTGATTATTGTATGCCTGGTTTGACTGAGTATGATCTACTGATGGAGGTGAATTTAGACTCTTTTTTGAAAGAAAGATAATTTCTAATACCCATGGTCGCATAGTTTCATGACATATGTTGTGTTGAATGTTTTGTGTTCGTGTCTTAAAAAAATATAGAAACCTTAACACTTATTAACTAAATGTGTTATACCCACACAAGAATTACCAAAACTTAAGCACATCCCTATGGTGTTCATGTCTAGTGTGGCCAGTCACGGCCTTTCTGTGTCTCTGTTCTCTATCTTCACCCTCTTGATGACAATCTTTCCATCTAGTCGTCGTCGCTCATAAACCCTAACCAAAATTCCCCTTCTCCTACTGGCGGCGTTCACCTACGATTTGGCACCACCCATCGTGGCCTCGTTATGTAGCCCCACGCCATATGAGAGCCTTCATCTCGCCTACTGTGCCCGGCTCCACCGTACCTGCAAAGGGCGTGCTACCGCTACCGTCCGACGGCACTAGTCTCATGGGGCGTGCACCCTCCTAGCGTCGTCGGGTAAGGAGACCCTACCCTTCTCTCGGTTCTCTCTTGTGCACCTTGTTCAATTTTTGTTTATGCGTGATGCTTGCGGTGATGTGTGATCCTGCGAATCCATTTCATCCTCCGTAGACAAACACTCCATCATTCGTGGATTTTTAAAAAGATGAGAAAACTCCTTTTAAAAAAAAAGAAAGAAAATGACAGACACGCAAAGGAAGCCATATGAGGCCATAAGAAAGCCTTGAATTTTCAATATGTGGCATATCAATAGTTTATATAACTAACATTCATAGGAATGCACATAATTTAGCTAGTTCATTTGGTTAGATACTATGTTTGACATGTTTTCAACATAACATTTGCATACAAGAGAATGATGTAAAGCTGCTTTTAAATGATTATTGTATGGCTGGTATGACTGGGTATGATCTACTGATGGAGGTCAATTTAGACTCTTTTCTGAAAGAAAGATAATTTCTAATATGGTCGCATAGTTTCATGACATATGTTGTGTTGAATGTTTTGTGTTCGTGTTTTAAAAAACATATAGAAACCTTAACACTTATTAACTAAATGTGTTACACCCACACAAGAATTACCAAAGCTTAAGCACATCCCTATGGTGTTCATGTCTAGTGTGGCCGGTCACGGCCTTTCCGTGTCTCTGTTCTCTATCTTCCACCTCTTGATGATAATCTTTCCATCTAGTCGTCGTCGCTCAGAAACCCTAATCAAAATTCCCCTTCTCCTACTGGCGGCATTCACCTACGATGTGGCACCACCCATCGTGGCCTCGTTATGTAGCCCCACGCCATATGAGGGCCTTCATCTCGCCCACTGTGCCCAGCTCCACCTCCAAAGTGCGCGCTACCGCTATCGTCGACGGCACTAGTCTCACGGGTTGTGCACCCCTCCTAGTTAGTGTCGTCGGGTAAGGAAACCCTACCCTTCTCTGATTCTCTCTTGGGCACCTTGTTCGATTTTTGTTTATGCGTGATGCTTGCGGTGATGTGTGATCCTGCGAATCCATTTCATCCTCCATAGACAAACACTCCATCGTTCGTAGATTTTTAAAGAGATGTGAAAACTCGTTTTATAAAAAGTAAGAAAATGACAGACACACAAAGGAAGCCATATTAGGCCATAAGAAAGCCTTGAATTTTCTAGATGTGGCATATCAATAGTTTATATAACTAACGTCAATAGGAATGCACATAATTTAGCTAGTTCATTTGGTTAGATACTATGTTTGACATGTTTTGGACATAACATTTACATACAAGAGAATGATGTAAAGATGACTTTAATTGATTATTGTATGCCTGGTATGACCGGCTATGATCTACTGATGGAGGTGAATTTAGACTCTTTTCTAAAAGAAAGATAATTTCTAGTATTCATGGTCACATAGTTTCATGACATATGTTGTGTTGAATGTTTTGTGTTTGTGCCTTAAAAAACATATAGAAACCTTATCACTTATTAACTAAATGTGTTACGGCCACACAAGAATTACCAAAGCTTAAGCACATCCCCATGGTGTTCATGTCTAGTGACCACATCCGTGAAAGGATGCAAAAGTGAGTGTAGCTTAAATTTATCAAGCAATTGCATTATATACACCAAACATCATCTATGCGGGGGCAAAGGAGTATATTAGAAAGCTTATCAAAGTTATTGATGTGCCTCGTATTTTGAGCTACATTTGATAAGTTGATTAGAGAAAAGAATAAAGGAATTAAAGAACTCACTACAAGGTTCTATTTTAATTATCTAGAAATTATTCTAAGTGGTCCTTGCGTGATATTCTTTTATTTCATCTGTAATTTGATTCAATTCAATTAGACAATTTGTGTTTTTTTTTCTAAAAGTCATGTGTATCTTGGATCCACATGATGTATGATGGCCATAATCCATGGATTAACCATTCTACATGAAGCAATGATTAAAGTGTAAGTGAGTTTGTGGTAGTATGTGGTTCACACAATGTACATAGTGGATATAATCCTTTTGGACTCTATGGTGTAGCAAATGATATCAGAGCGACCTTCATGGATGTATGCGAGTGAAGGATGCAAACATAGGGAGCATGGCACGTGTGGGCCCAGTGTGGTGCATGGTTTGGCGCATGTTCTAACACTGGACATAGTCACATGTGCTAAGAGAGAATGTTCCTAGTCATTATTTGGCCAATTGTAGCTATGTTGGTGAGCCAACGAGGGCTTCAGGTCTGCCTAGGTTGAATAAGGCCCCATGGTGGTCTATGTGTGTGTGTGTGTGTGTGTGTGTGCGTGTGTGCGTGCGTGTGAAGTTGGGGGAGGAGCTTTAGTCCCAGCTTAATTGTTAAGGCTTTTAGAGTCCATACCACCATCCGAATAAGTTAACCCTTTTACACTATGTGAGAATGAAAGCGTAATGGGTTGGTGGTAGTGTGTGGTTCACACATCATGCAGAGTGCATCTAAGTTATTTAGACTTATAAGTTAACCCTTTTACACTATGTGAGTATGAAAGTGTAATGGGTTGGTGGTAGTGTGTGGTTCACACATCGTGCAGAGTGCATCTAAGTTATTTGGACTTTGAAGTGCCAAAGAAAAAGGTTAAATAAGGTTTTTGGGAAGGATGACCTACTGTGACGGCTCAAATTGTTCACCATGGTTCAACTTTCGTCCAAATTAGGCAGTGCTCCATACTGTCACCTTCGTTGGCAGTGTCTTCGACCTATCTTCACCACCGTCATCAACAACATAGCTCCTCCACCACCAGCGCTAGCCACAACAACTACATCTACAAATGAGAAGTATGATTGTTTATATTTCTTATGCTCAAGTAGAAATTCTACAAGCGCATGAATATTGTTATAACAATTCACCTAGAAGTATTTGAAGGTAATATATTTTTATCCTGGGGAAAGATTATGGCTAATAATATTGATGAATATTCCACTAACTGTAACTCAATCAACTACCAACGTCTAAATGGGGTAAATAATATTAGGGAGGTGTGACAGAATAGATGAATAACTAAGGTATATGTCATAGCTAGTGGGAGGATGATGAGATTACAAGGTCCCTAAGATCTTATCTACTATTATGATCCCAAAACTAGTATATATATAACTTTAGAAGACACAACCAAGATCAAAGTATAGCAAGCTAGTCTTCTATAGCACTACCCAAAACAACAGTGGAAAAGGGATGAGAATGTTGTTGAATTAAGTGAAGGGCCTAGGATGGTTAGAGATGGGGTGAATAGTATATTAAAATTTGTACAAAGCACAACACTTAGGGAAAGTTGTTGTATCAAATGAGAATCCTAATAGCCACTACTTTGCCTAGCCTACTCAAAACAAAGCAAGCCCCCTACACAAATCAAGTAGCAATGTATGTAATCTAGCCTAGATCACCCAACCAAGCTACCTAAGCAACCTAAAATAACTAGCTGACCTAGCAAAGAAATGCAACTACCTGAACTAGATTACTCGATGACAAGAGCTAAAACTAAACTAGCAATTAACTACATAAGCTTAAGAACAACAAAGTAAAGGACAAGTGTACATAGCAAATTAAACCAATAGGGAAAATGAGGAAAGATTTATCTTTCAGGTTTGATTGCTTGTCAGAACCTATTTCTATGTTGAGGCGAGTCTTTTCATGATTGCTTTGCATGCTAAAAAAATCTATCCAAGCTTAACCGTCAACATCGGTTCCACAAGAAGAGCACTCCATCGAGCCTTTAGCATTCCACTAGAGTTTCCCTTTGTGATCTACCACGGAGTGAGCACAAGACCCCTCACAACCAATATCAATTGGAACCACACACCAAGACTTGCCCAATGATCCATCTCTGATTTGAGAAGTCTAGGTGGTCGCTAACACCAAAAATAATAAGAAATCTATAGCTCCAATGATGAACTAGTTCCAATAGAACTCTCTAAGCAAATACACTAGATCTCTTACAATCACAACGTACATCAAACTTGAAGAAAGAAAGTGATTAGGAACTGTTCTTTTTATTAAAAGGAAACTATGGAGCTTGCTCCCCAGTGCTCTATTAAACAAATAAATAAAGGGAACAAAACAAGTGTTGGCTAGAACTGGGAAGTGTTCTTGATCTCCTTTTGGATGTGTCTATTAGTTAGGCCAAGAGAGCCCAAAGGACCAAGCACACCTCTATTTTTGTAAGCTCCACCAAAAAAACTAGCCTTGTGAGCTGTCTAAGGAAGTGTTCTTGATCTCCTTTTGGATGTGTGTATTAATTAGGCCAAGAGAGCCCAAAGGACCAAGCACACCTCTATTTTTGTAAGCTCCACCAAAAAAACTAGCCTTGTGAGCTGTCTAAACTAGCCTTGGAGGGATATTTTGAGGTCATTAGAAAAGTTCGGTGACCACTAGAAACACCCCAGTGGAGAAACATTACATTGTGCATTCTTAAGTGACCCTGTCTAAGGTATCACTGGAATTTCCAACAACCCTAGCACCTCTGTCAATAGATTTCGTCGATGGTCTGTATCTTTTAATACTAGGTGTGAGGAGAAGCACAACGAAGAAAAAAACTACAGAAAAGGACATGATCCTTGCTTTTAGTTTTAACTTATTTGATTTGACCATATAAATAACTTATAAACTTACCAAATAAGCTTATACTAGTTGCTACACGCCTACACCCGTTTCCAAGAAGGCCTGTGCATTTTGAGTTCTTGTCCAAAGTGAAAAAACAATGAATACAAACTTAAAGGGTTGGCAATCCTACCAACGGGTGTGGGCACTCGTAGTTATTGTATTTGATGAGTATGAATTTGGGCACTCTGTAGAAAATTTCACCGGCCGATACACAAGTGCAGGTACTTCGTATAAGATTCTACCGGAATTTACACCGCATCATCTTAATGCTCAAAATGCAATAATTGCATCTATTCTAGTTTTTATCGAACATGCATCACAAGGTAACACATGGGTACAGCCATAGTACAGGTACATATTGAAATTTTACCCACTGATATCTAAAGCATGCGCGTGGAGAAAATCAAATTTTTGGATGCACACTTCATTTCAGGAAATAAATTATTTTGGTTGCCAAAAAGAAAAAAAAACGGTGCTCGCCCCCGCCGCCAACCATTGCTCCGCCACGGGCCAGTGGCGGATCCAGAAACGAACCAAGAAGGGCTAAATAACATAGGCCAAAAAAAGTTTTGCTCGCTAGACACGGTACACTAATTGATATAGCTAAGACCGATAATTTGATATTGATTCAAAGTGCTCAAAGTCAAAAAACATGGAATTAAGATAATAAGGATAAAAAAGTACCAAATACAAGGAGCCTTCCTTCTTCAAGAATTCTCACCACTTCAACCAATACCACTTGAACGCCACGCTCAATGCTACATAATTTTTAAATGTCAAGCACTTCTTCAACAATGAATTTCTGAAACCAATAATGAAAAGAAAAATATTAAAACAGGAATGAAAGAGGGGATCTCAGTTTCTCACCCTTCAGACCTTCATGGCTTCATCCTAGGACTAGGGCACGGGCCGGACCGAAGGCCGGAGCTTGATCCGGCTCGGCCGGCCGGCAGGGGGCTAGCCGGTGACTCCGGGCTCCATGTACTAGGGCTGCGGCGGCCGGCTGGTGGGTGGCCAGCTGCCCGACCTCCCTATTCGCTGGCTCCCTATGCTGGCTCCCTGGTCGATGAGCGGAGCAGAGGGCGGGAGGGCAGGAGGGGTGAAGGCCGGAACAGAGGGCAGAGGCAATGGTGGGAGGGGCGGCAGCGTAGCGTAGTCATGTAGGCGAGGGCGAGCAATCGCGGCGGGCGGCGGCGGGCCACGAGTCGCGATGCAGAGTCGCACGTAGGAGGCGGCACTGCATGAGAAATGAAGCGATGTGATGCTGCTACTTGTGGGCTTCGTTGGGCTGAAATGGAAGACCTGTTAATTTTTTTCAGCCCAAGGGGGCTACAACACCCTTAGCCCCCCCACCCCCGTCCGTCCGCCAATGACGGACGCTAGGGTTTTTCGAAGCCTACGTGCAACAGTCCTCCTCTTATCCTCCTCCCACCGCCACCGCCGCCTTCTTTTGTACCTCCGGTGAGCACGCCCACCGCCATATTGTTTGACTTTGGCAAGCCTGCCCCGCCCCAACCTCGCTTGACCGCCCCTGCCAACACCACCTCGCCTAAGCCACCCATTGATCCTTTCTACCCACTTGGCCTATTTTGCCCCCCCTAAAACCCCACTTTCCTTCTAAGTCTACCGGAGTTTGGGAGGAGGGGGGGGCGCTGAACCCTAAAAACTAGATCCAACAAGGTGTGCGGGCTTGGGGCTATAGTGTGCGCAATATTATTTTAGCATTTTGTTAAGTGTAATTTATTGTCTACGTCGCCATGCCTAAGAGAAGCTCTAGCAATTTAAATATTCTTATTGTGGAGGCTACTTTAGAATTTGTATGGCAGAACATAGACTCCAGCTATCTAACTTTGTAAAATAGGAAGATGACTATCTTGATTTTTCGGTGGCCATATGTAGCCAATAGTGGCCGCTCGCTATCTGACTTTGTAAAATAGGAAGGTTGTTGTGGACCTCTTCTTTTTTGAGTTTCTTCTTTACAAGATGGCTAAACAATGAAAAATAGCTACTAGTTTTAAGCCAAACTGTTGGAGCTGCTCTAACTTATGGTGCACCTTACGTCACCACGTGGGACATTAAAAAAATATCCATAGAAACATAAACGAAAAAGGCCATCCAGTCCTTTTGTCTGACGTTGTACTCACATCATATCATATTACAGAATCATGGTTAGACCTGACGACACACATCTGAGGAAAAGTCGAAACAACAATAGCAACATCAGTTACTCCCTCTGGTCCAGTTTATAAGGTATTTTGCATATGTCAAGAGTTAAACATATATTTTTTTACTTATAATATGGTCAACAATTTAACTATTGTAATACAAGCCCACGACGACCTCGCGGGATGTGGCAGCCGCACATTAGTGTCACCGCTGACCAATGGTCAAATTGTAATTTAAAAGACATGTAAAAAATGAACCGGAGGGAGTAATCGAGTATTCAGTATCTCTTGTTTCTTTTTCAAAAAAAAAAGAAAAAAAAAGAAAAATAACGGAGGGATACTCAACACTCAAGGGAGTGCCATCAATATTGTTCTATTTTTTCCTTCGGTGTGTACGTTGATCAAAGCTATACGCTGATGATTGATCCTATCCTGTTCGTCTGTAAATAAAGTACATTTGAAATTCTATCGCTAGCTAGCTTTTGCATTGAGCAACAGTGAGCACCGCCTTTGAAACTATTCCTAAAATTCGAAATCTTGCATATATAGACTCATTACATGAATACATCATACATGACCGATATACTAGAGAACAGATCCCAGTTCAAGGCTCTTGCATCGACTTGGAAGTGCAGAAACGCACGGCGTCTGCAACTGTGAGGAAGATATGATTGTTTCCGATGTGCTCGGTGAGTTTGGACGACTGGAGCTTTTCAATCACGGCGGAGCCAGGGTTTGATAAGAGAAGCTGCCAAATGCACAACACACAACATGGTTAAGATCAAAGGCACAGTTAAGTTCTTCCTTAAGCGTCGTTTCCCACCCCCCCCCCAACCCCCCCCTCTGTTCTGATGTTTCTTTTAACTGGCATCTCAAGTGCCACGATCCAATGTGATATTTTGAGTCAGTCAATTTTAGTTTCAGCCTTTCAGTTTTCTTGCAAAAAAAAAAAAAGTTTCAGTTTATGTACCTGAATGCCTCTCTTCTGAAGATTCTTGTACAGATCTTCAAGGGCATGGATACCACTCGTATCAATATCTATAACAGCTGCAAGGAAAAAATGCATTGGCTTTCATTTCATCAGTAGAAACTACAGGGACGAACTCTCATGATATACGATTAATAGAAGCTTCTACTTACGTGACATCTCTACTACCAAGAAATTGATTTTAGGCAGCCCCTCTGCCTTAACTTTGTCCTCTTCATCTGTCAGCCACCTAAGAATTCTGAAATGGAGCACACACCACACGACATTTTATTTATGATAATGAAGCTATACATGCAACGCAAGGTGGATGTATATATCTGTACAAACCTCTCTCTGACATAGTTGGAGTTGGAGAAATAAATAGCAGAATCAACCCTCACTATTACCACCCCAGGAACATGCCTTGCATGTGGATACTGCTCGGTGTTCCTGTAAATTGTGGTGCCTGCAAGGTTTCCGAGCAGCACAGTCCTTGGTCTTGTTACTTGAACAAGTATTTTGGCAAAGGAGATCGACACCTGTGAATATCAGAAATGTCATGTAAGTTTCACTCATTCCTCTGTCACAACACACAACTACTCTATTCGACGGCCAAACCAAGGATGGGTCCTTAGTCCTTACAGCAATCAAGAGACCTATCTCGACAGATTTGAAAACCACACCGAAGAATGCTCCCATGCACGCGATGAAATCCATTTTGTCAACTTTCCAAATGAGAATTGCTGCTTCATAGTCCACAAGGCCGATCACAGCAGAAATTATGATGGAACCCAGAATCGCATTTGGGGTGTACTTGAACAGTGGTGTGATGACCAACAAGGTAAGGAGCACAACCATTGACATAATCACATTAGATACTGGCGTTCGGCATCCCGCCATGAAATTGACCGCCGAACGAGAGAAAGAACCTAAAAGAGTTTCAGCAAATGTGTTTCAGTTTTTGCATGAATCACTGTAACTTTGTTCAGAAAAGTTTACCTGTTGCGATATAGCAGGACGTCATTGAGCCTACGATGTTCATCGTTCCAAGTGCTACCATCTCTTTGTTTCCATCTATCTGGTAGTCCTTCATGGCAGCAAACGTCCTACCGATGGCCACTGCTTCCTGATAAGGTATTAGCATACAAGTTGATGTGCAGTCAATCAGAAAATTGAACATGAAGGACAAGATGATAACAAGACAGATGGGTTCACATAGCATACATACTGTTAAGCCAATCATGCCACAGACAACACCGATCTTGAACCCTTTTGCGACAAATGGACCAGTGAAATAAATCTTGTGCACAGATGATGGGTTGATGCCCTTTTTTATTTTGTTTACCTGTTTTCATCAAGTGCCAAAAATGATTCACTAGTTAAAACATGATCTATTTGAGCTGGGTCTTTGGGCCTGTATAGCTGTGGAGGTTGAGGTTATGAAAAAATAATTGAGCCTTGACAGTACTAATTTGAGTACTTACAATCTGAACACCTTGCTTGTCAGCACGAAAAAGGTACACAAAAAGGGTAGCGAGAATAACCGAAGTTATAGGAGCAATAGCTGGCACCCAGAAATACTTCTTATTCCTTTTCCCCTGTGTATATAAAAAAAAATATTATCAGGCTATACAATTTCCCAAAAAATAAAGATTAAAGCACAATTGTCTGGGAAAAAAAGGATACTCACAATGTACTTTGCCAACAGAAGAAAAGCAAGGAATGTGAAGCCAATCACAACTGTCTGCCAGTTCCACTGCATATACAAAGCCACGGCTTATCAGATAACTATAGGAGTCAGTATGACAGTAAATTATTTCTTCATACAGTGTTAAGTTCAAGATATGTACTCCATGATGAACTGAACCCCAAACAGACTTCATGACAGAAACTATATCAGTTTCCTTTGTGAAGTTCCTGATACCCAACACATATTTGAGTTGCTGCAGGGCAATAGTGATCGCTGCTCCCGCCATGAATCCAACAATTGCAGCATGTGACAAGAAGTCAATGAGGAAACCTAGCCTGAAAAACATAGTAATTCTAAGATTGATGGACCTACATGTTTTTTGCTTAGAAATACAGTACCAGATCCTTCAAAAAGAAATACAGTACCATACACACGATACCTCAGAAATCCCAGGGCTGCTTGAGTGATACCAGCAAAGAAGGTCGCCGTGAAAGCAAGACGCATGTATTCCTCCTTATTCTTTTCATGGTCAACCTCATTCTGCAGAAGTGAACCTAGTAAAAGAGATACCACTGCAACTGGCCCGATTGCTATATCCCTTGAGCTACCCATTGCAGCATATATCAATGGGGGGACGAAGCTGGAGTCTGAAACCGAATTATAAAAATAAATATGATTAAAATGGCATTGATAAGGCATCAATCAACAATCTCAATGAAACTTACAAAGCCCATACTGCGGATCCAAATAAGCGAGCTTCGAATAGCCAATATCCTATTTAGTACAACACTCGGTGTGAGGCACTGTATGTAGTTAATTCATAGTAGGTGATATCAGTCAATCTTGATACCTGAGGAATGCAGAGACTTGCAATTGTCAATCCGGCAATCAGATCACCTTTGAACTTGTCCAAGTTGTAGGTCCTGCCCCAATCAAAGACTGGAAACAAGAACTGCAAACCCATCTTGAGCTTTGTGGACCCAGGTTGGTCCTTGTACTGCTGTAATGGGTTGTCATGGAAGAACGTCTCCTTCAGTGTGTTGGTAAACTCTGTGGCAAGGTTCTTCTTCTGAGGACACCCGACCTTGTACACCGGTGGTGCTTGCTGGGATGGATTGTATGAGGGAGGCTGTGTAGAGATGCTGGTTTCATCTGCAGTTGCCTCACCTGGCTCATGATGAACCATCGTTGGATACTGAAATAGCTTCTAATTGACCTGAAAAATCAAGCAACTTAAGCTTACAAATATAAGAGAGTGGCAGTTACAGGTGACTGAGACGGTAAGAGCAATCTGAATTAAATATTATTGAAAACGAAAGGGAAAAGGACAAGAAACTGGAACAAGGAACAACATATGCTTCGGACAAATTGATGAGGCACGACAAAGTGAACAAACTTGGACCAGTCTGAACAGAAATCTGGAAGAAGAGAAACTTCAGGATTTTCAATAAAGAAGCCGAGCGTGGTCTTCAACGCCATCATCGAAGAAGCCAACCTCTGGGTTCTGGCAGGTTTCCGGCTTATCCGAAGTCTGTTGCCTCTAGGCTCTACTCTAGTTCTAGCTTAGCTCGTCGCAAATGTTTGATGTAAATTAGTTTAAAGAGCAGCTAGTTTCTCGTGTGTTAGTTTTGGTTCCTTCCTTCCACGGTAATCTATGTATTATTACTTGGGAACGTAATAACTTGCCGTATCACACGATCAGGAAAAAAAAAAGTCGAACAGAAATTTTTCTTCTTTAATCTTTAATCAGAAAAGAAGAAGAGGAATCCAGATGTACTCTGCTGCGTGATATGCTTAAATGAATTGGAGGCATTAGTTGCTAGCTGTAGTTGAGCATTCTCATTATAGACAAAGGATTCCAAATTATCTCACCTGCTCAATAGTCCCAAAAGTCCAGTTAAAGAAAATCTGGTGCAGTTGAGAATGACCTGGTCAAACTTGATCTACCAGTTTCAAGAACTACATATATATTCATAAAATCTACTAGTGCAATTATAATTTTATGATCGTACCTTTCAGGCACAATTAAAATGGTTGGCAGCTTTGCTTTCATGTATAGTTTTTTGCAAACTCGAAGACAGTAGCGATGGTTGATCGTTTATTGAAAAAAAATCCAAGTTTGGTAAGACTACAGACGAGCAACACTAAGTCAGTTCCATGTCAACTTAAAAAAAGTGTTAATCGTTCTGTAAGGTAGAGGAGATATAAAAACAGTATGCAGTTTTGCAGCAACGGATGAGCCCTTGTTTTTTCCCTTGATTTGCCAGCCGCTTACTATGCAATCCGTTTCATAAACTTTGCAGGAAAAAGTAGCAGCAAACTCGTCTCTACGGTTGTTATGTGTAGTATGAAACTGAGGTTCAGAGCTGTACTGAGAAAGCACACGGATCGAATTCGTTGGTCCTGGCCAGAAAAACCATGCCTGGCAATTCGAGAGCAGCAAGTAAACCGTGCTGAAAGATTGCATGGTTATCTTGGATTCCCGAACCATGGTACTGTATCAGGTTGGGGTGTTTCTCTGAATTTAACATGGACAAGCCCGGGAACACAGAGAGGAGGAACAAAGGCGCGAAATTTGCAAGAGAAAAGAGACCCAAGATTGTTCAGTGATGAACACGCGGGCACAATACTACAATCCAAATATAATAATAACTCGCTGAAACTGAAAGCAGCGGGGTGGATACCAGTTGCAGTTGCAGGCCGGGCAATCAAGAAAGAGGTGGAAGAGGCGAACAGAATCAGGGCAGGGATTTGTACCTGGCAATTCGAGGGAGGGAGAGGGGCCTTGCGATCCTGCGAGCAAGGGAACGCCGGGCGGTGCCGCTTAGGCTTCCTCCGTCCAGGGCCGCCGCATTTGGCCGGCGTCTGCAGGCGTGGACAACGAGGAAGGAGGACGGACGCGGAAGGAAATAGGGCGCCGCTGCTGAGCGTGTGATCAATGTATGCCTCCCTATGTCTGCGAGGGTGGAAATGGAATCATCAATCAATCTGCTCTCTCCAAATGGAGAGCAATTCTACTCTCGACCCAGACTCTCTGGCGGAGACGCGGAAGCGTGGGTGGTGGTCGAGCGGGCGACGTCACTCACCCGCAAAGTTCAAGTCGTCTTGGTGGGCCGCTCGACGGACACTCTGATCTGGCCCGGCACCCGTTGACGGGATGGCGTCGGTCCGTGCCTGTGTCCGTGTGGACGGCGCGCGGCTCGGGGTAGATGGACAGGACAGGACCACGGGCGGTCGCGACTGGCAAGTCCTCTCGTCTGACCGTGGAATAGTAAGCGCCTGCATTCATTCATGTGCCAGTGACATGTGCGGTCACGCAGGCCGTGGTGACCGCGGCCAGCCGCATCGCTGTGAGGTTGCCGGCGGGCCGAGGGCTCCCGTCCGCCACGTTCACATCGGGCCATTGGCATTCATCACCTGACGCGAGGAGACGACGGCGGAGAGCAACGACGGAAACAACCACAAGCCACGTAATACTACACATATGCATCACACAACCTAATCTTCTGCTCGTATCTCCAAAAGTGGATAGGCAAAAACGAAACCGATTGGGCCGATTCCTTGTTTTAGGTGATGCACACGACGGAACGACTAAATCGCGCGCGCGTGAGCAACGATTCCAGCGAGCGATCTCGGACATGAAGAAACTTTCCTTTTTTGACAAATAAAAAATTCCCGCAACTTTTTTTTTTAAAAGTTTTCTATTTTTAAAATTAAAGTTGCAAATTCGGGTTCACAACTTCCCTTCTATAACTTATGAGTCTAACTTAGAATCTAACGATATACATAAATAACGTGATTTTCAACGCTTATAAGTTATACTTCTAACTTATCCTTTTAACTTACTATGTGAAAACACATATATTACGTATTACGAGAAAGTCGAGAATCTAACTTATAGGCATAACTTACGTGATTTTCAAGCGTTTCTAGTTAGTCTCATAACTTATACACTTAACTTATTAAGTGAAAACATATATTTTATAACATTGCAAAGTTAGAATCTAACTTATACACGTAACTATTACCCGTAACTTAGGTAGCGAGAACATTTAAAAAAACATATGCACACAATCACACTAGTATAAAAAAAAGTTGAAAAAAAATCTTTAAAATATATCAAAGAGTGGGATCTAGTTTTATTCGTTTTGTCGCATGAAACACCGGTGCAAACGGAAATAAAAACGGATACAGTTTAAAAATTATAGCGAAATTAAAATAAATGTTTTATTTTTTTCGCATGTGTCGGCGTTGGACGTCAACACAAGTGAAAAAGACAAAAAAAAAAGTAAATGGGACAGCTGCATGCGGAGCATTCGCTCGAAGAGCATGCGGACCGTTCGCTCGGAAAGCAAGTGCGCGCGCGATCGTGGAAAGGGAATTTCGTGCACCCGACTGGGCCATATCTCAAAAATTCGGCTTCTCCAACAGCCAACGCATTGGCCTCCAGTTTTTCCCGTCGCGGGCCCTGCCTCATCTCTTCTCCGTACACTCTGTCTTCTCCTTCCCTCTCTCCACAGGCGCTGACTGTCCAACCCTCTCTCAGCTGCCGCTATTGCTACGTCGCCGTGCGTCCACGCCGCTGCTGCTGCGTCACTGTGTGTCCCCACAGCGCCGCCCAGCCGCCGTTCCCCATCGTCCCGCACCCCCGCGGGGGGCGAGCAACGGCTGCACCAGATCCAGCTTCCTCCGCTCCGCTCCACCGTCGCCTCCGTCATGGAAGGCACGGCCAAGGCCGCGACGGCCCTCGTCCACCTCGGCAGCCGCGACAGCCCTCCCGCATCCCGAGCCATCCGCTCTCGCTCCGGACTTTCAGCGGGAGCCTCCGCTTTCGCGCCGTCGGCCTCCAGCCTTCCTCTTCGCCGAGCGCCGTCGCCGCCGCAGCACTCGGCGAGCTCCGCCAACGCCATGCCCGGAGGCGGAGGCAGAGGCGACGACTGGGGCGCGATGCCGCCGCAAGGGGCGCCGTGCTGCTGCATCACGGCGTGGGCCCACAATTATCGACAGCGCAGGTTTGGGTCGAGGAGAGAGAGCAACGCAATTCTGAGTTCCCTCTCTCCTTCAATCGCAAAATCAGTGCTCCTTTGCGTAGAGACGACGGCGGAGAGCAACGACGGAAACAACCACAAGCCGCGTAGTACACATATGCATCACACCACCTAATCGTGTGCTGGTAACTCACAGCGGATAGAAGCAAAGGAAGCAGCCGCCGTGACACATCGCGACACCAGACGGCCCATGGTTAGGTAACTTGTGAAGGCTGCTTGGAAACTTCGCCAGGCCCGCTGCGCCCGTTGATGCGAGCCATGAGGCCCTTGCTTGCCAGTACTGCTGAGCCATTTTGGCTCTCCCGTGGTAGCAAGCCAAATCTTGCTGGAATAGAAATCTAAGAGCATCCCCAACTGCTTGGCATATTTAACTTGGCATATGAGAGAGTTTGTCAAATCCCAACTAAATATAACAAAGATAAAAATAGGCAATCTCTAATGGTTTGACATTAACACTTGGCAAAAAAAATTATGGATGGGAACCCGGGAGGGTGACGGAAATCGCGCGAAGCAAGCCATGCCAAGCGTGGATGGGCTCTGCATATATGCAAGTCCTCTCCAGGAATTTGCCAAGTTAGCAAAATTGCCAAGCCCATATGCCAAACCGTTGGATAGAAGTTTTGTAGACTTTTTTGCAAAAAACATGAATGCAAAGGTCATATGCCAAATGGTTGGAGATGCTCTAAAATGAACTAGAAATAAGGTCCATCCCATTAGTTTCTTGATATCAAACAAGCATGGAAGAAATTATTGCTTGTCTCCTTTCCTTTGTTACTAGGAAGAACTACTAATTTGGAATGGTATTAAATTATTCATGCAATTCTTTGGAAAAAATAAACTATTACAAACTAATATTAGTGAATATCATGGTAACTGATGTGGATAGCTAATAGTATGTTAGTGGATAATGTTTTAGATATCATAATTACTTGTGCTAGTGAACATTAATTCAAAGTATGAGTGGGCTGCTGAGATGGACAGCTTGCATGTTTAGAGAAATAGGCTAGTGAGGTTTATTATATAAGAGATATAGATTTGAATCAAATCATTTATGGTTGGCTTGTCTCCTTTCCTTTGTGACACTTTTGTGACGTTTTTTACTATCCAAAATGCTAAAAAAAATCATCAAAAACATGCAAACTTCACAAAACTCTAGGTCTAACCCTAGAGCAAGTGCATCAGCAACAACCTAACTAACTTAAGCACTTCCAAAACACCTAAATTAATCGCCGCGTAATTCCACTAAGAACTATGGTGGCAAGAGCACTAGAGTGGATCTTCAACTCCCTTGATATGTTTTCCAACTCCTACACACCTAAAGCAGCCGACCAAGGAGATGTATAGCTCCCCAATGCAAACTAGCTATTAAAACTAGTCTTTGAGCCCTATTGATCTTCACTGGCTGGCACCATATAGATTATCACGGGATCGATACAATCATCATTTGGCTTCGTTTCTTCGCATGTTTCCGTCCGAGCTTCTTCTATCTTGTCTTGAACTTTTAGCATAGGGGGGCATGGCCCCCCTGGTTTTCGCCTCTGGTGGTATAGATACGATGGTACATGGGTCCAACGTCACTACATACATACTCCCTTCGTACCCGTAAAGCATGTCGTTTTAAGGGGTTACACTGTTTGCACGAAGCAAGTCGTTGTAGGTCTTCTAATCATGTTTTGGATGGCATTGCCCCTATTGCTTTAGTTCTATCGCACACTTCACGAGAAGCAACAAACCGTGCCACTTCCTGCCTCCGCACTGTAACCACTAGAGTAATGAAACATCTGTTGTATAGAGATATCTAGGACCCTATTTAATTAGGACAAATAGGGGAAAATACCCTTTAGTTAATCACTACTTGGTATGCAAAATAATGTCCTCAACGACTTGCTTTACAAGTACGGAGGGAGTACAAAACGACACTATTTAAATAGACACAAAATTGTAATGGCATGCATGGTTCCTATAAGATGAGCTAGCTTGTAAAAGTTTTCCACGCGCCTAACAATAATGTTGTCGTGTTGAAAGTCCTTGCATGGAACCATTGACAACATGTCAGTTAAGTTCAGACGAAAGACTAGCTTAGCTCCACGTACATTCGTACATGCAACTATTTTTTTCTAATAAAATGAACAGGTACGTACTTGACTTTGCAGGCCAATAGAGAGCAGTCAACTGCATGCAGCTCAGTCTTTTGACACGAGAGGTCGATCTCGAATCGGCATATTTTTGCCTGGAAATCAACGGTCTAGTTGCGGTGCCGCCAAGTTTTTGCTGATATGGACTGCTCATTGGACGGTCTTGCTTGACACACATGAGCCGGTCCCTAGCAGCGCTATATGTCAAAAGCGAACCACCAAATCATTGAGATTGCTACTGATATGATATATATGGTCAAAAAACAAATTGTACTGTATGTTGCAATTGTTGATTTTAGGGACGACATTACTTTGTAGTTTGAAGACTTGGAGCTTTCTATATTGACAAGAACTCAGGACAATGCAAGTACGTGTGGGTGGATTGTCTTCGGATGCTTATGAGAAAGCAAGGATTAATTGAGTTGCTGTCATGCCACGGACTCGCGCGGTCACAAGTTAGAAGTCGCTTAAGTTTTAGGGTTTTTTTGATTGGTGCCATTGTAATTTTCACACTTCCAAACAATGTCATTACTATTCACCTATTCGGAGATGAGTCATTGCAATTTTTCAGTTATTTGAAATATGCCATTATGTACGCTTTGAACGTCGTTGGGCCCATCTGCAGACCACTGTATTTTCATGTGCCCGAAAATGCCCCTCTGTCCTCTGCTATCTCCCTCTCACTGATGCATGGGCCCTACACGTCATCTTCTTCCTCCTGATTCCTCACATCTTTGTCGAGCAGGTGTGCCCGAAGGCAAGCAGAAGCCCCTGCCGTGGCGGGCGAGCAGTTGCTGCCACGGCCAGGCAGGCGAGCAGCCACCATGGCCAAGCAGGCATGCACGCAAGCAGCAGCTGTGCCCTTCACGATCACTCCAAGAGGCCGAGGAGAGCATCTACTACGAGCCAGCCCTCGAAGCGCTCAGGCTCAGCTTCCGTCTCGTAGACTGTAGTACTACACCCAGCGCCGTCAAGACTGGAGTCCGGCCGCTTCAGCGCATACTGCTTGCGGGAGCTAACGAGGTGCCTGCTGGACCTTTATATGTATGTCGTTGTGTGCACGGCGTGCTACTCGGACTGGTAGCTAGAAGCACAAGACAAGCTCCTGCCTCCCGGGGCCACCGTCCACGACGTGCTCAAGGCCGTCCGCATGCACCGCCTGCACAAGGTTCCATCCAAAACTACCGCCACGGGTCATGGTTGAGCCGGAGGAAGAAGAGATGATAGGTAGGGCCAATGCATCAGTAAGGGGAGAGCAGAGGACAGAGGGACATTTTTGGGCATACAAAAATACAGTAGTTTGTGGATGGGCCCAACCATGTCCAAAGCGTACATAATGGCATATTTCAGATAATCAAAAATTTGCAATGGCTCATCTCCAAATAAGTGAATAGTAATGGCATTTTTCAGAACTGCGAAAATTGCAATGGCACCAATCAAAAAAACCTAAGTTTTATGGGAGTCGAACTCATCACAGTACATGCGTAATTTTCGTCGATGGCTAAAATTTTTTCTCCTGTCAGTGCATAATGCAAAGATGGCTAAAAATCATGTATTTACACGAGCAGTTATCTTAAGCCTACTGCTAGAGTTCTATAGTACAAATCCGATTTACATTAGCGATGATAGTCTTAAGAGAACTACCATGGTAGTATTGTTAAGAAAAACCGTCAGTTATTATGTATTTATACCGGTGGTTTTCTTAATTAATCTGGTGCCAGCACAAAATAATTTGAAATCAATTTTTTTGAATAGAAATGGTCCTAGATAGAGAAATGATCTACAAGAAAGTTGTAGTACTCGAAAAGATTTACATATTTGTAGTTAACTAAACAATAGCAAAAAAACAGATTTCTTGGTAGAAGCGGACACTAATTTCATCATTTTGGTTAGCTTTTGGCTTTTTGGTAAGAAAGGCAATTTCTAAAAGCCTAACAAAATAAACCCTTAGTCATAGTTGACTTTGAGGTCTAGTAGTTAAGGAAGGAACATGCATGCATGGCATGAGACTGTGAGTTCAGTTTATGTATTTTGTGCAAAAAAATCGCATGACTTGTGACCATGTTGGGCTGGCTAGTGGGTCTCTCCCCGAGTATTTCTTTGCTAATGTTTTTCCAATTTATAAATTCTACAAAAAATGATTTACACTAGCAGTTTGTATAAGCATGCCACCAGTGTAGATCAATTTACCCTGGCGGTATTCTTAAGAAAATCTCTTTTGCAAATGTTTACATGGGTCGTTCTTAAGTGACACTAGTGAATATACACCTATTTTCACTAACCTTTCACACTAGCGGTTCGTGCCAGGTTTGCGCCATTATAGATAAAAAAAAGTGCTAATTTATAGTAAGCATGTTTCCTATACTAGTGTATTATAGGACATATAACTCTTATAAATTTATTATCACAATTCGCAAAGAACAAAATTATTTGTAAATCAGGAAATCATAAATAATATTGTCCTTGGCCGTCTTTTAATTACAAGAGAGGACAGGGATAGGAGGGAGCAACCCGTGGACTTTCATGCCAAAACAACTTGTGTACCAGGATTAATCTACTATCTATCTTTGTATTTAGTCGATGAAAAAGTCAGAGAGTGTTAACTCTCAAGGTCTAGAAATTTTCACATTAATAAAAATATCTATCTTTGTGTTGAAATTATAAAAAACAAACTGATCTTTATAGCTATTTCTCTATTACGTACCCATGCCACTGTATTTGTTTGAAAATAAGGCTAACTATATATGTTGGGCCCGTAGGCAATTTAAGTGTTCAAAGTTGACTTGAAAATATTGAAAGTTGCAAATAAACTTATGTTTTGATGTCAAATATAATAGATAAATATGTGAGTTTAAAATATAAAAAATAGCTCTTGTGTTGTTTAATGAAACCTTAGCTTGGAATTGTAATAAATTTATAAATTGCAACTACTATTATATTTGTATGTTGATAAATGACAGAAGAAAGAAACACAATAATCATATCATATTTAGGAAAATGCAAGTGGTAATGCAATGAGAAAACAAGTAACATAAGTAGTTCTTAGAATTCTGATTATCTTCTGACTTGTAATATGACAGAAAGAAAATAAACATATATAGTTGAGAATGAGAGTTTAAAAATTAACATAACAAAATCAAATGATAATACAAGATACATGAGAACTAATATGTTCATATCTGAAAAATATATTAGCGCCCCCTCACTGAAAAACTGAAGCAATGTCACATTTTTTTCTTTGTCTTAAAAGATGTACCAAAGTATTAATGGATGTGGCACTGTGGCAGTGATGTGCTTCGACGTCATGTAAAACTTGAGATCATGGTGTCAAGCATGCAACAAAGCAATGCATACACATGTTGCTGATGGTACGTGGACCAACGAGTTCTAGCAACAAGAAACACTGTTGAAGCTATTGACTTGAGAGCAAAGGTATGGGATAAAATCAGTAGGGGCAGATCTGTAGTAAATTAATCATTGGTGTCGGCCGACCTTTGAAAGTCTTGTGTAGTTCATGATCCTATCCAAACATATTAACTCAATCTTCTTTGTATGTTGACCCGGGTGATCAATTTTGCTAGATTCGCCACTAAAGATCGGTGAGAAGTATGCTAAATAGCTATTTATTAAGATTTGAGTAGCATTATTGGCGCTTTTATTTGGCAGGGTTCAACATTCTCTGCACAAAAAAATTTAGATTCAGACTCCCTTCAAAATATTTTATTAAAACCCCATAATCACTTCATGAAACAATTTGGTTAGCTCGTTGGATTTTAAAACGGAACTAGAATTAGGATAAACCAAATCTTTTGTGTTTCTATGGGCTAGTACAAAAGCGAGAATCGATTCTAAGTGATTCTCCCTGGAACTTTTCTCTGGACCAGTACAAAAATGAGAATCGGTTCTAAGTGATTATCCTAAAATGTTTCTCTAGACAAGTAAAAAATGAGAATCGGTTCTAAGTGATTGTTCATGAAATATTTCTCTCTTTGTGGTCTTCGACAAGTGATTCTATATTTCTATTATTAAGAATCTGGAACGTTTCTCCATTGCCAAACACTTCGTACACAACCATGGATTATAGCAACCTCAGCTCCAGCCTTAAAGTGGCAGTTCACGAAGAGGTGAAGACAAAGTTAACAAGAGCGAGAATGAATGGTGCCTTGTAGTATTAAATAAAGATTTCTTAAATGATATTTGCTGATTATATTAAAACAAAGATTCTAGATTGAGAAATAGTAATAAATAACGAAGGATATTCATAGTTTTTTTTGTTTTTTTGCTTGTTATGTTAAAATTGCCTAGCCACTTATCGTTCCAAAAAGGCAAAAACTATTCGTAATCCATTATTGAAATGAAAATTTGTAGAGATTGATGAATTGGCGGTCCTACTTCATTCATTAATTTCAATTATAGTTCATTTTTGGTATTTATCTATCTTATAAGTTTTTTTTTTTGATCAATTTTATATGAATGAATAAAGGAAAAACAATTTCGCAAACGTGGGCAGTGGTCCAGTCCAGCCCGGCCCAACAAGATAATAAAGAAAAAAGAAAATTCGGCTTGCTGTGCGGCAGAGAAAATGGTCCAAACTGCAGCAGGGCCCAACAAGAGGCAGGCTCAGTGCAGGCCTGGAGTAAGCCTGCAAGGGCTAGTTTTGTTTCGTGTGCAGTAAAGGGCAGCAGCCCAGGCCCAGCGGTCAGGACTCGTCCTGTCTCCCCCAGGCCCCAGCTTTCGTCGATGACGAGACATGTTAGATGATGGCCGGGCACCGTACCCAAGCTTAATTCTGTTCCTCCGTTTTGCGAATCGATTGATAAAGGATTAATAATTCGTGTGTATACCTTCTCTTACTTATATTTGTACTACTTGCGTTGCATTGCAGTTCTATACTATTTCCAGTTAAAAAAAGGAATAAAGAGAGAAGAGCTAGATTAGCAATGCAGATATATGTACGGTACTTAATTACATTTCCTTTTTCATGTGTGAACAATAAAGTTACCTCCATATTATTATAATTAAAATAATGTTTCATCACACCACTATTGATCATGTCGTGACTAAATTATATTGACATATACTAAAGATGAGAGTCACACCAAAGGGTCCATTTTAAGCAGCACCATGTCATGGCTATAGTTTCCCTCAAAAAAAAATGTCATGGCTATAGACTGGCAAGAAAGACAGAGTCTACTAAGAGCACCTCCAGTGTACACTCAAATCAAACCAGGGAGGCAGACGTCGATGCGCAAGCGAACCGTGCACATTGCAGCAACCGAACGCAGTTTGTCAGAATCAAAAGCGGACTCTGCAGATGGTTTGAACTCACGGCATTAAAAAATTCTACGTGGACGCTAACGTTACTCTCTGTACACATGCTATACAGGCATACCCACCACCGCGAGGCAAAAAGTAGTAATTTTTTTATTGCTTCGTCAGTCCACTAGCCGTGTGCTCACCTTTGGAGCAAGCGCACTCTGCTATGGTTCGATTTTGCGGGATGCATAGTTCGATAGCAACACTGGAGCTGCTCTAAGAGCATGACTCTGGTCCGGGCCAGCCGATGGCATGAGAGAGCAACTTCAGTAGGGGCATCCAAATGAGGCCTCCACTTTCAACTAGCCGGAACCCCTCACTTTCAACTAGCCAGAACCCCGTGCGTTGCACGGGTTTTGTTTTTTTATAGGAAAAAAATGGTGGAGGGGAGAGCAAAAAAAAAGTAATAGGTGGACAATGTTCATAACGTGTTTTTACTGTTCATGACGGGTCAGTTATTGTTTCAAACGGGTCGATTGCTGTTTCATAACGGATCGGTTACTGTTTATTAGCAGGTATGTTCTGTTCATAACAGGTCGGCACTGTTCATGACTAACGGGTTGGTACTGTTCATGACCCATGCAGGTACTGTTTATGGGTCATGCAGCTGGCACTGTTCAAAAACATGAACAGTGATATGAGTCACTGGCAAAATCTACAGCTATAATGTAGATAGGTAGATTTGGATGATTAAACATTGTTTCCTTTTTAACTGTGTATTATGGCCTTGTTTAGTTGCTCCAAAAAGGCTAGAAATATGACTCTCTCTCCATCACATCAAATATTGTGTCGTATTATCATGAAGTATTAAATGTTGGTAAAATAAATAACTAATTACACAGATTAGTTGTAAATCATGAGACGAATCTTTTGAGACTAATTACGTCATGATTGGATAATATTTGTCAAATACAAACGAAATGCTACAGTACTTCTCGGGCTAGAAATTTCACCATCTAAACAAGGCCTATATTTCGATTCAAACAGGTACATGCACGTATATATGGCATCTCGATCGACCGACTTCCTTTTTACATGCATATGCAACCTTCCACGTTGATCCTTGCTTGCCATGAGCCCATGATTTTACCTCACCTTCCCTTCTGGTTATATCACGCCAATAAGGAAATAATATACTCCCTCCCTCCGTCCAATAAAATACCAAGGTATACTATCTCGGAGGTTCTGAATCTAGAATCCACCGCACTTACCAACCGCGTTTTTTCCCCAACTGAATCCACCGCACTTACCAACCGCGTTTTTTCCCCAGCTGTCGCCCCATCATCTATCATGTTCTCGTCATCGACGACGGTCGGGGAGGCGATGGCGGAGGCGGGGCGATCGCGTCGATGTCTGTGGGCATGGGCAGTTTTGCTGCCATTGTTTCTATTCGCCTTGGCCATGGTTATGCTCTACGTCGTCTACAGGGCCGACACCGTCAGGGTCGCCCGCGACCCCTGGCGTCTGCTGGTCCTCTTGGCGTGGGCTCCCTACGTGGTGCTGGGCGATGTGATAGGGAGCTACATGGTCCTGTTCCAGCCGCTTGCGCCCCTCGGCGTGCGCAATGCTCTCATCATCGTCATCTGTGTTGGCTGCGGCCCTCTAATGCTGATGTCGCTGGCGGTCTATTTCTATGGCCATGCTTCAGCAGCTATCGCCTTTGCCTTCGTTGTCGCCGTCGCACTCGCCGGCCTCCTCGCCTTCTGGCTCTGGCTTCACCGCACATACCGAGCTCATGATTATCTACCTGCTTAATTGTTGTACGTAGTAGGCTATTATGTTCAAATCTTGCTCTCGCCGCCGGAACCATGTGTTCTTTCTTTTTGTATGCTAGCTGAGCTTTATATGCATGGATTATGAGTTATATACATATATCCATGGATTATTTTCTCTTGTCGATGTCAAGTTCCCTTTTTTTAATTAATAACATGGAAGTAATTAATCTCCATTATGTAATCACTCATGCTTTGGACACTAGAACCTGATGAATAGAAGTTCCTTAAAAACGAACCTGAATACAAGCTGGAATATTGTCTCATACGTTTCGCAGAAAAAAAAAATGTCTCTCATACAAAAAGTTTACATTGAGTTTTTTGTTTTTTGAGGGAACAAGTTTACATTGAGTCACGTCATGTTACATGACTATGGGCCAAATTGACGATCAGATCCATCGAGGCCCAGGCCGGCACAGCAGTCCGTTCCAGATTTCAAACCCTTCGAAAAATGACATTGTGCTTTTTTTTTTTTTGAGAAAAAAAATGACATTGTGCATTGATCATGTGGAACCAGCAATAGAATGATGGGGGCATGCCGCATGTGTGAAGGGGGCTAAATGAACTGAACGGATATGAGTGTTGTGCTATGGCCTTGACAACATAACGTCCAATGTGACCAAATATGTCACCCACAATTGTGCTTAGACCATAGACACATTGATTAGCTAAATTGGTGAACCAAATTATGCATTTCACAAGTTTTGAGCTAATTTGCACTCACATGTACAGTTGATGGTTGGTGCTAGCGGATCATCTCAACCTCATTCAGACTTCCTCACGTGTAGTGCAGAAGACAAATAAAGATTGATTTGCCAAAAAAAGGTTGGAGCAGCAGTACGCATATATTTTGCTTTGTCAGAATTTTTTATACCAATCTGCTTAATGCTATTTAACATTTGATCCTTCCATGTCACTGATACGCTCAAGTTGTGCTTAGATGATTTGGCCATTGGTCATGCTTGGACTTGATGGTCTTTGTTTTATGCAGTTAATTAAGATTACACCGGCACATGGTTGCAGTTCTGGAGTTCTCAGTGGGAAGAAGCATATGAGGTGTTTGTTGAAATTCTCCAGAGAAACGTGCTTGCGGTGTTTAACTTGTGTTTCATTCCGTTCTGTTCGATGGAATGGGAGTGGGAGATGGCTGACTTCAGCCTTGGCCAATCGGGCCTTAGGCCCCGATGACGTTTGATGGAAGATAAGGATTTTTTCCCCCATTTCCCATGAGGGTGAAGCCATGAACTCTTGTTAGCAATTGAGAAACAGGGAATATATGTGATTAATTTAGCAGTTTAGAACCCATTGTGGCGCAAGAAAAAGCAAGCACTAAGAATCAGAATTTACCTACCAAGTCAGCAAGTAGCCTTTGTTCTTCCTCGGCTCTGTCTTAGTGTCTTGGTAAGCAAAAGCCAAAACTGACTAAATTTGCTTATTTGACATAGCAATGTATTCTCTGACATAGCAGCAAGCACTAAGAATCAGAGTTTACCTACCAAGTTTATTTGTGAGATGCTGCAAAAAACTTTAGGACCAAATGCTGCTCCTGTCAATTGCTTTGATAATGTCATAAATTGTCATTGGTTTCTTGCAATCAGTACTTGGTCGAGTTGCTCGCCGAACAATAGAAGCAGGGTTTGATATGTAGGTGCTGCCCATATGCAAAAAACTGCTTAGCCAAAGTGAGATCCTTTGATCTCTGCCTTCTTGTTTCCTGCATCCCAAACGACTGATGAGATTACCATCTTGTGGATAATCAGTATCTCCTTTCAGGCTTTGTTGCTAGACTTATAATTCTGCAGGTGGAGGGCCTAGCCAGTGAGTTGAGATGATCCTGTTTATAATTTCTGCAGCTTATAAAATTGGATGATTTATCGTCAAACTTAATAACTTTCTTTTATTTTCATTCTATGCTATTTTATTTACTATATTTTTACTTCAGCATGTTTGCTAATTCTTGTGATTTCTTAGCAAAATTATACTAGTAATACAAACTGAGCAAGTTGCTTTAAAATGTTATAATGGTAATGGTAAGTTTGTTGGTACGTAATTGTTTTATAGTACTGAATGCAGATGTTTTACATTGCAAAATTGATATTCTGGTAATATACACTGAACGTAGCAGTATCCCTGTGATAATCAGTTAGCTCACTAAATATCTGCTTTTATGTTTTCTTCAGGTCATGATATTTAATGTGAGACAGTGAGGAGCAACATGTATGGCTGGCTATATGATAGGGAGACTAGGAAAGACTTAATATGGTCTCTGCATATATAAAATGTATCTTTGTTCTTTCTTTATAAACAATATGATGCAGGTAGGCAAGCATAAGAATGGCAGATTTTGATTGAAGTTGAAACAAAGGGAGTGGAAGAAGAATTTGAGTGTCTCATTGTTTACATGTTTATATTTCTTATCTATACAGACGCCAGCATGAAAGAAACGCTGCCAGAAAAATGGTGAGGCCTGGAACTCATAAGAAAAATTGATGCTAATTTGGCTGGGTAAAGCCAAGGTCTATAAAGTTGATTATCCTTCTGATCTTTGCGAAATTGGGTTATGGTGGAATGGAGGGAGTACATGACAAAATAATGAAAACAAAGGTAAGGGTTTCTGAAATCTCTTATGACAGGCTACTTAAATATAATAAGGCCTTTTTTGGTGTTGTCCTTCAAATACATAGGCATGAATGCTTGCTTATGCTCTCTCGTTCACCTTCTCATTAATTCGATCATACCGGAGGGCTCTCTCTCACGGCTCCCCTCCCCGACAACACCGATAAGAATCGACCCATCTGTCTAGTTCGTTGCTAGCAGCTAGCTCCATGGCTCGGTACACTATACTACGGTTTATTTAGAACACATCCACCAACACAAGATCGAGCCGTGGCGAATCTAGGATTTTAGGTCAGAGCATGCCTCCTAAAAATTTTATACACAATTTGGTAAATCCATTTACCAGTTTGGTAATAAGGCTTAAGTTTTTGGATTAAATGGAAACAATATCCTCTAAATATAGTATAAATAGTTTCAAAAGTCATACGAATAATTGAAATATGTACATAGTAGAGTACCGAAGACTTACAAAAGTATTTTGCTAACGATTTCATTTGACGCTTTTGAAGGGATATAAATGTCTCAATTATATCATCTTCATCAACTTCAAAGAAAATATCGCGCTTAATGAAGAATGTGACTAGACAATCATCCAAAAGACTTATCTCTCATCTTGTTTCACGCACAAATACCTCCTTTGCTTCATGCTAAGAAGACGTGCAATATCCCTTGCGCTATTCTCTTCAAAGCTGTATAAAAATTAAAGATCAGATCAACTCTGCGTGTAGACGATTCTATATAATTCGCTAAGCAATTAGTAATTGAAGTACAAATGTTTTTTTTAAAAAAAATATGAAGAACACAAATCTCACTTGAAGCCTAGATCACGAGGAAGAGTGATTGAGTGAACAATTGTGATCTGATCGGAATTGGCGATGACGTAGGACGTCGTCGTCTTGCGTCGGCGACTCGGTGTTGGGCGTCGCCGTCGGCGAGGCGATCAGCGTGACGGCAAAGCGACTTAGTCAAAATATCAAAGTCGAATCGATGCACCTTGCGCCAAAGCCTCTCGGCTCTCGTCAATCCAATTCCGTCAAAGTAACTGGCCGCATGCCCGCATGGGCCTGAGCGGCTGAGCGTGACAATGGCTCGGATGCCTCTTGCTAGAGCCTGGCGCTCGCTGTTGTATGTAACTGTCGTTCGCATCTGGTGTCGAATGCTAGATGCATCTTCATTGACTCTATTTCCCTCTCCCGTAGGCGCCTCTTTTTTCCTTGTTGTAAGTGGAAAGAGATAACACTTGGACTGAGTGATAGATTATGTAATTTTCGTGAAGACTCTTGGAGTGGATAACAAATTATGTAATTTTTGTGAAGTAAAAGGGCGTTGAATTGAGGGCTTAGGGAAAGAATTTGATGAAGTGACTATTTTAGCTTCACCTTATATAAAACCTCTGTGAGTGCATGATTTGAAGAGTTCCTATGGTAGAATAGAACTATGAGTGCATGATTTAAGGAGTTCCTAAGGTAGAATAGAACTGTTTGGCATAAAACAACTGTAAATAGCTCTAGAGACAGTAGTGAGAAAGAGGAGTGTGGGTAACTATAGGGTATAGTACTATAGTCACCCGGGATGAGCTCTCGCGTGCACATAGGGTTGATATGTACTCATGTACATTCAGAGTCTCACCTTTGTTTATCTGTGTTTCAACCTGATTTGTGATATATCAACGCTCATCATCAGACGACAACATGAGAATGATACAAAAGAAGGGGAGTTAAGGTATTAGAAAGTCATTATCGTTGTTGGAAAAAAAGGAAAGTCATGATTGTTTTCTTTCTTGTCATCATTCCCATTCTCTCCTCTGGAGTCTCGACCCTCTCCTCTGATCCCAGCCCATCCAATTCAACATTTGCGTGCAGATATTTGTGCGGAACAGAGCCACGAAATCCGGCAATGTCCAGGACTCCAGGTGGTCCTGCGCTGCGAAGCGGGCCTGGGGGAGACAGGAGCAGTCCTGTCCACGCTGGGTCTGGGCTGCCTCCCTTTACTGCACACAAAACAAAACTAGCGCGCGCATGCAGGCTTATTCAACCTGGGCCTGCACTGAGCCTGCCTGCCTGCCATGTTGGACCCTGCTGTAGTTTGGACCATTTTCTCTGCCGCACAGCAAGCCCAAACTCAGTTTCTCAAAAAAAAAAAAAAAAAAAAACAAAAAACAGAAAAAAAGAAAACAAGGAAGCCTAAACTCATAAGTTATTACCTTGTTGGGCCGGGCTGGACTGGACCACTGCCCACGTTTATGAATTTTCTTTTTCTTTATTGATTCCTATAAAATTGATCAAAATTAAATAAAATTTAAGATAGATAAAAACAAAAATGAATTATATGAATGAAGTAGGACCGCAAATTCATCAATCTCAACAATTTTCATTTCAATAATGGATTACAAATACTTTTTGGAAGGAAAACTGGCTAGGCAATTTTAACTTAACAAGAAAAAATATAGATATCCATCTTTATTTATTACTTTTTTCTCAGTCTAGAATCTTTCTTTTTAATATAATCAACAACTCTCATACTTAATTCATTTAAAAAATCTTTATTTAATACTACAAGGCTGCCATTCATTTTCGCTCTTGGTAACTTATTTGTCTTCACCTCTTCGTGAACTTCGGTGATCAATGGTTGTGCAAAGTGTGTTTGGCAGTGAGAAACATTCCAAATTCTTAATAGAATCACTAAAATCATTGTCAAACACCACAAAGAGAGAAATGTTTCATGAAGAATCACTTAGAACTCATTATCATTTTTGTACTAGTCCAAAGAAACACATAAGGAGAATCACTTAGAACCGATTCTCATTTTTGTACTAGTCTATAGAAATGTTCAAGGAGAATCACTTAGAATCGATTCTCCTTTTTTACTAGTTACTAGTCCACAGAAACATCAAAAAATTGGTTTATCCTAATTCTAGTTTAGTTTTAGAAATCCAACGAGCTAACCAAATTGTTTCATGAAGTGATTATGATTTTTAAAGAAATATTTTGAACGGAATCTGAATCTAAATTTATTCTATGGAGAATATTGAACCTTGCCAAAAGCGCCTCATCGACTTTTAGTGGCGATAGCAAAATTGATCAGTAGGGTCAACATACAAAGATGATTGAGTTACATATGATGTTTGGTTAGGATCATAAACTACACAAGACTTTCAAAGGTCAGCCGACACCGATCGTTTACTATAGATCTGCTCCTACCGATTTTATCCCATACCTGTTTTCTTGTTGCTAGAATAGAACTCGTTGGTCCACGTACCGTCAGCAACACATCCATATACATTGCTTTGTTCTTTTAGATAAAGGATAATAAATATCTGGCTTTATCTATCCACGGATAGAATCAGACCAATTATTACAAACTCCAAACTCACACATAAAGTTATGTTGCTTAAACAAACAACTAGTCTCGCAAAAAGTTCTTAACTAAGCAAAATCAACATGTCTTTGTGAAAGGCATCCATGTGAACCGAAGAATTCTAAAGCCGACGTCTCAAGGTGTTGAGCCAGAGATCATTTGATCTTTCAGATCTTCATGCCGCTGCAAATTGGCCAACTGACGTAGCCAGTGTGTCCCTCGAACAGTACCCGCAAAAGAGATTAGGGATTGCATTGCCCAAAGTAGTGTTGCCGCTGTTGTTAATAACAATGTATTATACATTTTGTTACCGTCTTCAGACCAATTAGTAAACAAATCATTTACGTTCGTGGGTGGTGAAATCCCAAACAGTATATGTATAGAGCGTCACAAAAAGTTGGCATAAAAGCAATAAAAAAAGAGGTGGTGAATTGTCTTTGCGAAATGGCAGAAATAGCATGAAGTGTCTCGAATCCAATTCCTCGAATCCAAGTTATCTTTGGTTAGAGTCACTTCTCTTTTCAAATACCACATAAAAACTTTTAGTTTTATTGTGAGCTTTATTTGCTAAATATCTTATGAAACTCTCACCTCATTGTTAATTAAAGCAGCATATATAGACTTATTTGTGTAAAGACTCTAGACCGAGGTCTTGAAGCCCCATACAAACACATCCCTTTTCTTTAATTTGTTATAGGGAAGCTACTATCATATTCCAGTTTGATAAGTTATGTGTGCTTGCTTGACACCATGATCTCAAGTTTTATATGACATCGAAGCATCAAGCAAGTTTTACATGACATCGAAGCATCAAGCATGGGGCAGTAATTTGTATATCCTCTTGCATACTTCCTCCATCACAAAATAAGTGCCGTTCTTGCTTTCCGAGAAAAAAAACTACCGCCGATTATATATTAAAATATATTAATATTTATGATAAATGATTAGAATCATCAGATAGATCTTTTCAGTCCAGTTTTTTAATAAAATTATTTGAAGATATAAATATTGCACATATTTTTCTATAAATTGAGTCAAACTTATGGTAAAAAACTCAAAACGACACTTATTTTGTGACGGAGGAAGTAGTTTACTCCTATAGTCCTACTAGGTAGCGTGCCCATACGTTGCTACAGGACGACTAAAGTTTAGACTAAAAATACATAGATCGCATGATATAAGATAATAATATTGTAAAATTTAAGATACCATTGTTAAAGTGACTTTAATAAAAAGTAAAGTTTATAAATTAACGGTCACTATTTATTAGGATAATAAGATGGGATTAGTGATGGTTGCAATGGGAACAAAATAATATGATGAAAATTTAACTTTGTTTGCTTGTACTATTACCAAAACAATCTTTAGTGTGTTGTTCGCCACAATCCATTTATAGCCAATTATCACTCCACGAAGCATTAACAAATAGAAAATCTGTTTGTAGCTAATTATGCTTGTACATTATAAGGGGAATAAAAATTAACACCAAGATAATTGTAGTAGATCATAGGTTCATGCAATTGTCATTGGCATTGGACTTAAAATATATCTCATAAAAATTCAACAGGCTCTAATTAACATCTACAAGTTCCACACCAAAGAGAACAATTTTGAAAATTGGCAAACCATATGGACAAGCTGTCATGTCAGGGACCACCAATTCCATTTGCAGACTATGTACAAATAGAAGAAGATACGGTCATCACTTACTATTATTACCACTGACTTGTTACTCATGCAAATATTCATTTCCTACCAGGATGAAAAGATTGAAAGTAGAACACAAGTGATCTGCCTCCGCCTATGATTTCACAATTCCTCGTCTATAGTGGCCTTCTTGTATTAGTGTCTCATTGCGCATCAGTATGAAAACGCCTGGTAATTGCATGGAAACAATCTTCATTTTCCTAGATGTGTAATTCACAAGTGTCATCCTTCTCAAGAAAAATATACAGTAAGATAAACAGGAAACTTGGAGTATATTTATTTGAAATTGGTGCAACTACGCATATATAGGTCCCTCCGGTATGATCGAATTAATGAGAAGGTGAACGAGAGAGCATTGTTCATCAGGATCATGTGTTTGTTGTGACGTCGCTAGCAGGTAGCGCGGCACTGGGCACTGCCTCCGCCGGACGGCCTCGCAATGCACGGCATGCTATAAAGTACTCCTAGATGGATGCACGATGCGATCGATCGTATGCATGCTCCCTGTGATGTGTACGTGTGTGTACCTTTTGAGCGCCAATTTGGCACGCCTTGTCACCCGTGCTTCGACTGTACCTGCTGCTACCTCAGCTCCAACAGCTGCACGTGGGACCCGCGGGAGTTGACGTGGCAGCTCGTTACTGGTGCAAGCGGACTTTCTCCTCCTGGTGTTGCAGGGCGGCCGTCGATCGGTCGCTCGCTTGTCGCCGTTGTCACGTCCCGTCGTACGATGTTCCATCGACGGCGATGGCACCTTCGTCGACGTCTTGTGCCACATGCATAATTCGCCGCTCCATTGATATCAGGGCTTTGATTTTTTTTAATCGCCGATGACTCATCCTAAAGCTAGCATGTCCAATTCTCGACGAATATTCTGTTCTTTCGCGTGTGTATATATAACAAATATCTTTGGATGACACGTCAAAATCTTGGTTAGGACAAACATCCCTATACAAGAATGATGGAGTCGTGATATATATGAACAGGTCCGTACGAACTCCCATCAGCAAATGAGGCCACAAAACATCATGATCAGATGATGCCCGCGATCAACATATATACAGACAATCCAACATGCAGCTTGCGGGCTTCGCTGACAGCTCGACCATCAAATAATCCACACTTGAATGCATGATTGAGACTAGCTTGGGCCATACATGTATCGATAAAACCCCAAAAAGTTCCGATCTTCGTTTACGTGCTCTGCTTCCCATTGATGGATCTGCTGGTCACACAGCAGGATGTTTTTATATATCTATGGCCCTGCTGTCCGACAGGCACGAGAGCACGACGTGCGTATATGCCGGTCACGGGGCTCGCAGTGTCTCGCACAGGATCTCGCGCTAAACTGCAGTACTATACTCCACAAGAAACCAAAAGGGAATTGCAGCCGTCTTCATCGTCTGTCTTCACCTGCAGCATTGCATGGCTACCACTACCCCCTGACCCAGAAGGCCGATCCTTTGCATGTGAAAGCAGGAAGCATCGAACAGTGAAAACAGACAGCGGTAAATAGTTGTCACCGCGGCGGCAGCAGACCCGTCCACAGTGTTTCATACGACCAGAGCTATAGTAGCGCACAACGAACTTGCACAATTGTTTTCCCAGCAACGTGCCGATCGATGCACACACGTGTACGTACGCATGGCGCTGTGCATGACCAGCGAGTTAGTTCTGTGGTACTGGTACTTGCATTGGTAGCTACACAGTGTGAAGGTAATTTTTTACGTGTACGGCCGGGTCGGAGCCTAATTCGTGCTAGCTGCATCGATCCCGGGATCTCTTGTCACATGCACAGCTGGCACGTATATTACCATGCATATTTGCCGAATCTACGTACCGTATAGGACTATGGGTAGAAGAAGTAGATCGTTCTGGGTTCAATAGAAAAGATCAGTTGTCATGTTGACCTTTTGGGACTGAAAAGAAAGAAGCCGAACTGGTCCGGTCCCACGTGCCACTGAGCTAGATAGATGGCACCGCTAGGCGCTAGTGAGTAATCCATTCGCATGGCGCCAAAGAAAACAACCGCGCGCAATGCGTGCAAGGGCTACTCGCTCGATCGATCGCGCCTGTTGAAGCTAGGTAGCGCCTGGCGAGCTACTCCATGTCCATGCATGGCATGTTAAATATGCTTCCGTGTTGTAACCTTGCATTGGGGCAGGCCAGGCAAGCATGCATGCACATACATCCTGCACGCGAGCTGATGACGCGCAGCCAAAAGCACAGTTCCAAACGAAAGCGGCCAAGCTCCGATCAGATCAGAGATCAGATCAGTTCATGTTCATCCATGGTGGTAGTGGTGGGTCTCATCGATCATCGATCCATGGATGCAGCAACAGTTCGATCATCCATGACCCATGCGCAGGGTTTTTTTACCGGTCGGTTACCGGCCGGTAACCGCGGTTACCGGACTTACCGGGGCGGACCGTTCGGTCCGGTCCGGTTCGGTAAGTCCCAAATTCAAAATTAAAATTTGAAAAAAATGCTGAAAAAAATTCCTAAAAATAGCTCATGATTTATAGAACCCAATGGTGTCAAAATTATTCAAATTTGAGTTCGTTTAATATTTATTTAGACATTTAGAAGTTTGAAAAAAAAAAAAAAAAGAAAAAATACACAACCGGCCCGTTAAGGCCTATTAAATCATGAAGGTCGAAAAACATACTAAAAACACTCAAATTTGAGTAATTTTGACATCATTGGATTCTACAAATCATGAAGTATTTTTAGGAATTTTTTTAGCATTTTAAAAAAAAAAAAAATAAATTTGAATTTTGAAAAAACCAATCAAACCGCTCAAACAGAGCGGTAAACCGCTCAAACCGGGCGGTAAACCGGTCAAACCGGGCGGTAAACCGGAGCGAACCGAACAACAGCGAGGTTTGAATTCGAATTTGAACTGGCGGTTTCCGGAACCGTCCGTTACCGCCCGTGACCGGTCGGGATGCCTCGATCGGTAAAAAAAACCCAGCCCATGCGTCAACCAGATCAGATCGATCGAAAAGAGAGAGGTTGTTTCACAAAAAAAAAAGGAAAAGAGATAGTGCTGTAATAATTAATAAACGAAGTAAGCATCATGCACACACTGACCGACGACCCTAGGTACATACATTATCCAGCACCATCAGTATGCAGGAGGTTTACCACGCGCATGCATGCCTGTGTGCCTGCCTGCATATCGCTGCACACGCGCGCAAGCAAGTGAATGCTGGCTAACAAGGTTTAATTCTGATCCATTGATTGGTATACCATGCCATATCCATACTCTATTTAACCATACGACGATCGATACACAGCTAGCGTGCAATGCAAGCAGAAGCGGAGATATACCAGCAGGTTCCGCATTCTTCACTTAAGCTTGGATCCACGACGGAGATCAACCAATTACAAGACGGTGACGAGCTGAGCGAGGCGGAACGGAGTAGTCGACGGATCACCATATCAGGCGAGAAGCTCGGCCTTCTTGACCTTGGAGATGCTCTCGAGGACGCCCGCCGGCGACACGTGGCCCGTCACGGTCACCTTCTTGCTCTCCAGGTCGATGCTGAACGACGTCACCCCTGCATATATGCAGCACGTAGTCAACACCGTCATCATCATTATTATGATCATTGTCATCATTCATGCGCCGTCAGTAAAAAGGTCAATGAATGCATCCATGACGAACACACGACACGACGTCGACGACCCGTCTCCTTTTCTTTTTCTCGAATTGTTACTGTTGGCATCGTGTAGCATGGCGTTGCTACCCCAGTGATGAACAGTCTGAGTGAGCGTACATGGACGTGCAGTACAAGCACGTGAACCGCTGCTGTCTACATACCTACGCGTGGCGTCACTATACACGATACTCCGGAGCCCGGACTACTGGACACATACGGGCAGGGGCCGGGACCCGGGCCCAGTACATGCTCCACGCCATACGCTACGCATGTGAACTTCGGTCCAAGCTCATGCTGAGACGCAACGCAAGAATTTTCAAAGCTTCTTTTTTGTTTTTCTTGCGCTCCAATCCAATGCAGGATATGTAGTCCAAATTAACGTTCAATTCTCACAGAGTTCTATCTGTTTCTATTTCATTTTGAGTTTGCAAACTTAGTGTACTACGCACGACCACTCCATTTTTATATATTCATCACCAGTACGTACTAGCTAGAGCCTCTGGTTTGTTGTGTTTGATTAGTATATAGTATGCCGTCCCATGCATGCATAGATCGGATGGATCTGCTACAGAAAAGGTAGTTCACTATATTCCCCAACGTCCATGCATCATGTGGCGACGATCAGCATGTTCATCAAGCTATAGCTCTAACAGTTCGGCTGCCAACAGCACGTACTGATAAATTAATGATGATATATCCGTTCCTTTGCACTTGGTGGGTACAAATGTCCTACTCTGACTTACGGATGGTTGAGTGATGATGAGCGAGGGAGTACCACACCAAATCTATAACTCTTATATAAACAAACCCCACTATCTAAATACCTATCAATCTCACTATTATATCTCTTACATGCAATGCTTCCACTTTATCAATCCACTATTATTTGCTACTACCAATTTATCTTGGGAGGTGCTTCTTAGTAGTTTACTATTCTAACATATTTTTATTTCTCTCTCATACCCGCGGCAACGCGCGGGGAATTCTCCTAGTACCTACTAATAATAACATGCATGCATTAGGCCACCCGATCATCAGCACTATAGCTTCTATTTCTGCACTTGGATGGTTGATCAGGGACCGTATATACACGTTGTCATCCACGGCAACGGCTGGTAGTCGGCCACCTAATGTGTTGACCATATCAATTTATAAGCCTCTCTAGTGGTGTTCAAACTCAACTATGCCGTTATATTTTCTCATGCACCTCGGATTTTTTGCAGTAAAACGACGACGAGACACGTTTTCTTGGATCCGGCGGTCTATCTATGTACGGCGTGCATGTGACGAATGGGCAGGGCGTGTAGCTCCAGGGTCACGCTACACTAGCTGCCACAGTCACGCACGCAGTAGGCGTCAGCAGTCGACCACGTATACGTACGTACTGGTGCCTGCTGGTGGTGGCCGGGTCGTCGTGGCCGCCGGTCTACACGGTGGACCGCGTCAAATCGAGTACGTGTCCAGTGTCCTGCCCCCGGCCCGTGACGGAGAATCCGACGATCATCGGGGCGTTTTGTTTGCGCAAACGCCCAACCGCCTTTCTCAGCTCAACCGTGGTCCCACTTTGAAGCTAGCTAGTTTGAACATGCATGCAGGAGTACATTCATGCATGCATTCATGCCGCCCATCGATCAGCATGCTGAAAACTTGAAGTCTACAAGCAGCTACGTACGCACGTACAAGATATATATATGGTACTTCCAGTAGTAAACACTAAACATAAACAGACGGCACCGCTTGCTTATTGGAAATACGCGTAGGCCCAGTACGTACTCCTATATATATGTATATATGTATGCCAAGAGAAGTAGAGAACGAACATATATACGGCGTCGATGGTACGTACCTTCCATTTTGGAGATGTGCTTCCTGACTTTGCCTGCGCAGCCCTGGCAGTGGATGGCCACCTTCATCACCACCACCTACAGGCACACACATGTAGCACCGGGCACGGTAAGCGATGCAATAACCACCAAGTCCTGCATCTGCTGTAGTATGCATGCATGCAGCAACATTCAGCAATAACAACAATGCTTGTGGGATCGATGTGGCCGGGGAGCACGGATAGATGATGTACTAGCATGCATGCATGGTCCACTTGGAATAGTGGCCTCTCTGTTACTATCTCACAGTCTCTCACTACTCTCTGTCTGCGACGAGGGGGCACGCACTTATCCCCTCCTGCTGCAATTCTGGACACGGATTTGGGTTTGGATTGGAGCCTCCACTCTCCTCTCCTCTCCTCGATCTGCATTGCTTCATGCAGATGACCATGAAGGAGAAGGAGATGCATCATGCATGGATGGATGGCCCTGCATGCTTTCACTGTGCTCCCAGCACAAGTCCTCTTTGTTTCTTTATTTGGCGTAAATGCCGCTACTGTATCTCGATCCGTCGCCGTCTGTTGTGTTAGTTTTTGATTTGTCCCCACCCTCACCCTAAATAAATACTCCTTACATCAGACGAATTTACGGCTACCTGTGGTTGCCGACTAGAATAAATGTTGTAATTCCCGGGCCCCGGCGGTATAAACAAATTTAGTCATTCCTGATGCTGTCAGCTTTTTCTTTTTAATTATTACTATATATACTCCTGTCTGCGCAAAGAGCAAATTAATTGCGCTACGTTACGTACGCCTCATAATTTCATAATTTAATTTGCAATAGTATAGCAGTAACAATTTAGTTAAATTTTAACAACTTTATTGTACTAATTGACTACTCGCTCACTAGAACCATTTATCAATGAACAATCGGCTTTAGTTTGAGCCTCCTAGTCCTCTAGGCATAAGAGCACCTCCAGTGTTCAATCGAACCGAACTGACACGGTTGGATGGACAGAGTTCGGTTTGGGAGAGCTGCAGTGTTGTGTTCGGTGGTTGCTGGAAAGAAACAATAAATAAATAGGTAGTGGGCCTAGCTGATAAGGTTTCACAGCAATACCATCGATCAACTCTGCCCATACAACGAATTTTTTATTGGACAACCACGGCATGGTTCGCATCTTGAGTTTGGTTCGCTTTTCCTTCTGACAAACAGCAGGCGAACCGTCCAATGTTCTCGGTTCAATTTGCTTCTCCCTCGGTTCGCTTTTAGCAGTACACTGGAGGTGCTCTAAGTGCGGATTGGTGGATACCTCCAAGCTAGCTAGGTGTTTGTGGCTGTCAAAAAGGATGCATGGTTAACGTTTGGTTTTACATGGATGGATGGTACTCATAATCAAAGCATATGCATGCATCTTGTGCTACTACCGAATTGAATCTACTACTCCTATTTCAAATTATAAAAACTAGCCAAAACAAAAAAACAACCTACTAAAATTTGAAATGGAAACGAATGGAGGGAGTAGTAATTATTCTTAGCTGTGAATTTTGGACAGGCGCTAACTGAAATGATCAGATATGCTTTGGCTATTCCAAAAATTAGCAGTAGAATAGAATAATACTACTATAATATACTGCCGTCTTATTGTGTTACTATCATATAGCAGGAAATTAAAGCAAAGGACATGAGGGGCGCGCGCGTCCGTCAGTTACGTAACGTACCTGGAGCAGCTGCTGGTCGCCGGGGGCCGCCGTTGCGACGGCGGCGGCGGCAGCCTGCACGCGCTTGGCCGCCGCGGCGAGGTCCTTGGGCGGCGACTCCTTGCTGGGGCTCTTGGTCACCATGGGCAGCGTCACGGCCACCGGCGCGCGCGCGGCGGCGCGCCGCTGCTGCCTCTCCACGCGCGGCTTGCATGACGCGCCGCTAGCAGAAACAGCGGCCGGAGGGGGCGGTGGCGGCGGCGGCGGCGGCGCAGCAGCTCTGCTGGGTGCCGTGAACCGCCGCGACGACGTGGAGCGGCGCTGGTGGCGGCCCCCGTCGTCGGACCCGCCGAGGCGCGCGTACCTGACGTCGTGCAGGAGGCGGGCGTCGTCGCCGGCGGCCACGATGGTGCGGTCGGCGCGCCGGGCCACCACCATGGAGCGCGCGTCCCCCGGCACGCACACCGCCGTCGCCGCCTGCGACCGGCACAGCATCCCGCCCGCCCTCATGTCACCGCCGCCCAACACGCCACAGCACGCACGCACGCACGCCAAAGGCCGGGTGGAGAAGGAAGCCTGTGGTTGATTGCTTTGAGTTTGGTTGCTAGCAGCAATGCACGGAGCGATTTGTGTTTATCCGAGAGAAAAGAGACGAGAGGGGAGTGTGACGGAGTGAGGAGAGAGGGCCGCGCTGGGAGGGTGCTTAAAAAGAGCAAGCGGTGGGACGGCTGGGCCGTGACAGAGGAGGAGGACAAAGGAGATGGAATCACGGTGGAATTAATGGGGGGAGGTTTTGTAAGCCCTCGGTTTCTCTCTCTAGCTTTTCTCTCTCGCGTCTCGCTAGCCCGCCGCTTCTGTTGTAGCGTTGCGTCGCCGGTGAGACAAGGCTCCGAATTATTGCCTGACCGGCCGGCCGGGGCCGGGACGCCGGGCCACCAGATGCATCAAAGGAAGGAGACGAGGCAGCCTGCTGCCTGGTGCGTGCTGCCCTGCCTGCCTCCTCGCTGCTCTCTCGTCTCTGCGGCAGGCGGGCAGGTGCGCCGCGACGGCGACGACGACGACAAGGTGTGGTGCGGGCCGGACCGGGCCTCATGGTCTCTCTGATCCGCCCGGCGTGCACGTAGCTGACGTCACCGCACACAACAGGCTGGATCGTGGCAACAGCAAACGGATGCGAGAGTTTTGGCCGTTTGGGGATGTCGTCCTAAATCAAGTGGACCACCGTGGGTCTCGGCTGCTTGGTATTAAGCCTTGCAGCAAATATTTATTAAAAAAAAAGGCCTCGCAGCAATAGAGCCTTTGTACTCAAGTTTTATCCTTTTGGAACATTTTTGTACTGAAGTTATACTATATATCCAGATGGTTACAAAAATGCTTAGCAGCCAGTCAAACTTCCAGACAAAGTATATGATTCTGGTCAAAATGTAAATAGATAAACCAAAGCTTATATAGCCCACCACCACCAGCTTTCAGAACAATGTATTCACTAAGAATATAAAACATAAATGCTCGTTACTGTCCCGTTTCACCAAAGATGGACGGTTACTAGCCCGGTATAGAACTTATGAGAAGAGCATTGTACGTGCATCGTTAATTGTTTCTCAAGAGGGCTGAGAAGAGCTCTAATAATTGTGCTATATATCTGTCATGCTTAGTGCATTTGGATTGCCTTGCACCTGTGTATTCTTGTTGTGACCATCAGCTAGGCTTTACACAATTACACTTGTCATATTGATTACCATGTGACTTCGATCTGCAGCTCCAAACAGATGTAAGTGGTTTGTTGTTTTATTTCAGCCCTTTGCGGACCTATATGTAGACTCCTTGTTCAAATTGACCGGCACTGACTGAACTTAGTCAAGTGGGAATGATTCTTTGGTTGCCCTTTAGTAAAGGCGGTTTGGGATCAGATCATCGCCTAGGAGAACTCCCCTGAGCTGCGGTCACAAGCTAGGTCAGGTCGGTTTTGTCCATATCAAAGCTTGGTGGGAAGAGAAAACAAGGAAAGTACCATTTAGAGTGAAGGCGGCTCAATGGGATGGTGATTTACACTTTCTAGAACATCTGGAAAGGAGCGTAATAAGAGAATTTTCAACAACACCTCAGAGATGGTGTTGCGGATGGCTACAAGAATTAAGGATGACATCGAACAAAGAAAGAGAGCTTTCGCTTAAGCCTAGCATTTTGAGTGTGTTTCTCTGTGCTTTGTCTAGAACAATGGCATGAAACCCCTCACTTTTTTCTATCTTCGATTGTAGATAAAATCTTTTGCTCTCCTACTTAATTGAAAGGCAAAGCTCCTGCCATCGTGTTCCAAAAATAATACAGATGATTTATCAATTATATTGAAGTCTTGCAGCAATACTATATATAGCCTTTGTACAATGTTAGTATTCAGTCAAACATGTAGGCGAAGTATGCATTTCTAAGTCAAAGCTGACGCTTTACGGCCTACCAACTTCTAGAACAGTGCTCATTACTATCCCCCGTTGTCTCTGTCACCAAAGATGCATGGGCGGTTACATACGTAGGCACAAATTAAAGCTTATCAGAAGAGCCATGCATGCACATTGCTTGTTGTTTCTTGGAGGGTTGTTGAGAAGAGTTCCAATTGTACCAAACGTTGTGCTTTGTCCATTTGGACTGCGATGCTTCGACCGCTTCAGTAACCACAACGTTCAGAGTAGCAGAATAGAAATGGACAAGTACTAGAACTTTGTGACGAGAGAAGCTAAAACATGCAGGAATACTTTACTTGACTTGGACAATGTATACATATCAATCAATAGGAGAATTTATATATGTTCTCAGGTCCAAGAAGTTTGCACGTACGCCATTCAATGTTAAAATTTATACAAAGACCACGTGGGAATATGCATAGATTCAATAGGTGGAACTTTAATGTCCAAGAACTTTGTCACCGCAACTCTGTTTTAGGCACAAGCTAGGGAAATGTATAAGGCCAGTCTCAATGGGGTGTTTCACCGCACGGTTTCACATACGCCACATCATGTATAGTGAGATGAAACAATGAATGAAACTATCAGGCACAATGGAGCATTTCATTTACACTGTTTCCAAAACAAAATAAAGCAATTAATACCATTCGGTTTACTGGAACCAGCCGGATCATATGCACCAGACCATTTTGTAGCCATGCGCAAACAAGTGCAGACCGGTTTACTGGAAAAGCACACAAGTTCAGATAACTAGAAAAGCACACAAGTTCAACTGCTCCATTCGCTGCACAGTACCAAACGGTTTCCAGAACGCACACACAGAAACAAGATAAAATAGGATAGCACAATGGCTTACTATAGTTCAGATTGTTCATTGAGATAACAAGAATAGCACCATGGCATACGATAAGGTAGATAAAACACAGATAAAAACATAGATAAGGTAGATTAAAAAAGTTCAAGCAGCCTCCAACTTTGCTCTCAGGTTGCCCTCAACTTGCTTTCAGATTACCCTCAACCTTGCTTTCAGATTGCCCTCAACCTTGATTTGAGATTGCCTTCAACCTTGCATTAATCCAGCACAAACAAACAAAAAACAGTACAACATGAGTTCTCAACATTCAGAAAGAAACAGTACATAGTGCAGGATCATCCTGAGAAAGCTCATTTATCTGCCCTTTATATTCTTGAGTTGCAGGGCAGAGAATCCATGGACATGAAGAACAAGAAGAAACTGGAATAGCACGCCTAATGCACAGATTCAGTTATGTTTAAAATGCCACCATGAGCTAGCAGACCAAAAATGGACAGAAGCTAAGATAAACATGGCCTAAATTATTGACGGATCCTTAGTAGCAAGTAAAGCTATGAACATTCTTATGATACAGACTTAAAACTCGGTTTCCAGATGACAAAAGGATTCTTTTGTCAACTCAATAGAACTACTTTTCAGAGAACTTAATAGTACAACACACCAATGAAATATTGTTAAGCATTCAGAGAACACCAATGATATATTGTTAAGCATTCAGCTATAACTCCTGTATGAAACTCCTGTACAGCACACAAGAACACTACAGCTAACCTGACAACACTTCTCTTCATGCAAAAAAAAAAATGCTCACTGCCTCACTGGTGGACAGTATCATCACACAACTATTGGAATGTTGCCATGGAAATCAACAAGCAGCACAGATCAAAACAAACGTACCATGAATTTGGGTCTTGCGGGTTTGCATGAACAGATGCAAAATTTGGGGGTATACCACCGCATCCTGCTCCTTGCGGTGCCCATGGCGGCATGCTGGAGGACGGCGCAGCTGGGAAAGAACTCAGCGGCGCATCCACATCCGCATGCCGCCGCCGTGCGTGCCGTATTGCCGTGCAAGAACGGATGCTGTATAGGAGCTCGGCCTCCTGCCGCCGACCGTGGAGTGCGGATCGAGTCGCGCGGCATTGTTGGTGGAGCAGGGCCGGCCACCGCGGAGGCAACATGCCAGCCTCCCTCGCGCGGCAAGATAGGCTCGTGGCTGCGACGCCCTGCCCGCGTCCGGCGGGCCCGCCCGCTCCCATCCACGGCCGGCGTTGCCGCGCTTGCGCCGAATGGGCTCGCATCGCGCGGCGGCGGCGCCCCACCCGCGCCCGGCGGGCTCGCCCACTCCCATCCACGCCGGCGATGACGCTCCGTGCCGGTGGATCTCTTCGCCGTCGGTGCTTCGCCCGGTGGAGTTGCGGCGGCGCAGCGCGGTGTGGATTCGCGGCGTCGATGGCGTGGGACGCCCTTCCGGTGGAGCGAGGCGACGAGGTCCTCCCGTGCCCGCCGCAGCGGGGAAAAGGCAAGCTCGGAGCTCCACCGGCGCACGGGATCGGGGAGAAGGGGATGAAACGCCTCAACGCGAGTTTCGTGGCGTTTCACCGTGTGGGAAACAGCGCCCAGGTCGTTTCACCATGGTGAAACGATCTTCTTTCTCTCCTCTCTCGTTTCATGCAAAAAGTGTATATGTGCTGATGTGTCACCCTAATTAATGTGCATGACATCCTGGTGAAACCCCCACTGAGACTGGCCTAATACCATAAGTTTCCTATCATTTAATAGGCCTAGTGTGTAATCAACGATCTGTTAAACTTAGAGCATTCACAATGCAGACTCTACCACAGAGTCCAAGACTATTTATTACCCTTCTATTTATTGTGTTTTGCTGATGTGGCGGTATATTTATTGAAGAGAGAGACAGAAAAACCAAGACTCCAAGTCTTATTTAGACTCTATGTCCACAATTTTTGAGGTAAAAATGTCGCCACATCAGCAAAATATAATAAACAGGAGGGTAATAAATAGTCCTGGACTCTGTGATAGAGTCTTGCATTGGGACTGCCCTTAGAGCAAGACTAACAATACAGTCTACTGCTTGTTGTATGTAAGATCATCTCACTCATCTCTACTATAATTGGATTCTTCTCAAAATGTAAGAAGCTGTCCTTTACACCAGACCCACATCCAGTCTCTTACCCTCACCCTCACCCGCACCCACATCCACGACGCCCGCAAAGAAAACTCACGCGCTCTGCGCCCTCTGCGGCTATAGATCGAATCCCCAGCGGCCCAGCCCACTTTCTCCGTCTAGACTAGGGTTTAGCCAAGGGCACAGCGGTTGCTTACGCCCACTAGGCTTGTGGGGAGCTCGTGGTGCTACTGCTTTCTTCTTTCTTTTTTTTTTCTATAGCTACTGCTTTCTACCCAGTAGCAGCAGCCGTAGGTCAAAGCACATCAGTCGGCCGATTTGTAGAACAATAGATGTTGCCACTGCCGCTATGAATTCTATATACCTATATAAGTGCTTGTCCCAGATTCATAGAAATCGGCCGGCTGCTCCCTATAGAAAATCAGCCACCGCTGCTATATAAGATGCTGCCGCCACGCCACCAATGCCCCACTATAGAAAATCATAGCATCCTATAACCAGTTCTAATATAGTAGGCAGCAAGCTACTAGAGTTTGTTAGAATTTCTGAAAGTAATTTGAGCTGACGAAACGACATAGTCAAACTCCTAGAATTGGATTCGCTAAAAATAATTTGGCCCCATGTTCAGACCATTGATAGTTTCAGTCTTTAGGTTGTCTCGTCAAAAAAAAAAGTCTTTAGGTTGGCTTAATCTTTTTCTTTGCATTCTCGACTGCTTGTTTCTTGCTTAAACGAATAATAACGTGGGGGTGGGCCGGTGGGGGTGGGGGGGGGGTGGGGGTGGGGGGTAGGGTGTCACTCGTGGTAATCATTGAACTATCTTTATTTCAGGAAATCTTGGAGGTGGCGATCGAGGATGGGAAACAATTAGATGATATAGCCCCACTTTGCTTTCTAAGGTATCGAATGATCGAGTTGATCAACCTTGAGATTAGTCAAGACGTGCCTATTGAGGTTCAGGGAAATGGACATGCTTTCAGTCAAACAATATTCAAAATTTATGAAACTGTTCCATTTACTATACCTCAGTTTTTGTATTTTCATAATCACATTTCCATTTTCAGGGATTTCTAGCGATATTTGTTTCTTCATTCAAAATATAGATTCCAATCGTCTTATATGGTATTTATTTTCTGTTGCATCCACGTTCTTCTGGCCTGTCACTTAAATGATATTTGGGTTCCAAACTTTCAGTTTCTTCTGGCTTCTCTGGAAGCATCTGTCAGGAAACCGAAGGCAAGGCCGGTTCCTATAGAAGGTCCCAAATAGGAAGGCAGGAGCAGAACATGGTTGATGGCCCGCGAGGAGGGAGTTTGAACTCCATACGCTTGTGTTGATCTTGGGCTTGAGGCCATGAAATAGAGTAGTATAGATACCTAAAGGTGTGCTAAGGGAAGGACAAGAAATCTGTAATTGAAGTCTGTTCTCTGAATAAACTGCCCTCTGAACCAATCCCAGTTCTTACTTCTTTACTATTCTTACTGATTCTACCCCAATGTCTTTTTATGCAGAAGTGTTTTCTGGCTATTATACATCTCAAATACAATTGTGCAAAAGTTAAACTATATATGAAAAAACCATTGGTTGTTTTAATGTGCATCCTCAAGATAGAGCCGTAGCGTTAGCACAGGCATTATACTATATACAATAGTTAGCCCACTTACAGCCTACTTGTTTGTCTCACAAGATTTCTTGTTTTTTGTGCATAAGCTAGTTGTAAGCTTGCAGTCTGCTTCTCTTCACTCTTCTCCATTCTTGTGCATAATAATGGGAAACTCGCAAGTAGTAGCAGTGGGCATCATTTGACATTTTTCTTCATGAGAAGCCACAAATGTGGAAACAAGAGTGATAGCAAGCCTAAGATTAGGATCATCTTGCTAGAGTTAATAATGGTTCAATAATTTGTTTACGAAGCCTTAAAATGTAGACGAGTGTTGGCATGATGACAAAGTTGGCCAAAAACAAGGTTTTAGAGTGAAAAGTCAACTACAGATCCATAAGAGAGAATGCACGTACAAGCAGGCCCGGCCCTTGGGCGGGGCGAGAGGGACGGTCGTCCCAGGTTCAAAAATCTGATAGGCCCCCTAGGTAGTACGTATGTATACATATGGTAGTTATACGAATATACGATACTACATATCCTTGACTCCCCGTTTCCCGTGACAGCGATCATGCTCGCTTGGCCGTCCGCATGAGTCACGACGCGATCTTCTTTATCCCTGGCGCGTGAGGGCTCTAGCGGCGGCGTCGTTCCAGCAGATCAGAAGGCAGGCTGTGCCGCCTCAGCAACAAGGGTCCTGATCTCACCAGGGGCGCGACTGCTCGGCGCACGCGCGCGGCAAACAATACCGGCGCACGCGCGCGAGTATCCGCGCGCATGTGCGGGGGCTGTACGGGCGTGCGATGCCATTCCACCTTCTCCTGTCTATCTGTTGTCTACTGTCCAGGTCCCCTGTCTAGTTTTTATGGGCCCAATTTTGACCCATATTGCTTTTGCGTTCTCCGCTTCTAGATTCATTGGGTTAAATTTAAATTTCTACGAGATATAATTTTCTCTTTCGGGACAGCGGATTTGTGGGTAAAAAAAGGGCGGGGGATGGTTTCACTTCCATATAGAAGTGAAAGTAAAAAAACATTATTTTTAAAAAGCATATATCTTATGTCCATAAAAATACTTTATACAACATTTTTATGTCGAATCTTACTTTACAAAAAAGAACAGTCCTAAAAAATGAAAAAAATGCAAAATCATGTTATCCTAAAAATAAAATGTACACGTTGCTTCTGTTTCTTCAAGATTTCAAAATGAATATTCCTCACTCATTAATATTCCTGGAAAAAAAGAAAGTATCAATGATTAAAAATATAAACTTATGTTGAACTTCACATTTATATATGTAACAAATAAAAAACTACAGAATTATTAATAAAATTTTAGAATTTTTTGAGCTTTGAGCTGCCATAATTCAAAACTTTATACCGTCAGTTCAAAAACTTTGACTTATCATATTATAAATCTTGTAGTGATGTGTTCAAAACTTTACATTTCAAAAAACATAAAAAACTTTGGCCTACGACATTACAAACTTTGTATTATTAGGTGCAAAGCTTTAAACTATGATATTATATACTTTGTACCCCTAAACTAAAAACTTTACACTCAACAATTATAAAAACTTTAAAAACTAGATTAAATACTTCGATTTATGACACTATAGATCTTTCAACTAAGAGATTATAAAGTTAGTATTCCTAGGTTTAAAACTTTACATCCAGAATTAGTATAAAAATTTGAAATCATGACATTACTAACTTTTATTGCTAGGTTCAAAACTTTCAATTATGACATTATAAACTTTGGACTCCTAAGTTGAAAACTTTACACTAGGAAGAAAAGCTTTTGTGAAAAACTTTGAATGATCACTTGATCAGATTACAAACTTTAAACTACTATGCTCAAAAACTTTGAACTGTCACACTATAAACTGTGTACTACTAGTTTGAAAACTTTACACTAAAAAAAGAATTATTAAAAAGTTTAAAGGTTATAGTAGAAAATTTGTACTACTAGGTTCAAAACTTTGGACAACCACATTGTAAACTTTATATTGCTAGTCCACAAGTCTTTAAATTTCAGTAGGCATGTTTGTCTTTTATAGTCAAACGCATACATCAGGAGATGATTTTTAAAATTTCAATCATTAAGAAAGTACAGAAGCATGGCCATGGCTGGGGGAAAAACCAGCCAAGTTAAAAAAAAATCAGATTTACATGTGTGTTTCCATGTTTCAGACTTTCTCTTTATGGTTGTTTAGGTCAGAATTGTTGTGTTGATAATATTTGAATTGGCTTTAAAAGGACTCACGTGCATTGATAATATGCTAATTCAATGCAGAGCATGTGCTCAAAACATGTGTGCGCAAAAAAAGAAATTAATAGTTTGTGTACAAGTAAGAGGGGCTAGAGCCTGAACTTGGAAAACATGTGGCAAGTACATTGTAACCCGGCTATTGTAAAAGACACAAAAATGGATGCCAGGTAGACTATTGGAAACCTGGAGTACCTTTCCTTTTGGATGGTGGTCACGACAGATAGGTTCAAAGATGCCGGTTGTATAGAGCTTCATGAGATTTTCATGGTCCTCCACGTGAACAAGTGTGAATTGAAACTGTGCCAAACTCTAAAAAATAATCTTACGCCTATGAAAATTAAGTGATTAGTAGGTTCAGTCAATAAAAAAACCATATCAATCGAATGATAGAACTAGTATCCGAAATAGTCATAGTAGCAAGGGTCAATGAAGCAATGATGAACTTAAGCTAACTACTAATAAAATAATGAAACAAACATTGAAACTGCTATGGTAGTATCAATAAAGTCTGGAAACCCCTCCAAAAAGATTTAGAACTACAGCGTGCATGGCATAACTCAATTTGGCAAAAAAACAGTGGGTTTACGAGCCAACCCATGTTCAAAACAATGGGCAGCGGTGAAAAAGGCTTTGATCTAAACTGAAACTAGAATATCGAAAAATTACAAAGAACGATGAACAAACGCTATGGATCCGAGCTAAGTGGATACTAAGAAAACACTACAGATTAGGTGGGTCCAGAATAATTTAAAGTGCAACTCACAAAGTTAGGGGTCCGAGCAATAGTTTTTTACATAATAGAAGGCATGAGATGATGTTAAAAAATATCTTTTAAATCCAATGAATAAAAACCTAGTGTCCTCACCTGAATCAGTGTGTACACAAGCAGTGCTATGAGGGATGCAAAACAGGAAATAACCCAGGGAGCCAAAAGTCTTTGCCCCTTTTCATGGTCTAGAAAGTGTATGCACTCAGAATTGCAGACTTCAAGAATAAGGGAAGAAGGCATAAAAAAAGATTATGAATGACAGCTACAAGACTCAGTTTTCATCCCAACGCATATGAAACCAATGTAAAGGAACAGATAGTATAAAACACTAAGAGTCGGATGAAAAAAAAGCAGAAGTCAGAATAGAGACAAATAAACAAGCCCTCACAAAACAAGTAATGCTCTAGTGTTTGCAACCAAACAAGTCTATTGCAGGCTGGAGCACATTGTCCTGAACTTATTTCATGGTGTTTGAGACTCCCAAATCTTAAGTTCTAATGTTCATGCAAATACTCCATGTCCTATTAAAAGCAATTCCTTTTCTTATCGGTGCAAAACATGCAAATAGGCTATATCAATGTGTCACACTCGGACATGGAATACATTTGTGTGTTTCCAAGGCATCCGACAATGGTAGTGGATGTCGGCAAAGAAGCAAAAAACTTAATAAACAAGGTATGGAGTGTAAATTCACATGCTATGGATGGTCTGCTAGCCGCAACTCATAGCATGAGCCAAAGCAATGTGCTGATCACCAGCTAGCGAGAGCCGAAGCAATGTGCTGATCACCCGAGAAAAGGACGAGCAGAACAATGCAATAGGCAACATGAAGGAAACATGATATCTGTGCGGACCACATTTCATATTTTGTCCATTCCTAGAAACAGAGAAATTCAAGATATACGACCAATCCATATCTCGGCTAAGAAAAATAGCTGGTTATATATGAATTTGAAATACCATATGCAGTTAAGAAAAAATATGAATATATCATGCTAAGGCAACATGAATGTCAAGAGGCAGGAAGTAGAATTTCTTCGAGCTTAGATATCATCTAACTTTGTTTAGTTGTTGGTCAACAACCATACAATCTATCTAGTATAGTGAAAGGCCGGTTTGAGTCTTTTCGTTTGATTTGGCCATTAAGGACAATGGGATACTTAAAAAAAACACTAATCTTACATGTTGCAAATTTAGTGAGGGAACAACAATCTTTTATTCCAAGTATAACTGAGCTACACAATATTCATCATACACTTAACATTTGGAATTTATAAACTTTCAACTATCGCATTATAAACTTTGTACTTGCTAGGTCCAGACCTTTACACCCACTCGAATATATAAACTCGAACTATCACAATACAAACTTTGTACTCATAGATTCATAACTTTCAACTATCACATTCTAAACTTTATACCGCTAGGTTCAATACTTTACACTCGAACATATAAACTTTGAATTATCACATTACAAACTTTCATTAATAGCCCCTAAAAATGTTAAACCTAGCTAATGTACAATAGTCATGGTTGTCTTTCAAGTTCCTTTTTCTGTAGCCCAAGAAAGTAGACCTATAAGCAACTTTTAAAATAACAGTCACACATCATTACTACTGTTGTCATGGGAAAAGGAAATTTCTTTTTGTTGAACAGAAAAACAAATTATAGTTATAACCATCACCAATTGACAAAAATTACACAAAACTAGTATTAACTTATGAGTTATAGTACTCTAGACATAGAGCAATAACACGAATGAACTTGTCAATATTTCAAGAAAATAGAGAATATTTACCTACACTTGCGGAGTCACTGATCCTGTACAGCTAAATACACACTTTAGTTAATGGACCTTCGTCTGCAGACAAACAGCCTGAGTCTTCAGCCCCTCGTAACTATTACTGACAACCTTCAACTCTTGAAGAAACGCAGCGAGAGGACAGCAACTCAAAGCTTAAAAACATAATAAGATTCCAAAACCTCCCCTTGGCAGGCCACAAGCAATAGCCTATAATTTGAGGAAATAGGGATTCATCAGAAACACAATCAATTTGAACACCAATGTTTGTAGGCATGATCCAATCGACAACCCCATGCAGGATTTAATCGGCAAAACCCTTAAAACATGAATTAAGTACATCCTTTGTATAAAGGATAGGCTACTTAAACATAATTTTATTATTTGAAACAAATGAATTGGTTGGTGAAATACAATACAAAATGAGATATGTTCTATCAGTATCTTCCTAAAAGGAACCATCATCATTCCATTATGAAACCAATAATCAAATACTATTCAGATTAACACCAAGTCTCCAATATAAGATTTAGAGTAGATTTCTAACTATACTAGTAAGGCAACAAGCATCTTGTGTGATCATAGGCCTCCATATGTGCATAATTATGTATGCAGGAATGTAACCACATATCCATCGGTCACAGAAGTTAACTCCAAAGTCACGTATCCATCCCCATCCATCTAGCTTCCAAATTTGGCATAGATTTAACACAGTAATAATAGGATAATGCCGATCAGTATAACTACAACTGATGGCACACATTAGATCCCACAGGTAGCAGACAACAAATTGAATGAAACCACTTAGGCTAAAATTTCGTTTGAGCAATTACATAGCAACAATTAAAGCTGCTAATTGTGTCGTAGTCACAGTGAACCTTGCATCTTATATCAATCTCGCTCGTCGAATGCAAAGGAGCACTTGATCCCCCTATAGCCCACAGATTCAGGCAAAACAACGTATGAAAGGATCCCCTATCACCTAGCACTCGGTGGGTGCACACATTCCGCTTGTGAACTTTCCCTAGGTAAGCAAAAAGTCAGTCAGTTTTTGTGGATTGGAGACTGTGGCATCGGACACCCAACCGGGAGAACCATCATAAAAAAACATGGGATTAGAGGGCATCGGGTACGGGGAAGGGCAAGGTGCATACCTGAAATCGATGGAGGCCGTTGCTGGCGACGACGTCCACGTCCTCGCAGCAGCAGGAACCCCCCGGTGACGCAGACTACAGTCCCTGGATCTCGACAAACGCAACTCCTCTCCCTCCGCTCGAATCCGGGCGCGACTGCTCGGCGCACGCGCGCGGCAAACAATACCGGCGCACGCGCGCGAGTATCCGCGCGCATGTGCGGGGGCTGTACGGGCGTGCGATGCCATTCCACCTTCTCCTGTCTATCTGTTGTCTACTGTCCAGGTCCCTGTCTAGTTTTTATGGGCCCAATTTTGACCCATATTGCTTCTTGGTTCTCCAGTCTAGATTCATTGGGTTAAATTTAAATTTCTACGAGATATAATTTTCTCTTTCGGGACAGCGGATTTGTGGGTAAAAAAGGGCGGGGGGATGGTTTCACTTCCATATAGAAGTGAAAGTAAAAAAACATTATTTTTAAAAAGCATATATCTTATGTCCATAAAAATACTTTATACAACATTTTTATGTCGAATCTTACTTTACAAAAAAGAACAGTCCTAAAAAATGAAAAAAATGCAAAATCATGTTATCCTAAAAATAAAATGTACACGTTGCTTCTGTTTCTTCAAGATTTCAAAATGAATATTCCTCACTCATTAATATTCCTGGAAAAAAAGAAAGTATCAATGATTAAAAATATAAACTTATGTTGAACTTCACATTTATATATGTAACAAATAAAAAACTACAGAATTATTAATAAAATTTTAGAATTTTTTGAGCTTTGAGCTGCCATAATTCAAAACTTTATACCGTCGTTCAAAAACTTTGACTTATCATATTATAAATCTTGTAGTGATGTGTTCAAAACTTTACATTTCAAAAAACATAAAAAACTTTGGCCTACGACATTACAAACTTTGTATTATTAGGTGCAAAGCTTTAAACTATGATATTATATACTTTGTACCCCTAAACTAAAAAACTTTACACTCAACAATTATAAAAACTTTAAAAACTAGATTAAATACTTCGATTTATGACACTATAGATCTTTCAACTAAGAGATTATAAAGTTAGTATTCCTAGGTTTAAAACTTTACATCCAGAATTAGTATAAAAATTTGAAATCATGACATTACTAACTTTTATTGCTAGGTTCAAAACTTTCAATTATGACATTATAAACTTTGGACTCCTAAGTTGAAAACTTTACACTAGGAAGAAAAGCTTTTGTGAAAAACTTTGAATGATCACTTGATCAGATTACAAACTTTAAACTACTATGCTAAAAAACTTTGAACTGTCACACTATAAACTGTGTACTACTAGTTTGAAAACTTTACACTAAAAAAGAATTATTAAAAAGTTTAAAGGTTATAGTAGAAAATTTGTACTACTAGGTTCAAAACTTTGGACAACCACATTGTAAACTTTATATTGCTAGTCCACAAGTCTTTAAATTTCAGTAGGCATGTTTGTCTTTTATAGTCAAACGCATACATCGAGGAGATGATTTTTAAAATTTCAATCATTAAGAAAGTACAGAAGCATGGCCATGGCTGGGGGAAAAAACCAGCCAAGTTAAAAAAAAAATCAGATTTACATGTGTGTTTCCATGTTTCAGACTTTCTCTTTATGGTTGTTTAGGTCAGAATTGTTGTGTTGATAATATTTGAATTGGCTTTAAAAGGACTCACGTGCATTGATAATATGCTAATTCAATGCGAGCATGTGCTCAAAACATGTGTGCGCAAAAAAAGAAATTAATAGTTTGTGTACAAGTAAGAGGGGCTAGAGCCTGAACTTGGAAAACATGTGGCAAGTACATTGTAACCCGGCTATTGTAAAAGACACAAAAATGGATGCCAGGTAGACTATTGGAAACCTGGAGTACCTTTCCTTTTGGATGGTGGTCACGACAGATAGGTTCAAAGATGCCAGTCTGTATAGAGCTTCATGAGATTTTCATGGTCCTCCACGTGAACAAGTGTGAATTGAAACTGTCAAACTCTAAAAAATAATCTTCTGCCTATGAAAATTAAGTGATTAGTAGGTTCAGTCAATAAAAAAACCATATCAATCGAATGATAGAACTAGTATCTGAAATAGTCATAGTAGCAAGGGTCAATGAAGCAATGATGAACTTAAGCTAACTACTAATAAAATAATGAAACAAACATTGAAACTGCTATGGTAGTATCAATAAAGTCCGGAAACCCCTCCAAAAAGATTTAGAACTACAGCGTGCATGGCATAACTCAATTTGGCAAAAAAAACGGTGGGTTTACAGAGCCAACCCATGTTCAAAACAATGGGCAGCGGTGAAAAAGGCTTTGATCTAAACTGAAACTAGAATATCAGAAAAATTACAAAGAACGATGAACAAACGCTATGGATCTGAGCTAAGTGGATACTAAGAAAACACTACAGATTAGGTGGGTCCAGAATAATTTAAAGTGCAACTCACAGGTTAGGGGGTCTGAGCAATAGTTTTTTACATAATAGAAGGCATGAGATGATGTTAAAAAATATCTTTTAAATCCAATGAATAAAAACCTAGTGTCCTCACCTGAATCAGTGTGTACACAAGCAGTGCTATGAGGGATGCAAAACAGGAAATAACCCAGGGAGCCAAAAGTCTTTGCCCCTTTTCATGGTCTAGAAAGTGTATGCACTCGAATTGCAGACTTCAAGAATAAGGGAAGAAGGCATAAAAAAAGATTATGAATGACGGCTACAAGACTCGGTTTTCATCCCAACGCATATGAAACCAATGTAAAGGAACAGATAGTATAAAACACTAAGAGTCGGATGAAAAAAAAAGCAGAAGTCGAATAGAGACAAATAAACAAGCCCTCACAAAACAAGTAATGCTCTAGTGTTTGCAACCAAACAAGTCTATTGCAGGTGGAGCACATTGTCCCGAACTTATTTCATGGTGTTTGAGACTCCCAAATCTTAAGTTCTAATGTTCATGCAAATACTCCATGTCCTATTAAAAGCAATTCCTTTTCTTATCGGTGCAAAACATGCAAATAGGCTATATCAATGTGTCACACTCGGACATGGAATACATTTGTGTGTTTCCAAGGCATCCGACAATGGTAGTGGATGTCAGCAAAGAAGCAAAAAACTTAATAAACAAGGTATGGAGTGTAAATTCACATGCTATGGATGGTCTCGCTAGCCGCAACTCATAGCATGAGCCAAAGCAATGTGCCGATCACCGCCTAGCAGGAGCCGAAGCAATGTGCCGATCACCGAGAAAAGGACGAGCGAGAACAATGCAATAGGCAACATGAAGGAAACATGATATCTGTGCGGACCACATTTCATATTTTGTCCATTCCTAGAAACAGAGAAATTCAGTATATACGACCAATCCATATCGGCTAAGAAAAATAGCTGGTTATATATGAATTTGAAATACCATATGCGTTAAGAAAAAATATGAATATATCATGCTAAGGCAACATGAATGTCAAGAGGCAGGAAGTAGAATTTCTTCGAGCTTAGATATCATCTAACTTTGTTTAGTTGTTGGTCAACAACCATACAATCTATCTAGTATAGTGAAAGGCCGGTTTGAGTCTTTTCGTTTGATTTGGCCATTAAGGACAATGGGATACTTAAAAAAACACTAATCTTACATGTTGCAAATTTAGTGAGGGAACAACAATCTTTTATTCCAAGTATAACTGAGCTACACAATATTCATCATACACTTAACATTTGGAATTTATAAACTTTCAACTATCGCATTATAAACTTTGTACTGCTAGGTCCAGACCTTTACACCCACTCAGAATATATAAACTCGAACTATCACAATACAAACTTTGTACTCATAGATTCATAACTTTCAACTATCACATTCTAAACTTTATACTGCTAGGTTCAATACTTTACACTCAGAACATATAAACTTTGAATTATCACATTACAAACTTTCATTAATAGCCCCCTAAAAATGTTAAACCTAGCTAATGTACAATAGTCATGGTTGTCTTTCAAGTTCCTTTTTCTCGTAGCCCAAGAAAGTAGACCTATAAGCAACTTTTAAAATAACAGTCACACATCATTACTACTGTTGTCATGGGAAAAGGAAATTTCTTTTTGTTGAACAGAAAAACAAATTATAGTTATAACCATCACCAATTGACAAAAATTACACAAAACTAGTATTAACTTATGAGTTATAGTACTCTAGACATAGAGCAATAACACGAATGAACTTGTCAATATTTCAAGAAAATAGAGAATATATACCTACACTAGCGGAGTCACTGATCTGTACAGCTAAATACACACTTTAGTTAATGGACCTTCGTCTGCTGCACAAACAGCCTGAGTCTTCAGCCCCCCTCAGAACTATTACTGGCAACCTTCAACTCTTGAAGAAACGCAGCAGAGGACAGGCAACTCGGGCTTAAAAACATAATAAGATTCCAAAACCTCCTTGGCAGGCCACAAGCAATAGCCTATAATTTGAGGAAATAGGGATTCATCGAAACACAATCAATTTGAACACCAATGTTTGTAGGCATGATCCAATCGACAACCCCATGCAGGATTTAATCGGCAAAACCCTTAAAACATGAATTAAGTACATCCTTTGTATAAAGGATACGCTACAGAAACATAATTTTATTATTTGAAACAAATGAATTGGTTGGTGAAATACAATACAAAATGAGATATGTTCTATCAGTATCTTCCTAAAAGGAACCATCATCATTCCATTATGAAACCAATAATCAAATACTATTCAGATTAACACCAAGTCTCCAATATAAGATTTAGAGTAGATTTCTAACTATACTAGTAAGGCAACAAGCATCTTGTGTGATCATAGGCCTCCATATGTGCATAATTATGTATGCAGGAATGTAACCACATATCCATCGGTCACAGAAGTTAACTCCAAAGTCACGTATCCATCCCCATCCATCTAGCTTCCAAATTTGGCATAGATTTAACACAGTAATAATAGGATAATGCCAGATCAGTATAACTACAACTGATGGCACACATTAGATCCCACAGGTAGCAGACAACAAATTGAATGAAACCACTTAGGCTAAAATTTCGTTTGAGCAATTACATAGCAACAATTAAAGCTGCTAATTGTGTCGTAGTCACAGTGAACCTTGCATCTTATATCAATCTCGCTCGTCGAATGCAAAGGAGCACTTGATCCCCCTATAGCCCACAGATTCAGGCAAAACAACGTATGAAAGGATCCCCTATCACCTAGCACTCAGTGGGTGCACACATTCCGCTTGTGAACTTTCCCTAGGTAAGCAAAAAGTCAGTCAGTTTTTGTGGATTGGAGACTAGGGCATCGGACACCCAACTGGGAGAACCATCATAAAAAAACATGGGATTAGAGGGCATCGGGTACGGGGAAGGGCAAGGTGCATACCTGAAATCGATGGAGGCCGTTGCTGGCGACGACGTCCACGTCCTCGCAGCAGCAGGAACCCCCCGGTGACGCGTTGCGCGGTCCCGGATCTCGACAAACGCAACTCCTCTCCCTCCGCTCGAATCCGCCGCCGGCTGGGAAAAATCGAAACCGCCTCAAATTGAATCCGCCTTAAATCGAATCGGGATCGTGAGCACAAATCAAAACCAAATCGAAGCAACGGACGCCTGGTAGATGTACCTTCAACTCCCATCCACCTCACTGGGAACCACACCGCACCTAGACGAGGGCGCAACGAAGCCTCCGCCTCGACTTCGACGAAACGGCGGGCACCTACTTGGATTCGACGCCGGCCGTGATGAAGCAGGAATCCCACGCGACTTGAGCCTCGAAGAGGGATCTCGCCCGGGAAGCACACCGGCACCGACGAGGGCCGCCGCAGCCTCCTCGGCGTTCCGCTCCGCGCGATGGGTGGCACCCGTGAATCCGGCGCAGCACGACGACGAGCAAGGATCCACCGGCGCGTTGATTGGGGAAAAGGGAAGAGGAAAGGTAGTCGTGTGAGAAGGGGGAAAGGAAACGGCACTGTTTTGAATTATTTTAAAATTTTCTCCCATCATACATGGACCGGACAGGAAAACGACAAAAGAAATGGAAAAAGGAAGGTCGGGGGTGAAAATAGTCGTAGTACTTGCTCTAAAGGGTGTGTGCGCAGGCAACTCTTACGGCGCGCGCGCGCCCAATAGCTCTTGGGTCTCACCAGGCACCACCAGTCTGACCCCTCAATGCTGTTGGTTTTGTTCCCTCAATCTTGTTCGGCAATCGGCAGCAAGGTATGATCACGGTTTTTTTTACCGGTCGGTAAACCGTGGTTTACCGCGGTAACCGGACTTACCGGACCGGTCCGGTTCCGGTTCGGACCGGTTCGGTAAGTCCCAAATTCAAATTTCAATTTTGAAAAAAAAATCTGAAAAAATTCCTAAAAATAGTTCATGATTTATAGAACCCAATGGTGTCAAAATTATTCAAATTTGAGTTCGTTTAGTATTTATTTAGACATTTAGAAGTTTGAAAAAAAGAAAAAGAAAAAATACACAGCCGGCCCGTTAAGGCCCATTAAATTATGAAGGTCGAAAAACATACTAAACACACTCAAATTTGAGTAATTTTGACATCATTGGATTCTAAAAATCATGAAGTATTTTTAGGAATTTTTTTAGCATTTTTTTAAAAAAATAAATTTGAATTTTGAAAAAACCGCTCAAACCGGGGCGGTAAACCGGACAAACCGGGCGGTAAACCGGAGCCGAACCGAACAATAGCGAGGTTTGAATTCGAAGTTGCATTCGGGCGGTAACCGGGCGGTTTCCGTACAAACCGCCCGGTTTACCGCGTCCGGAGGCGGCCGGTCGGTTTGTCTCGGTCGGTAAAAAAAACCGAGGGTATGATACGAATCTAATTTATCTAAAGTTTAGTTAATAATAATTGTAGTTACTAATTGTTTCTCTAAATTTTAAACAGTACCATGTCATCGAAATTGTTGAAGAACTATTGAGATCTACAACGTCACATGAGAGGGTGAATGGATTAATTGGCAACATTATGCATTGAGAAGCAACTGTTTGATGAAATTAATATTGAAAGTATCATCGATGACTTCACATCAAGGAATGTTAGACGAAATTTTTGAGGTAATTCAATATGTATATAAATTATTTCCTATAAAAATTGCTTTTGCATTCAATTAACTGCTTATTTGTATCTATTTGGATATGCATGTGTATATACTACCAATAAGTAGTACTAATAGCATTATTATGGTCATACAAAAGGGTCTAAAATTTTAGCTTCGTTCCAGGTCCTAAAATACTTAGGACCGGCCCTGCGTACAAGATGATTCCAAAAAGGTAATAACAGGAGATAAAGGAACTGAACAATTTGTGGGAGACATGGAAAATGATTTAAGTAATTGAGCCCGCCAAAAGGAACTAGAGCTAAGCTACGTGCATGTAGTGAATTTTTTAGAAAGTCACCCACTGCACAGAGAGAGAAAAGGACGAAGAAACTACGGTAGCTCCTTCAATGATGCAAGCACGATTCCGTGGGAGAGTCCACGTCGGCTTGCCTGCCCCCTGGTCCGGCCGTTTGCATGCTTATGTTGCATGGTCAACTAGTCAATTGCAAGTCTCTTCACCAAATCAGAGCCCCTGCATCTGCATGCATGCCGTCCTCTGCACTTCAAGATTCACGTACGAAACCCTTAATGGATCGACACGTACGAGAAGCAGCTAGCTAGACAGCGTTATAGCGTATACGTCGTCGACTCGTCGTACGTGTATATATGTACACACAATGCTGAGTCACGGTCACCGAGAATGATATATGCTTGCTTGCTTCTCCTTTGTCGAGTCAAACGTGTGGTTAGTAGACCAAATCGATCAGATCTACTAGCTAGCTAGGCAGGAGAGTACGTACGTATACGGTATACCCCGTACGACATACGTGTAGTCGTGTACTCTCACCACTTGATTGTGGCCGGTATTGACTCCGTCCTTTGGGACCAACAAGCTGCTCCGCGATAGCTTAGTGTAGCTAATACTAAAGTTCTATATATATAAAGGCTAAGCTATCCAGTACATACGCCTAATAATATAACGATCCTCTAGCTAGCTGTGTACGCACGTACGTACGTGTACGTAAAGGGTGGATACTGACTGATCGATGCGTATATATGGATTTATGAAAACAAACTACGCACGTACCATACGTTCGTAGAGGTGTAAAAATAACCCAGGGAATGGTCCACAGAAGTTGTAGTAACTGACCGCAGAGCACAGTTCTGCTGCTTTGCATATATATATAGTCTGTTTTCCTGCAGCTTGGTAAATACGTAATGGAACACTGTTATGTGCATGCACGTTCTCCCAGAAAACTCTGGGCCAGTTGCCGTTCACGGCCTACCCCCTACTACGACGACGCACACTGCAGGCAGCAGAGGCGTCCCGGTCTCCACCAGCGTCCGTCTCGCCATGCGTGCTCGGAGCGCGCGCGCAGATCGACCATTACACTACTAGTACGACTCCTCGCATGGTCGAGATAGACCGCCATTATGAACTTGTACGTACATGCATGCATGCTTGGAAACGGTTGATGCATGTGTATACTACTACTACTGTTTCCACTGTATTCACTACAGAACAGAAGTACTGTAGAGATCGAAGGACACGGGACACGGCAGGCATGCATCGTGAAGGTGTGCATTGCAGGCATATGCACATGCAGTCGCTAGCAGCTGTGTGCTGCATGATGCAGGCAGGGGCTACTACGCCCACTTTGCCATGCATGGCTGCCCCTGCCCTGTGTGCCCTGTGTGCCTGCCGCCCCTGCGTGTGTGCGCGGTCCAAGTGTGACGCGAGGTCAGATGGCAAGCAGGCGCCGCGATGGCGACGCAGGCGAGGAGAATTGGAGAAGGTACGATGGCAAGGAGTTACGCGCGCTGGCGAGGAGAATTGGAGAAGGGCCGGGTGGTGGGTCTCGGCAGTCGGCAGTGCAGCGGCGGCCACGTACCCGCCCGCCCGCGAGGGATTAATGGCGGCAGTCAGCGGGCCGGCCGAGAGTTCATTCGTCGACATCGTCGCTCCCAGCACCGGCGGCAGGGCATTCATTCGTAACAGTTTGCCTAGATTTTTTCCTTTTGACTTGGTCCCTGTTAAGGCCCCCGGCAACGGCAATGGCGTGGCCTGTGACCACTCTACGGTTCGTAGCGCATCCCTCGGCTACGGCTACGGCTACGGGTTCAGTGACGTACGGAGAGTGTCCCAGCGCTAGGTCACGGCCCAGCCTGCCCGCCCGCGTACAGGTATACCGTATATATGGAGCCGTAGGAAGACGCGTGCATGTATAAAACAGAGCATTCCACACTCTCCATCGCTATTATGCATGATTGCCAATGACGTCGACGCAATGTTTGGTACTCCTTTGGATTGTTGTTCCTCACCCAAAAACAAATGGAGTTTTATGATTTTTCTATGTACAATAATGATTTTCGCCTTGCATTTGAGAATCATATAACCCTGTGACTGTGAGCTAATAATGATTTGAGAAAGTACTCTGATTCACCACAGAGAAACATTTCTAGGAGAAAACCTAATTCAACATGGCTTATATATATACTTTCTCATAGAGACTACGACCTCTCTTTGGTTATCATAACGAGTATACTGATTTGTCAGATTATTGTAACTCCTACTAATTGATTTACTCTAATATTATAGTTAATAGTAAATACCATCATGACTTATAATACGACATATATCGTAAATATGTATTTATTTTATCTAAAATAATTAGTTCAACCATTATATTGTAAATTGAAGTGGCTATATAGTAAGTTATTTTTTGGAAAATTTTGCCATGGGACACTCCGGTTATGCAAAATTGGCTATGAGACACTAAAATATTTTTTTCTTTGTTGCGGGACACTATTTTCTTTGCCGTAGGACACCGAGTAGTGTCCTTAGCAAAGAAATTATTGTCTACTGTCCCACAACCAATTTTGAGAACAAATAATGTCCTCTTTTTTTTTTTTGTACTACCAGGTGTAGCTACTCCAATCTTTAATAAACAACTTTTGTGTATGGGCGCTTGCTCATTTTATTGTACTACTAAGTTTTTTCAAAAAAAAGTTTTTTCTTCTAAAATCTTTCTACTCGATTCCTATTCAAATGTTTGCAGAACTGCATTGGGATTTCCTAGATAACATAAGGGGAGACTTCCTTCTTTGCACCCGAGTATCATACCTTTCACTTGTATTTTTGGGCCTGGACACTAAACCCATTATAGGAAGCACACAAAAATAGGCCTTTGAGATTTATTGGATTTTTTTTTTTTCTTTCCATGTGGGTGGGTTCTAGCTCATATATAAATTACAACAGCTTTGGTGAGTGACTATGATGAAATAATTGTCCGTCCGAACTTATTTTTTTCCCAGAAAAATGTTATTAGTCCTTGTGTTTGTGGATGTTGAGAACATTTGAAAAACTAGGTAGTTTGATTGAAAGACGTGCATAACGTCGGCCTCCTAGCATGAAACAAAAAGTTTGCTGTTGAATTATATGCTGGTCCTTCCTTTGCCTGGGATCTAGATCTCCCTCCTCTTGACATGGTCATCGAAGCCAGGAGATCATTTGGTCACTTGATATTCAGAGAAATTCTGATTGCAGCGTGTTGGAGCATCTGGAAGGTAAGAAACAGTTTCATCTTCGACCATGAACCTTGCAATTTTCAGAGGTGGAAAGTTGTCTTCAAGATTGAGTTTGGCCTCGTGTGTATCAAGGCCAAGGGAGGGAAGAAAAATCTTCTGAATTCATGGCTTCAGCAACTCCATTAGTGCTGCTTGTTTTTTCCTTTTGGGCCTGGGTGCCTTGTACTCCTCTTGTTGTTGTACACTCCCTTTGTAACTTTACTAACCCCTCCCCTCCCTCTTTAGTTGTAGTTCTCCGTAGTTCCAGTAGCTCTCTCCCTACTCTGCTCCCTGTTGTTGTAAGTGGCCTGGTTTGTTTTGTTTTCTTAATGAAAATAAAAAAATAGTGGTAGGGGACTCCCCTGCTGACTTCCTAAAAAAAAAAAACTTTGACCCGACCAATCGATTTTGCCGTTGACGAACGCAACACAGTCACATATCGAGATCATCATGTACAGTACAGGTATAGTGTGCCTACATCATGTATGATATACACATGTGGATATATATATATGTATGATATACATATGTGTATATATATAGGGCCAGGAGTCAATGCAATGAAAGCTTTGAAATAGCTGCTCCCGGTAGCACACATTTTTTGGATAAATTATCATTTCAATACTAAACTGCCTTTTCCATGTACAACCTGAAAAAGTTGATTCTCCAAATCAACGAGTGCTACAAAAGCCCCAGCTTTAAAGCCTGATCCAGATCACAGAGGGGGGGGGGGGGGGGGCGAGAGAGAGGCTTAAGATCCAACAAAAAGCGTTGGTATTGAATAGTGGAAAACCATGCAAAGTGACAGGAAGATCTGTCGCATATATGCAGACACCTTCGAAAACAAATCCGGCAGGCTATTTACTAGGAGTATACTTTTAGCCGTAGTAAGGTGAAACATATATACAATGTTCCTATTTATTTACTATTTGTCTATTTATAGTTATAGGCAATAGGTTGATATTTGTTCCATGTGATTTTTACTGTAGACTCTTACCAAGTCAGTATAATGGTTCTCATCCAACTACCCAAGCCTAGCTTGTAAGGAGCAACTTGGACCTTGAAGTGCTCAAGCGGATTGTTTAAATTCGCTCAACGGGAGTTGAACCCAAATCTGCTAGTAGGTGCTACTCAAGTGCTCTAACCAGTAACCACTAGGCTAGAGGCCCTTTTCGTGTGCTTACATAACTTGGAGTCGGCTTTGCCAAACCCTAATCTTATTGTGGCTACGTCAACATCGTCATTTACGGTGTTCTATGAGATTTGTCTACATCGTTCTTAATATGGTACAAGCTTGTGTTATACCTGCAATATTTTTAAAAAAGTTGGAGAACTGTTGTGCATAATTAGATGTACCAAGATTTCGAGGCTTTAGTGGTTTGATGGAAACTTTCGTAGGGCCTCTAGTGCTAGGGCTGGCACATCGCCACCTTGGTTCATTGGCCAAGGCCTCGTTTAGTTCGCGAAAAGTTAGTAGCACTTTCGTTTGTATTTGACAATTAGTATCCAATCATGAATTAACTAGACTAAAAAGATTCGTCTCGTGATTTATAACTAAATTGTGTAATTAGTTGTTTTTTTAATCTATATTTAATGCTTCATGCAAGCGTGTAAAAATTGATGTGATGGAGAGAGTGAAAAAATTTCAACTTTTTGCAGGGATCTAAACAATGCCCAAATATTCCCTCGGTCTCCATTCGCGGCTGTGCTTGTCAACTACAGTCTCATCGCCACTCTAAGAAAGTCCAGTGCAGACATCTTCCATCGAGGCTCCCACAAACCTAGCGCTGATATATGGCACACGTCCTGAAAATTCATCAAGAGGCAAGACACGTCGTGGCGCTCTGATGCTACCTGTTTTCCTAAGCCGACACTGCTGGGAAAACAAGCAGTGTCGGAGGTACACCATACATGGTCGCATGATCAGTTTTCAAAATGAGTGGCTTCTATTGGTGCTAGGTCTGCATGGAGTCTTTTTTTTCGCGACCCAGACTTCACCGATTTTTCATTAAGAGGAGAAAGAACACAAGTTACACGCTGGATAACAGGTCTGCACGGAGTCCTCGGTGGAGGGAGTCTGCACTGAATTTTCTTCCCTCACCACCATGCCACTGTAGTTCAATCGCCCATTTCGGCACCATGCACATTGCACAGTACTACTGTAGAGTGGTTCTCACAAGTCACAACTTGTCACCTGTCGCCACGGCCGGTACGGTATATTGCCACGGGGTGAATGCATACGTGCCCACGGCCCATTGCTCGTGGTTCAGTACAAGAAGGAAGCTTGGCATTGCTTGCCTGATGTGCAGAGTATATACTATGAAACCACACAAGCAAATTAAGGTTGCATTGTGCACGACACTTTAGATGACACCGACATGACCAATGTTAAACATATACTTGTATAGACACTAATACACAGCACTGATCAGAGACATTATGGCATTTCTCCTGCTAGCTGCGCTGCTGGCCACCACCTTACGCTGAGTACTTCGCAGTACTGGGCTTGTTTTTTCTGGATCAGAAATACTAAAGCAGCCGCGCATCAGTTGGTTAGATTAGGAAATCGAGGTCAGATCTCGGCGTGGTTTGGCCTTGTTCTTTCCCTGTCTGTCGTGCGTGTCCAGTGTTGAGCAGAGCAGGAGACACACATACTGACGCCGCGCTAGCTTCCGTTGTGGACGCAAACAAAGCACAGAATCTTGGGCGCAGGCCGGACAGCCAAAGGGCTGTACGGCCGTGTTTTCTTCCCAACATTTTCACTGGCCACCACCCACAATGTACAAAACCTGACCTATTCTGCTTCAATTCTGCCCATGATCTGCTCTCCAGGTTCTGCTTAGTGTTTGCTGCCACTTGTTATGGAGTTTATTTGGTGAATATAACGTATCGTCGTCTTATACATACATGCCTGCCTGTACCTTGCGTACAAAATTGCTAGATCTTGCAGCGATCTCCGCATTCACGTACGTACGGAGTAGTATATGCACTGGTCAGGTCCACATAAGCTTGATCGATCAGATGCACGTAAGTCACGGAGATTTGATCGGGCCCCTGCACGGCTGCACGCCGCCACCAGTCGATGGTCCACACGCTCGATGTGCAACTACTAGCACTAGTAGTGCTGTACTAGTTGCTAGTTGTTGCGTTGCATGCATGCATGCCTGCGCGCGGGCGGGCACCGGGGCACGGTCGATTGCAGTCCAAGTCGCAGCCATCATCGGAGCGCGTGCATGGTGTGGTGTCTGGACGGCCCCGCCGGCTCTCCACGCTTAACCTACTACCTTTTTCAGTAGCCCTCACACACCTGAAATGCACCAACCTGCGCCCACTCCACATGCCTTTAGTTTGTGCACTAATTACGTCTTATCCACAATGCATCTTCTAATTTAGTCATGGTCCGTCTCAGTGAAGAGTGTCGTACGTTGTTTCTAAAAAAAAACTGCCATGTCACGGAGATTAAAATGAAACACGGAGCTTCTCGGTGGCGACATGACTGCGGAAGAGGCTGAGGCGTTGGATGCGATCGTCCCGGCTGCTCAGCCGCGAAGGCGCAAGGCCACCTCTTAGGCCGTGTTATAGCGTCAACTTTGGTTGTTTCTTTAGGCGCCGTTTCTTTATGTAATATCAACCTAGGGATTCCCCATTAGGATGGTCCGGCTATGGCTGTGTTGACCGCCTGCGCTCTCACAAGCGCGTTGTATGTTTGTGAAACTCACAATCTTTTACGTATTTGAGAAAAAAATGAAACACGGATGAAACCCTCACTATCGATGGAGACTTTCATTCAATAGTTTCATAGACATTAAATTTCATGACTCATTCGATCATGCCAAGAGAGTGTCATCCCCGTGACACTCATTTGTTCTCTCTTTTTAAACACGGTGCCACATCATATAAAATGCCTATGTGGCAGCTCACTAAATGTAATTGAAACTCCGATGACACTCCCACTAAGACCGGCCTAAAAGAGCTAGTTTGGATCTGCCAACTAAACTCTAGCTCCTAGGGATCTAAACAACTTAGCTAAAAAGCCAACTGAAGTTTAGCCAAGTCTTTTAGCTGGAGGATCGAAACACCTCAACTAAAGTTTAGTTAGGAGAACTTTTAGATGATGAAGTTTAGCTTTGAAATTTTAGCTATCTGTAGTAAATTTTAGTTAGGCGAATCCAAACAAAAAAAAGGCCTAAATTGGGAGATATGGAAGAATCATGCCTCTCTATAATACTTCTATATGTAATTTCCCGGCCATTTCTAACTAGGAAGACAATCCAAGGGCTATCTTTAACCATGACTAAGTTTCTTTTTTTATTAGTGAAATATATTAATATATCTCTGAGTTCAGAAAATGCTATATCCAAACTTATTTTATGGAGAATTTGAACAAAACCAATTTTCATATTTGAGATATTGGTTCATTTTTATGTAGATTTGGTAAAAAGATAAGAGACTTTGAGTTTGGACGAAGCCGAAGCATGCAAACTGTACTTCAATTTGGAGCAGAGGTAGCGACTAGCGACGCTGGGTGGTTAGGTCCTGCATGCAGAATTGCAGATGGATCCATGATTCATTCTGCCTCGAGTTTAGATCGAATTGCAAGCGCAGCAGGAATTCAATTCTGCAACCTCAGCTCAGCTCGCAGTTAAGCAGATTTGGCAGCATCAGCATGCAGGCCAGGCCTGCCTTGACTTCGATCGTCTAGTATTAAATTCCGCACTGCGTGCATATGCACATGCATGACACATCACTGTTGTATTTCAACTGCGACGCAAATTAAAAGCTGTACGAGTACATCATCCATTCCATGCATGCAGATTGAGCAGAGAGCCAGCAGGGCTGCTGCAGCGTGGATCGATCGATCCATCGATCCCTGTTCAGTGGTCGTCGTGGTCGTCTCTGTCACCTGGCTCAGAGTTTTAAACCATTCACTCACCTGATGCCTACCTAACCTATGCTATGCAGCAGTTGAGCCGGGACCAATGCAATTCCAGCCTACTATACCAAATTAAATCAAAACTTTTGGTGCTGATATGATCATGGGCCGTAAGATTCAGTCATCAATCTCCGGGCTGACTTTATGTGGCCAATTTAGGCCTGTCGGAGTCTGCCTAAAACCATCTTCAAGTTTCGTGGCCCATAAGCTCCGGAGTCTGTGCCTAAACTCGAAAATTGAAAAGAAACCTCCAATTTTTCAAGTGTTCGAAAACAAGTTAATTTTCCATCCACTTTATTAGTAAATTAAACCATTGAATCAACATCAGCCTACTTTAATTTCTCCTTTGTTTTCGGTTAGCTGAATGTTAATCCCTGATCATGTAGCGCCCAATTTAGACTAGCCAATTTTCAGCAACTTAAGCTAGAAACATGACGCACATAACGCACAAATACAACATTGCTGCATAAATTAGACACCATTCGTTTAGGGCAACATACTGCATAGTGCATTCTGCATATTACATTGGTCATGAGTGCAACATAAACTAGTTAACATCCAAGGCCTTCCTAGCCATGCGCCTCTGGTCTTTCCACATGCTCTTGTGGCTACCTCCACTTCATTGTTACTATATAATCAACAGCACTCAGTTCTTGATTGCCAGTCAATTTCATTTTCAATTTATGTTGATAAGTAACCAATACCTTTGTTTTGGTTTTACACTGCTGCTGTGGATGTCACAGTGCTTTATGAGTATCTTTCCTAAACGAATATTTATGGTTGCTGATCACACATATACTACTTTGTTATTCTTAGTGAAAAATGCACTTGAGTGGTTGTAGAATGAATTTGGATTAGCTAGAAAATTAAGTAACAAGCAGTGTCATCTGTAGGTTGATGGGTAATATTTTTCATCCTTTAATCCTTGGGTGGTATATACTTGATCCATGTTTCCACGTATTCATGGATGGCTACTGGTCTCTCTTTCAGACTTGATTCACGTATTCATGGATGGCTACTGATCTCTCTTTGTTAGACTTGATCAGGTTGTATTTGATGTACCATCTGTGGGCATGATTTATTTTTCCCTCTTTCCAGAGGACTATGGTAGCATTGCATTATAGTCTTTCTGAAAGGGTAGTATGAACTTGTTATTCCAGTTTCCCAGGTTTGATGGCCGGGTTCAGCTTATTGGCAGGTAAACGGGTCCTTCGACGTTGGACAATCATTGTTCATCTCTGGTTATGCTCTTTAATTCGTTCGTTAGAGCTTGCATGACATCGATTAGTCACAGGCCTATGATGTCGTTGGATACAAACAATTTAGAAAAAGAAGAGGAACAAACAATTTATTCATGGCATGTGAGTTCTGTTTTAGAAAAGAAGACGAACAAACAATGTATTCATGGCATCAAATCCACCAGTGCATTGCCTGTTAGGCTTCGATCAAGACTAGTACTAGTTCCTAATAGACTACCATCATCTTTATGATCCACGATTAGCTGATACGCGGCAGCTGCTGCGGTGGAGTGGGTAAGACTCTTGGCCGGGTCGAGCAATTCCCAGAGCTCCGTCCTGCCGACTTCGCCGCGGGTCACGTACCGCAGGAAGGTCCTCGCGCCGATTCCCTGGACGAAGTGGTGGTCGGCGGCCTGGCCTAGGTCAGCGGCGGCGAGGTGCACAATGATGGCGGCGCGCGCGCGCTGGGCCTCGCGGAAGCTGGGGAAGGAGATCCACGCGGTCTCGGCGAGGGCAATGGCCTCCTTCAGGTCGCCTTTGCTGTGGAAGTCGTCCGTCCACTTGATCAACTTCTTGAGGCCATCCGGGATGCACTCGTTGCGGCGGCGGTGGCTGCGGTGTCCCATTGCGAGCGAACTGTGTGGGCTCCTAGCTCTCAGGGTAGGATATCGAAGTATCTCTCCTCCGGTTGCGCTGGATGCTTTGGCCGCGTCGTCACCGTGCGCGCCAATGTTTCTTTATTTATAGCGGCAAACATCAGCGGACTCTACTCGGTGACGGAGGGAGAGATAGAGATCAACTTCGAATCGGGATCGGTGCAGGTGTTTCTGCCGCCATGTCATGGCATCCTTTGTAGATTGTGCCCGGCCCCAACAAAATAGAGTACCACCTGCCAAAAAGTCTACTACGTAGTTACTTGCCTAGCATTCACCTGGAAATCTTCGGTTCTCACCTTTAGCAAAGAGAGGTGTGATAAAATGCGTTGCACCACCATTCATTCAATTACTCAAGTGAACACGCCAAAAGGCCAAAAGGGGACAAACGGGCAATGCAGGCTTTAGCTCTCGAACCAACACAATTTTAATCTTGAAGGCCAAAACCCTAACCCTAAGCCCCTGTTCGGCTCCGACCACCACCGCATTTCACCTATCAGGTTTTTATATTAACACATAAAAAATCAAAAAACAAGTAATAATGGAAACTAAAGTCCTATTCGTTTGGTCATTTCTGGCTGGATGATTCTGGATAATGTTGATTTATTATGAGAGAAAAACACTGTTGAATCGCTGGTTGGAAGCGCTGATAAGAGCAAACGAACAGGGCAAATTATTTACCGTACGTCTTCCGAACTTGATATTGAACTATACCAATGAATAGATAGTATCAACTTAAATTATGATATATTAACAAATGTTTATGCTTTGCAATAGGACAAAAATTCTATCAAGATGGTATTTTGAATTCGATACATACTTAATAAGACATTATTGTCATAATATTCAAAGAGTAAATTGTATGCACAATGCAACAACTTGGCCGCGAGGTGCAAATAATCCAATAACTTATAAAATGTTCCATTTACTGCAACAACTTGAAATCTGGGTTCAAATTAGTCCAATAACTTATAAAAAGCTCGATTTACCGCAACAACATAGCAAATTGGTGCATCTATGGTCCAAAGATGACAAATACGATATACTTGGCTCGGTTTGTGTCATTTTAGGATTTATTTTCTTAATACCATGACCAAAATGAATTTTGGTTTATGCCATATTTTTCAAATTGATTATGTAATATTTTATTGGATTTTTTCACACTTACTTTCTTAAAAAATCCATCTTACCATTGCATATTTATTTTTTAAAAAACTAATAAAAGCCAAAGTAGCTTGAAATAAAAAATTGAGGGAATATTCTACTCGTAGTTGAACATTAACACACGGTGTAAACATACCCTTAATTGATGTCATTAACTTATTAAAACTTAAAATACTAGTTAGAATTTTAATTATAGTTCAAATTAAAGAAAAAATATTGCTTTTGTGCATACTTAAAACACATAAACATGTGTAAATTAGACTTCCAATGCTTAGTAGACATCGTTTGTTATTACGAAAAAAATCATAATGTTCCATAGACATTGTTTGTTACGTTAAAATTAGACTAGACAAATTTTGTATGTAGTTTAGTAGACATCGTTTGTTATTACGAAAAAATCATAATGTTCCATAGACATTGTTTGTTACGTTAAAATTAGAATAGACAAATTTTGTATGTAGTCTCTCATTTTTTATGTGAATATATTTTTCTGAATTTTGAAATAAAGATTTTGGTTTTCAAACACACTATATCACCATTGCGATGCGAATGCCAATGGGCACATAATTATCAGTTGTTTGTTCCGAGCCAAATATACCATCTCTTTGCTATAGAATGTGAACAAATACATTATTGTTATAACGTTGGGACTATAGATGCACCAATTTGATAAGTTCTTGAACTAAATTGGCCATTTTTTGGATAAATTCAATCCCCTACATTAGGCTTTGTAGAAGCTGGGGGGTATCCCACCCCCTGTCCCCTTTAAATTGGGTATTTTATAGGTTATTGGACTAATATGCACACACTTGTCAAGTTCTTACATTAGTTTGAGTATTCTATAAGGTATTGGACCATTTACACCCACCTTTAAAGTTGTTGTATGATGAGTGCAATTTAATTATGGATGTTATAGTCTTCTTAAAATAAATTATAGCTTTAATATAGAAGGATAAAACATAAATAGGTAAGTATTCTCTTGGCTCTTTTTTTTTTCTTGAATCGTTATTAGCCTTTTTTTATGAATGTTTGATAGCTTTTTCGCTCTTGTTGCGACACACGGACATGTTTGTCATAAAAGATGTTATAATTTGGAATGGAGTATCTAGATATAGTATATAACCTAGTGCATAGTAAACATTATGTACCTAAAACGAAATCAAAATGTCTTATATAATTATAAATTATTAGACTACGCAGCAGTTTGTGCATGCAAACCAAGACATCGCTATTCTCCGGCCAGTACTTTTTTTTTTTTTGAAAACGCAGGACAGCTGCGTTTCATTGCAATACAGTGTGAACCAAGCAAACATCACAGAGAAGGAAGCAGGCTCTGGCATGAATCAAGAAGCAGGTATGGTGGCCATCACATAATGGAGCAGGCGTTGGGATTATCGTCGCTGAAGAGCGTGGCGAGGTGCTCCTCCTGGCCGCCGGCGGGCGCGACGAGTGCTGCGTCCACCCTGCGGATGTGCCCCGGCGGCGCCCTCTTGTCGTACACCGGCGGCGCGACATAGAGGTTGGTGTAGGGAACGTAGGGCCACAGCTCGACGCGCTTCCCCGTGGACTGGGCGCGCCTCAGCACCCGCTGCGCCTCCACGAACCCCTTCACCGTCACCTTCTGCTGCTTCCGGTTGATCTCCACCGACTCCACCCCTGCATCCATGGAAATTTCAACAGAGTGAAGGCGGCCGCCGGTAGTCTACCTTTGTATAATGGAATACATGTCTTGCAAGAGGAGGACGTCCAACACTGATAAACTACACTGATAAACTTATAGTGCTACAAAGTCTACCTATGTATGCCATTTTTAGTGTTTCCAAGATAGATGTTGAAGAAGCTAGATCCCATCCCCCCCCCCCCCCCCCCCCCCCCCCCCCCAACCCCCAAAATGATGACCAAAAGAGGAAGTATATTGTGTTATCGAAACATACTTTCTCAGCCAAAAGATCAAGGGGGTTAGGAGCAACTAAGGGACTCCTAAGTAAAAGGTTTTTCAAGTTACTTACAACTGATGTGATATGGCAACAAATAATATGGAACAAGTACTTTAGGTTGCTATATGAACTCACATTTTTGGGTAGTCATATGAAGGTGAATTTCTCTGCTTTGGGTCATTCACAATCAAAGATGGATCCAAAGTGAGATTTTGGGAGTACATGGGTGAGAATCTCTACTTTTAGGGAATATTTCTTACTTATAAAATATCAAGACACAAGCATGATATTATAGAGGTCTTTACTCTTTAGTTGTCTCAAATATTCATTTCAAACTATTACATTTTAAAATTCTCTCTTTTAATTTTCTAAACGATCTAGATGTTGGCATGACATGTATTTTGAGTTGTAGCTCTTAAAACAATCAGAACTTTGTTGTTGATAAGTTTTTCCTTCTGAGAACATTCAGAGCTACGCTCAATTATTTGTTTTGATTTCTTTTATGTTTATTTCTTCAATGAAATGAAAGATGAGGATATCATCAATCTCTTCCATTGTACACTTTATATTTTAGTAGCCTTTACTTTTTGTACTATTTCTTAACTAATTATGTTTTGGACTTGTACTTTGGTTATTATTTTGAACTTGTTATGGCATTATAACTTATCATTCATAGTATTGCATATTTACTTCAAAATTTTGTACATGTGGCATCATACCTAGGCGCAAATTTCTGACTCCCCCACACCACTGATCCCATCCCACCACGCTCTGAGCCAAACAGTACGCAAATGTACAGGGGTTGACCAACAATTAGTGATGGAGGCCAACCGAATGCTAAGCATGATACGGAGTATATGTAAAGAGTAGTGAAAACTTTAGTTTTGTGCGCGCTAGTATATTTTAAACTACTAGTTACTTGCAAAAAAAAAAAAAAAACCCTACTACCTACTTGCCACGCTCATGCATTAGTTGCAGTGCTCCCAGACTACCCATATTATCTATTATCTATGTCGTTAATTTTGTGACTTAATGGCTCTCGTCATTTATATCATTTTTTATCTCGTCATTTATATCCTACGTTACACATAGTCTACTCCATGCATGTACCATGCATGGTTTTACAAGATTAGGCCTCGTTTAGTTCCCGAATTCGGCGCCTGCTGCTACAGTGTTCCGGTCGGAACACTGTAGCAGCTTTTGTTTTTTTATGCAAAAAATTGTCCAAATATTGATTAATTAGACTCTAAATGTTCGTCTCGCAAAGTACAATAAAACTGTGCAATTAGTTTTTGATTTCATCTACATTTAGTACTTCATGCATTTGCCGACATTTTGATGTGATGAGGAATAGGAATTCTGCATAGTGAAATTTAAGGTGTAAATTTGGGAACTAAACAAGGCCTTAGTTGAAGAAGGATAACAAATTAAGATTCAGGCGGGACCAGCAAATGCATTCATACCTCTCATGCTGGCAAGGGTGTTCCTGACCTTGAGCTCGCAGCCATCACAGTCCATCCTCACCTTGAGCTCCACCGTGTGGAACTGCTTCCTCTTCCTGCTCTGCCTCTCTCTGCTGGCTCCCACCAGCTCCGATGCCACGCCTCCCATTGCACTAGCTCTCTTGGCTCGATCGCCGCCACTACAGCTTTCTCTGTTTTACCAACAATATGGAGTTATTGGGACAAAGATTGCTTAAACTCACTTGAACTTGTAAGGCTTGCTTGCTAATGGAGTGTGCCAGCTCCAAGGCTTCCTCGGCTAATCAGGTTTATATATATGTCTGCCTGTAGGAGCTAGCTAGGCTGTTCACGGCCGGGACGAAGCGATGGGTGTAGCTTTATTTTCCAACACAAAGATGCCGAGACACGATGAGTTATTCGATCTTCCTACCTTAGTTGCTGCTACAGCGCGTATTGATCTCATATATAAATCAGACAAGATTGTTCTAATATGCAATCGGCTTTTTCGCTTTGGAAAGGGGTAGTGGATCCCTAAGCGCTATCGTCCCAAATAAAGGCATAGATGACCGACCGACCAATTCAATAAAGGGTGCTACTGAGTAGTAGTGATCTGTGATCTATCGTATTCCCGTGCTAACCTAGCTGTTCAAAGGCATCAGCTTCGATGCTTAGGTTTCATCAGTAAGGTATACTTCCTTTTTGAACAAACTGCACGCGCACGAGAGGAGAGGTGCCTGTTTGTTATTCAAAAAGATACAGGTTTTAATTTATTGACTACACTGCAGACTACTACTACTTTTCGAGCTAGAAGAATAACGATTTTTCTCTAGTACCATGAAGGAAGCCATATGCATCCATTTCTTCAAACCTAAAACCGTGAAAAAGGGAAATGATTGATCATCTAACATTAGTAGCCATCTTATAGGAACCATGAAGTTTCATCACATTTTTATTTATTTCTAGGCTAATATATTACAAAGTAGTGAATTAAGAAATAAATCTTCGTCTTTAATGACAACCGAGATATTGAAACTATCGTATTAGGTTTGACAAGTCAAACTCCTCACTGACAAGAAATCTGCAAATATTCTTCTCCCTCCATTTGATATGAAATAATACAAATTCATGAGTTTTCTTTTAGAAAAGAATTATTGTATATATGTTTCAATTTCCATGGTTTGGAAGGTCGATTGAGATGAGTGATCTTTACCTTGATAGATTTTTTTCTGCTATGAGGTGTAACAAGCACAATTGCGGCCCAATCACAAGCCGGGATAAATAGGCCAACTTTGGGCTAAAAGGCCGGCCACATAGTCAATGAAGCGGGCCGCAACAAGAAACCCTAGGTGGGAGAGGGAGGAGGTGTGCCCGCGCCGTCGTCTTCACCGTCGCCTCACATCTGCAAGATTGCCACGTCACCCTAGGACAAATTAGGAAAATAAGATTAAATAAACTAGGAATTGAGGATCCGCAAGATCTCTTGATTGCTTAGGGGGCAAGTCCGATAGGGACTATAAATAATTAAGGACCGCAATCAGTTAAAACCAATAAAGAATAGGGTCTTCCCTATCTCTCTCCTCTCTCTCCGGCCCCGAGCTGCCGCCGCCCCCACCCCCGTGCGTGTGCGCTTGCGCGCCACCACCACCGTCATCGCGCACACGCTTCCCCTAGGGCAGATGCCGCCCCTCGCTGCCTCCTCCGCTAATCTACGCCCTCCACATGTCACCGGTACGCCGAACCCTTATATGAGGCAATGTCTGGCATGAAGATTAATTATGAGAAAAGTGAGATTTTTACTATTGGACTACAAGAGAGTGAACAAAAGATGGTAGCAGAAATGTTAGGATGTAAAGCAGGTGCTTTCCCTATGAAATACTTGGGTCTTCCTGTCAGTGATAGTAAGATTTCCAAGGCTCAGTTGAGATATGTTGAGGACAAGATTGATAATAGGTTAGGAACTTGGCAATGTGAGTTTTTAAGTTTAGGAGGTAAATCCATACTGCCTGAATCATGCCTCTCTAGCATTCCAATGTATACAATGGGGGTATACTACTTATATGAGGGGAATTTTGAGAGGATTGACTCAACTAGATCAAGATTTTATTGGCAGGGTACCAATAAGAAAAGAAAATACCACATGATTAAGTGGAAGGCCCTGATTAGACCCAAGGAGTTTGGTGGTTTGGGTTTTAGTTTTACTGATGTTAGAGCTATGAATACATGCCTGATGGCCAAATGGATTGACAGGTTAGAAAGAGATGAGAATAGTTTATGTTGCTGCTCTATACTAAAAAAGAAATATCTTGGAGAGAAAAGCATATTTCAGATCAAAAGAAAAATTGGATCACAATTGTGGAGATCTTTGCTGGATTTGAGAGGTGAGTACCAGAGAGGGAGGATAATTGAGGTTCATAGTAGTAGACAAACTAGATTTTGGCTGGATGTATGGTTGGGGGGTCTCCTCTGATGATCAGGTTTCATTGATAATTCCAAATTGCTTCCGACCCAGAAATCAATGTAGCAGATGCCTATGTAGCATATTAATTGTTGGTTGTGATCCAATTCAGAATGCAGGTTGTGGGTGTGCTTGCATATGATTGGCATGAGTTGTAGAGTGAATTGGCAAGTGTGTCGCTATCAGAAGGGAGAGACAAAGTGGTGTGGGCATTAGAATAGTCACAAAAATATACCTCTAAGTCCCTATATAGAGTTTTGACAACTAGAGGGGTTGGAGATATGCAAATGATGAAGATCTAGAAAAGTAACATTCCACTGAAAGTTAAAAACTTTCTATGGATGGCTTGTCATGATAAAATTCAATCATGGGTTCAACTCAAAAAATGAAAAAAAATGGTCAGGGACTCCAGCATGTGCAATATTGTGTGGAGTCCTTGAAACTGCTGATCATATCTTATTTCAACGTCCTATTGCTATTTTTCTTTGGTCATTTTAAGAGATAATCTTGGGTGGACAAAGTCTCTGACAAGTTGTTCGGAGTTTTTGCAAGAGTTGTTTCAAGACTGCAGAGGTGTAACCAAGAAGGTCACTCTTTGTCTGTGTGCAGGTGCTATGTGGACGACATGGAAGACGAGGAATGAGGTGGTGTTTAACAAGAAGGTGTTGTCCTCCCTACGATGATCATCTTCAAAACATTGACACTATTCAAATCGTGGAAGCAGATTCTCAAGCCAAAGCTCCAACCAAAAGCGGATGAAGTCATCAATCTGTTGACGGCGCTGGCAACTCAGTTGGCGTAGAAGGAAGAAGGGAGTGGTCAAGACCGTTTGAAGTAGACGTTGTTTTATTGTCTAGTAGTTCTTTCAGTTACACTGTTAATCTTCTAGAAAACTCGGTAAGCTAGCGCGATAAACTGTGATGTAGCTCTCGATGGAGGGCAGTAGCTTTCGATGCTTAGTAAGAGATCTATGGTAGTTCTTTTGATTTGCTTGATGTAAAACTGGTAACCCCGGCTTCATTAAGCTTTTCTAATAAAGCCGGGTAAATGCCCTTGATCTAAAAAAATATTGTTCTTTTTTCAAATGAGGTGATTTTCTCCTAAAAAGTTTGACTTTAGAGGATTCTTTAGAATGGCTTTCAACTATTTTTTTTTTCCTTTTAAAAGCACCGGCGAATTACTCATTGGCCCCCCCACTCTCCTTCACGTGAAAAGAGTGTGCTTGGCTCAGTTTAACCGTCGAGTTAGAGGTGTGCACACAACTTTTTTTTATCACGCCTAGGCGCGTTATTCAGTGTGCACACACACCATTGAATATTGATGCTCTCAAAGTTAGTAAGCGATTCATATCTTTGCCTCGCTATGACTAATCTTCGGCTGCTATCATCTCTGTAAATAGTTTTTGACTTTGCTTTCGTCTCAGGCATGCCAGTTCGTTAGGGGAAAAAAGTTAGAAAGAGATTCTCCTCAACTATGGTAAAAGATTGTATCAGCAGTCAGATAGAGGAGACAGCAGACAGCATCTGAGCAGCGCAAAACCGTTGGTTTATCTTTTTTCACTGAAAGATTATTGTGATTTAACGGATCTTATACCTGCTAGGACTCTAGGGTACATGCACCTTTGAGTGAGTCAATAAAAACGGACGGCCATAACTAACTGTATGTGCAAGTGAAAGTTGGCAAAGCATATTTCTCAAATAGAGTTGGAAAAGCACGCATCATAAGTCAAACTGCTAGAAACACATATACATGAGCTGAGTTCCACTGAGTATACAGGAATTTCATTTACTTCCTATGTTACTTTTTTTTTTTTTTTTTGCTAATGCATTTAGATATGCATTATACATATCTTGATGCATAGTAAAAACAATGTGCCTAGAAAAGTCAAAATGTCTTATAATTTGGAATGGAGAAGGGAGGAAAAAGTATAACACCCCGTTACATACTATAATGGATCGAAAGACTCATTAATTTTCCCGGCTCCCAACTTTACAAATAAGAACTGCAACCACTACAAAAGTAGCTTAGGTTTTCTATCCTCCTTCCCTACATATGCCCGCTAGCCAATTCCTCAGTATATGAGAACCACAGATAATCAGACAAGCATATGGGACAACTTTATTTAAGGACACTTATCATTGCATCACACACATGTACAATATATGAACAGATAGCCTCATGACCTTTGCATGCGTAGCTGGCTCAGCCGGAAAGGATGAAAGGTGACGGAATATGACAACTTTGATGACGAGGGTGTGTGTAGACTGTGGGACTACTGAGCTAGAAAACAGTGACCTTCTACCCAAAATGGAACATATACCTTGCAATTATTGGCGGAACACGTTGTCAGGTTTGCTAAGGAATGCCTTTCTCTAGAACCCTTCATGCAGATATGTGATTGTGAATTTGTGATCTAACATTTGTATTGTTGCCTAGATATGCCAAAGGATGTTGGGTTCGGTTGGTCAACCAACCTAACACTCTAGAGGCACCACCTAGGTCCTGAGTTCGAACCCCACTGCAATATATATAACCCAATTTCAAATTTAATGTTATGCCTTTATTGTTTGTGCCTAATATAAATTGTATGCCTGATCAGTTAGATTGGAAAGAATTTTAATTTCTTGAAAGAGAAATGCACCCAAAATAAACTCGATCATACATATTGCTCCAAAGAATCAGGCTCACACTAGTGCCCGGCTATTCGTGTTTTCTTCGCCGTGTTTTCAATACCCGGCCCCAGAGAGATTGTGCATCCCTTGATTGGTTTGAATATGGCCATCAATTGGTCAAGATTACTGCATACTTAGCATAAGTATTTCGGCCGATAGTGACGCATGAGGCATGCTATGAAACACAGGAACCTTCACTGTACTAGCAAAGCTTTGAGAAGCGACGATCCTTGAAGCATGAAAATAGAGCCACTCTTTTGGATCGAGAGGAATTTGAGATTTTGGAGCATCGCCGGCCGGGAAGCTTTCTGATCAGGACTTGAGAGGATGTTAGTTTTGTAGGGCATATAGCCGCCGCTATCGGATCACCAATTAAAGGTTTAGGGCGATTCTCTAACCTGCCGTCCATGCTAGCTCTTTTTGGATGAAGTTTCCTTGGCACCCAAAAGAGGTCATTTGGTCCTAAACTCATACACAGAAAGCAGGGCACGGATACTTCAATTCTTTTGATAAACTTTTCATTAAGAAAACTGTTATGATAAAACTGAACATATGTTAAGGCACAAATGTATTACTCCATCCGTTCCTAAATAAGCGCCGTTCTCATTTCCGAGAAGTCAAACTTTTTTTACTTTGACCAAATATATACACAAAAAATATTAATATTTGTATTGTATAATTATGTGGTTAGATAGATCATCCAATTTGTTTTCATATAAGAAACTTATTTAGGGATAGAAATATTTTAATATATTTTACAAACCTAGTCAAACTTAAAAGAGTTTGAGAGATACCGATAACATAGTGACAATTACTAGAGATGGAGTGTTTATCAAACAGACCTGAAGTTGAAACAATACAGCTTCTATTTTGCCTTTCCCTAGCGGTATTTGATATTGTTTGTCAAATAAAATTTCTTAGGTTTAACTAAAAAATAAAGCTTAAGAGATATACACAACTCCAAGTTTGTTTAATAAAATTAATTTCAAAACTACTCAGAGCAGCACCAGTGGTCTAGTGGTAGAATAGTACCCTGCCACGGTACAGACCCGGGTTCGATTCCCGGCTGGTGCATATTTTTGTAATTTATTTTGTTATCTTCTGTGTTCTAATTTTAGACCCCTTCAGCGTTCAACAGTGACAGTCACGATTTGCAGTTTGCACGCTTTTCCAAACGAGATATAGTAGTGTTTTTATGCTTCAATTTTTTGTTCTCTCCATCACATGACAGGCGCTGGTAAACTCTTGTACAGCGTTCCAACGGAAAAAAATCCACAATAACGTATGTTGTGTTATTAAAAAAACCGTACATACTTTATGACTTAGATTTGATTGATGCAAAATAAAAATATGGATTAGTGATACTGATGCACAGGCAAGATAAGCTTCTGAGATTTATGTACAACAATTTTACTATGGAAGATGATTTCTATTTTTTCCTAACAGTGCGTCATCGAGAAACATTAGCTGTGTCAGAAACAGCCAGCACATCACAATATCTATTAGTACTTCAAAACAGTTTCAATACTACACCATGGCTAAAAATACACCTTGGTAGTCTTTAGTCTCTACTCCTGGTCCTGGTTGTTCCAACAGCTCCCTCTGCTTGGTAGTCTTTAGTCTCTACTCCTGGTCCTGGTTGTTCCAACAGCTCCCTCTGGGCATGATTACATACTGCATTGGAGCGAACATTATCAGTGACTAGTAATAAACAGTTCTAAATGAAAAACATTTAAAATACTATATGTTTATACAGAATCATAACAGAAAGAAGTTTTCTCTATATTGCAGATATGATACTTCAATTCTATGCACTGGTGTTATATGGACAAACTGCATGCAAATCAATGCGCTGAAAGAGTTATAGGGAATCAGAGACATGTTGAGAACATCTATGGAGTGCAGCGTTTAATTTCATTGACATACCCTAAGGTTTTACCACTACATGGGGATCACAATCACATGCAGCCTAGCTAAATGTAGACACTCTGGGACTGCATCCAACCAAATAGACATGAGGCTTTGGAAGCAGGTGTTTCTGCAATTCATGCTACTCTGCAAGGCATAATTAATTGATGCAAACATTGAGTACATATATTCCAAACCACTAACACAAAATCAATTGCTGGCTTCATCTATAAATGTGGATGCATCTATAAACACTATCATAAAATCAATTATTGCAAACCAATGATCAAGCCAAATTTACGAGGCAACCTAGCAGTCTTTCACTGAAGTTGTGCTCAGGTCTCAGGATTCAGCAGATATAGGTTTTGGTTATGCATATGGTGGCATTGTTCTTTTTTGGACACCAGTATGCTGCCTGGCCGCTTGTGCTAACCATCATCTAGCATATAAATCATTTTTTGATATCTTGTGTAGCACAGGTTGACATGTACTGCAACATACATCCACATACCTGGATTGAAAGGGGATGAAGTTTGTTACAGAAGAACAGCATGGCTAGGACAGAAGCATTTGCATCTTAAACAAGTCTTAGAGCATCTCCAAGAGTCTTTCTAAAACTCACTCTCTAAATCATCAGTAAAGAGTCATTTGAATAAAAATTGCTTTCTATATACTTCCACTATCCAACAGCTGGAGAGTCAGCCTCACTCTCCATCTTTGGGTAGTGAGAAATCCAGAATATAAGATGGCTATATCTGGATAACCAATTAAAGAAGCTGTTCGAGGGTATTTTTAGAACCAAAATCTCTAACTTGGAGTTGCTCTTATGCCTTTGTGACTACAACCATGAGCAATACATTGCCCGTGCGATGCAGCAGGTACAACAAAAATTTGCATGATATATTTGGTAGCAGCCAAAATAAGATCGGGGTAATTCAATTTTGCATGTGTGTACCACAAGAAAAATTATCGATGCCACAAAAATCAAGACAACACAGTGCATTCTTTGGCGGGGTAGAATGAATGAATACAACTAAGAGTGGAGATGATTCTTCTGATCTGATAACTTCTCATTCCAAACTAAAACAAAATTAGCAAACATGGAATCGTAATTAACTTTACGCAACAGTTGCATAGACCTTACAGGAGTCAAACAATCAAATTGCAATTCAAATTACTCATATACTAAATAAATCCTACAAGTTTCAAGAAGCTAGTCCAACTTACCAAAAACCTCTGAAGTTCACAATTTAGTTCAGTGGGACTGGAATCATCGACCGCTTGACGCCCACAGATCAGTCCTGGATCCAGCCCAGTTTAGTTCACCAATATGAGTCTAAGGATCCACTTTCATCGCTTCGATGGGTGGCTAGGGTTGTCGCTGGTAGCTGCACTACGGTTAGTGAGGCTGTATAGTGGTGATGGGCCGACTCAACTCAAGCCTTGAATATGAGGTGATTTGACGCTTTCCATAACATATAAACAGAGAGGAATGATAAGCAATCAGCAATGTGCTCTATTCATAGCTTCAAACTTGAACTATCAAATAACTCACATGAGCCCCAGGGGCACCAGCCACCCATCTGCAGCGTGGCACCTTGTGTGCTTCCCTGCAGGATCATCGGATCCCCTCCTAGATCCAAAAACAATTCAAAACCCAGCACACTGATGGCATACAGATCGATTTAAATGAGATCATGAGAAGAGTTCCATCACCTGGATCACGGCAAACTGGAGTAGGAGGCAGCCCATGAGCACCAAGGAGAATATCAACATAGTCGGCGCCCCTATGGTGGTAGGAGAGAGACCCTGGATCACGGCGGCCCTGGACCAGAGCACGAGATTGTCACCACAATTAGCCTATAATAACCTTGATCGTTTGATCCAATGTTTCTAGTGAGCAGCTTGTTTGACTATCTCCATCATCTTTGTTTTAGTAATAACTTGAGCACCATAAGAACAGTACCTCAGCTGCATAAGGCACCTTTTGCAACCACATCCATATCAGCTGCAAATCATGGCCATCTAGCTTCAGATTCAGAATACACAAGCCTTACTCTACCTGCTCCAAATCTTTTACCACGCAAGATGCCTCTGCACACTTACATCTGATCTCGAGTCCAGATGAAATCACCTTCTGCATCCGCTATCAAATCAGAAGGTAGCCAACACTCTGTTTAGTACACTCCTGCTCGAAGTTGTCCTGTCATAACCAACACTAAGTCGGCTTCACAGGTTACTTCGAGAATTGAGGACATTGAGCAAAGGAAAAGGGCTCTAGAAAGGGGGGCCTAGCAAGCCGGTGTTTATGCTGCATCCAGGCTGTGCATGTTTGAAACTTGCTTTTTATTTCCACTTTCAAAATTGTTTGTACTAAAACCTGCACATAAACTCTCTTTTATTCTACCTTAATTGAGAGGCACAGTTCCTGCTATTCTTACAAAAAAAAATAACCAACACCAAGTAACGATGATTGCTTATGGATCTTAAGTAGCTCGTAGTATAATTCTTGAGGGTCATTTCCTTTTGTGCTCCTACAAACTTGGTTTCAAGAAGTATTATACACAGCCATATAACTTGGCAATAACTTTCTCATTTCTTTCCATGCTCATCCAGACTGAAAATCATGAACAAGAGAGTTCACTTCTTCTATCTGTGGACCCTTTTCTGACTGCGGTGACTTCTACCCAATTGTCAATAAAAAATCATCATCAATGTCGAACCTTGTCAAGGCATGAACATGACTTGAACTTGAGGCTCAGAATAAGTTTGGAGGGGCTTTCAAGTGCACACATAATTATAGCCAGCTTAGCTTTAGATACAGAACACCCAGGCCTCCATATTCTATTGGTTGCAGAGTTTTAACAATGGGAAGATTCACTTATGTCTGATCTACAATCCAAAAGATATCATTTTGCAATCACTATCAAATCGGAAGGTGGCCAAAGTCTGTTGAGTTCTCTCGTGCCTGGAGTTTTCCTATGATAACCAATGCATGCTCATGGATCTTGAGTAACTCATGCAATGATTAGTGATTCGTAATGGGTTCTTCCATTTCCTTCTGCTTCAGCAAGTAGTGTAACTTTTGTGTTTCATGAAGTATTATCCACACCATAACTTGGTAATACCTTTCTCATTGTTGCATGTGGCAGACTGGAAACCTTGTAGGGGAAATAAGTCCACTACACAGCTGTGCACAAATTTAGTTGACCTGATAGCAAACCTGCACATGGTAATGTGGAACATGTAAATACAGCTCTCGAATGATAAACTAGTTAACCTGACAGAATATTTACAATTCAACTAAAAAGTGTTTCAAGTGCAAAATCAATATGGGCAAGTAAACTACTGTCAACACTAACATGAACATAGTTAGCTTGTGGACCATTGACGAATGTGGTAAACAATAATATAAGCTTAGAGCATGAGATTGTGAAACTAATCTGTCAAAACTGGTTGGCCAGATGCCCAGATCTTCACATAAACATTTTTATAGATCAACATACATCTTTAGTTGAGATTCATTTCAGAAATGGATCACAAATTACAACTTAAGGAAGGTTCTCTGGCAAAGAGAGCCTTAAGTCTAAGGAGCAAATAAATAGTCCATCTTCCGCAAAAGGCAAAAAGGTTCTCTGGCGGTAAATGGCACACATTTAATAAGGCAATAACTTCTAGGAAAATGTATCTCCAAGGGTCAAAGACCAATCAAGAAATAGTATAAGCTGATCTTACTTGGAGATGTACAGCATCTCAAATTGTGGACAGGAAATTTGTGTCCTCAATGAATATTAGTGCTCAAGAAATTTCAGTGAAATGAATACACATATTTATCAGATTTCTGGATAAATATATATGATTTTACTTGGGATAAAAAATAATGTAGATACATAAACAGAGATGCAAAAGGAAAAGTAGGATCCAAGTAGCATATAGCCATATACACATTAATAAAAGACACGAGGAATCTAATATGATATAGCAACACTACATGGAAGATACTCAATTTCGAGATAAACTTCAGAGATCCAAACCAATAAGATAAACTTCAGAGATCCAAACCAATAAGTCAAGCAATAAGCAGGTGCAATAACAGCAACCTTCAAGTATCAGTAAAATGAAGATATGAACATACATCCTTGGAGACATATGAAATTAAATTGAAACTAGTACAGATTGTTTTCCCAGGAAACCAGTAAACTTAAAGTAGCATCAATTTTAACACCTTACACTTTTTGACCATTCAGTTTCACCTAAGATAGTAGCAGTGCTGTTATCATCAATAAAGTAAATCACAGTGGGAAGTCAGACATGAACAATAGTGACACGCATTTATCAAGTTGCCTTTTCGTTGCACTCTGTTCAGTTTTACATCTATACTTAGGTCAAATATGATACTAACTAGTAGTCACTGATAAGTGTTTGCACACTTCATCAGTAAAGGAAACATCATATTTTGTTGAATTATAGCAAACGAAGATAGTGCTGATATATGCGCAAAAGCATGAAGCACCATGAATTCCATACAATAAAGTAAATTAGAGAACCACACAGAGGTACTGAGGTAAGAAAAAATTGTTCAACTATACCATTATGCCTTTGATGTGTAACAGTAAACTTATCAAAAACAATGACCTCTTTCATCCTTGCAAACTGGGAGGTAATGAAGGAGCATGGCACCCAAGTTTTTCGAAACACGGCAATAAGAAAATTTGACCCAACCCCACTGCTAGGGAAGATTAAATAAGAAACCACTGACACGGTTCTTGGCAAAAAGTTCGTGCAAATCATACCTAACATTTAGCAGCTAGCATCTTTAGACCCGCATATTGCCATTTCTGTTTCTTGTCTGTACAATTGAACTCAAATCTGAAAATTCGTTTTTCATATTAAACATAACTGGCAACCTTCCAGCCTTTTCATTTCAAGGCAATGCAATCAAATTGGACTTGCTATTATCCTATCTAGCTCATGGTTAGCTCTCTCCATGTCATCAAAGGCTATTCCTTTCTCTGACATTTCCTTCTTCAGAGATGCTACCTTTGATTCATTTTCACATCTCGCATAGATATCGACCATGATGCCATATATGCTACTGCTAGGTTCGACATTCTTGTGCAACATTTCCTGGTACAGACATTCCATGTCATGAACTCTCCCTGCACATCCCAATGCACTAAGAAGTGTATGGTATGTTCTCAGTGTAGGTCTGATGCCATACTTGTGCATTTCTTGGAGAAGCTCCAATGCTCTATCAGTATCGCCCTTGTTGCAGCATGCTGATATTATAGTATTGTAGCTAACAACATCAGGTCTCAGCCCTTGATTTGTTAAGTTGTAAATCAATTCTTCAGCTTCATCTATTTGTGAATTTTTGCAAAGACCTTTTAGCAGCAAATTATAGGTAAATATACTTGCAGATACTCCACTATTTTTCATCTTCTCAACCAGAAGGAAAGCCTGCTCAGTGTCACCTGACTCTATATAAGCATCAATGATTGAGTTGTACACCTGTGCATTTGGTACAACATCTTTGTATATCATATCATCCAGGATAGCTACAGCTTCTGGGATTTTCCCATTCTTGCAAAAAGCCTTGACAACCGAACCAAAAGAGATAACATTTGACTTTATCCCCTTCTCTTGCATATCAGACAGAACAGTCAAACACTTTTCGAGTTGCCCAGCCCTCCCATATGCGTCAATCAGTGTATTGAAAGTTTCCACACTCGGACCCACTCCACTCTTCTCCATCTCCATCACCAAATCCTCTGCTTCGCTGATCATTTCTGACTTACACAAACCATTTATGAGTGCATTGTAGGTGATGTGATCTGGCCTAATATGACGTGATTTCATCTGCTCAAAGATGGAGAAGGCCCCTTGGAGGTCATGAACCTGACAACAGCCATTTATTAGAGTGTTGTAGATCACTGTTGTTGGGACCAGTCCTGTGTGTACCAACATCTCAAACACCTGCTCTGCCTTTGCGACCTTCCCATCCTTGCATAGACCATTCAGCAAGATACTGCAAGTGTATGCTCCTAGCATGACACCCTTCTTCAAAGACTCTCCAAACAAAGAAAGCATGGTCCGTGAATCTCCAGTTCGTGTGAGACCATCAAACAATATGCTATATGTGAAACCATCCGGCAACAAGCTATACGATGCCATCTCATCCATCAAGGCTCTCGTCTCATCCATCCTGCCAGCACGGCACAGCCCTGATAGCAGCACATTGTAAGTGACAACATTTGGCTTCAGGCCATCACGCAGCATTCGATCCCGCAGCCTGAAACCAGCCTCCAGGTCCCCGGCCTTGACATGCCCATCAATCATCGTGTTGTAGGTGATTCTGTTAGGCGCGACTCCCCTGCCCACCATTTCATCGAACACCTCGAGGACGTCGCCGCCCTTCCCGGCCCTCCACAGCCCCCCGACGACCACGTTGTACGAGAACGCGTCGGGAGGGGGGGCGCCTTCGCTGCGGCCCATCCGCCGCAGCAGGGCGAGCGCCTCGTCGAGGTCGCCCGCGGCCACGCAAGCCTGGACGGCCTTGTTCCACGCGAAGGTGTCCGGGCGCGCCCCGGCCGCCACGAGGAGGCCGAACGCGGCGCGCACGTCGGCGTGGCGGCCGACAGAGAGGAGGGACTCGAGGAGGAGGTTGCAGGACGACAGGGACGGCAGCGGCGAGCGCGCCACCGCGCCGGCACAGGCGCCGGCGCCGTCGACGTCGCCCGCGCTGGCGAGGAGGGAGAGCAGGCGCAGCGCGCCGTCGGGTCGGCGGAGGCGCGCGGAGGCGACGACGAGGGCGGAGGCCGCGTCGCAGAGGAAGGAATGGGGGCGCCCCCGCGGGTCGGCCTGGGTGTCGGCTGCGGCGGCGAGGGCGTGGTAGAGGTCGGGGACGCTGGCGGTGGGGGCGTGGGTGGAGAGGAGGGATTTGGCGAGGTCGACGGCGCGGTGGAAGCGGCCGGCGGCGAGGAGGGAGGCGAGTTGACTGAGGGAGGCAGTGGAGGTGGAGGAGAGGTGGCGGCGGCGTGGGAGGAGGAGGCGAGACATTTGCGAGCAACCTCTGGTCCTGTACGGCTGCACTCATGGTTCTTGAGGGGTTTATGCAAGGAACAAGTGGATTTCTCAGAATTTTTTTTAGTTGCTTTCCTTTCATTAATCATTCAGCGGAGGCCTTAGAAATCAAAGTCCTCTACACATGCCAGAGTTACCTGCCACATCTCCGTACAATGTAGTATATTGGACACTTCCTTTGCTAATACATGCATAATTCTATTACAAGTTCTATTGACATGTGTACTCCCAAACTCTTGAAGAACATCTTTACTAGTAAAAAAAACTCCATCTCCTCGAATAAGGAATGGGCCACCACAACTGTCAGGGTCCTCCTCCTAATTGCCTCTCTGCCTCCATCGCAGCCATGGCATCGACCATCCTCTAGAGGTGGCCATTAGCCAAACCCGTGCACCACCATGTGTTGGCCGCACTACACCGTCCTTACGTGGTGGAGCCGGCTAATCCCAGGGGTGGAGGTCGGGGCTGGGGCCCTCACCATGCTCGATCTAGCGGCAGAGGTCAAGGTAGGGGATGACGATGGTATGGAGATCGGAGTTGGGGTCTTTGCCACACTCGATCTCAAAGGGCAGAGGTCGAGGCCAGGGACGACGACTGTGTGGAGGTTAGGGTTGGCACCCCGTCGCACTTGATCCTAGGGGTCGAGGTTGAGGTTTGGGATTGTGACAACAATGTGGAGGTTGCAACAAAAGTTCCTATGAGAGGACGACAAGAAAGCAAGAGAGAAAAGTATGGTGGAGGAGGTCGCAGGAAGACATGCACGCCTAAGTGTATATTAGGGTTGATGATGGTGATCTACTACAACAACTCTCCCAATAGTAAAAAGTAGTATTTGTGGTCATCGACTACCATATTCGAAATAGATTGATTCTAAGTTTCAAGAGATGCTTTGAGAGCAAGTTCACCATATTGAACATCTACTTTAGTATCAATATAAGGAATTGAGAAAACACAATTCAACAGGGAAGAGGATGCCTTCTGCAGCACACTGAGAAAAATTCCACCCCTTTCCCATCTTTGGTAAATGGGATTATGGGACCCACATGAAAGTCACTAAATAAAAGTTCCTATTCTCCTCTTGGATCTCTGAACGTCGAGCTCATGGCTTTATATTATGTGTTATTGTTGGAGATGCTCTAGTTCTATTATTTGGATTGGTCCAGTTAGGCATTCTCTCGAAAGCAAGTTTTTCCCCTATTTCTTATGTTTTTATATAAAAATAAATTGATTTATATTCAATCTGGTCCATTTCAACTTATGTGGATTGTTGCGAATCCGACTAAAACAAAGGTTAACAATTTTTCGTATGGATATTTAACATAGTTCATTGTTTCATTCACGCAATATACATAGATTAAGGAACAATATCAAATCCAAAACATTTTTTTTAAAAAAAAATAGCACATATGCAACTATCGAAATGTTCGGTCATGGGAAATACAACTACAATGGAGCAGAGTGTCCACCACAACAAATAAAAATGATTCTTTAAACCAATTCAACTATTTATTGCAATAAATAAACTAATGGAAACAAAAAAAAAATACTACAAGTTCATCAGTTAAAAAAAATACTACTCCTGAACTATTAGACCGTTGGTCGTCTCATAGTCCAACCCAATTTTCAACTATACTCACGTCACGTTCTCATAGTCAAGTACTCACATTCTCAGGGGTCATTGTTCTTGTATCACGTGGTTTGGAACTTTTAACGAGCCTGAATGCGTGCAACAATCCACCTAAAATCTGGGAGAGTTTGAGCCATGTGTTTTGACTTTTGAGTTTTGACCCATCAATCATGGCCCAGCACCGGTCGCTGGCATTTGATTCAGCAACACGCTTGAGCGCGCGGTGACTGGCCAGTATCCCGGTCCCGACCCTCAACCACCATGGGTAGCCCTTCAGATCCGGCACACTATCCAGGTATTAGAGTCGTGGGTGGCGCCACGGGCCTGGCAACCATGCGAGGGAGGATGGACCATGGGAGTGAAAAGAAAACAACAACAACAAATAAATTGTTAAAATGAGTTATAATTTGGAATGACTTAGATGTTGTGACTCTCCAAAATTCTTGAGATGACTCTAATTTTTTTCCTAAATTTTTTTCAGCTTCTCTCATGAAGCTGAAACTTTAACTTCTCACAGTTCTCTTTGGTTGCTATCTTCTCTTTTTTTGAGGGAAAATTGCTATCTTCTCTAAGAAGCTATTTTATCAAACCTTCTTTAAATAGGTTTGGCTTCAAAGGTGAAGCTGCCTATGAAACCAAAGGAAAAAACTACTTCATAGTGTTGAGTTCTATCAAACAGGTCCTTATTTTCTCAATTCTTTCTAACCATATAGATAATATAGGAAGAAATGGAGATTTATCCGACTGGAAGGTAGCGCAGTGGCGCTACTACGGCGACCATGGCTTTTTGCTGGTCGTGTTTTACTTATCTGGGAACAAAAAATACAGTATACAGACAAAGGAAGCTGAACCCAACTGGTTACTCCAGTCAGCTCTCCGGCGGCAGCCCCCATGAGGTCCTGAGTTCGACTCCCGGTGGGAGCGAATTTCAGGCTCTGGGGGTAATAAAAATCCCCTCGCCGGTCCCGTGTGCCAAAGCGTTGTTTGGAGCGACCTGGCCGAGACCTAGTGTTAGGTGCGGTTCCCCACAGGCTTTCGCTCACAGTGTCTGGGCGGGACCGGGGTTCGGGGATTTTTCCGAGATCGGGGACCTCGGGTCTTCTGCTTAATGAAATACGGCATGGGAGACCTCGGGTCTTCTGCTTAATGAAATACGGCATGGGGGTGTCTCCCCCACCGATCTCGTTTTTTAAAAAATACAGTATACAGTGTAGTAGGGACACAGGTAATCAACAGGGCCACGAAGTTAAATCCAAGCTGACCGCCGTTAATCACTCCGTGGGCATGCTTGTGACAGTTTTTCTGGACCTACCGGTCGTCGTCGTGGAGCCACCGTCGACGACGAGGTTGTGGCCGTTGACATACTTGGCATCATCGGACGCCAGGTACAGAGCTGCCCTGGCGATTTCCACCTCCTCCAGCTTGGTCCCATGCATCACATTCATCTCTGTCTCCACCATCCGCTTGATCTCCTCGGCGCTCCTGTTGCCCCCCATCCACGCGGCCAGGGTTTCCAGCGCCCAGGGCGTCGGAATGACGTTGGGGGAGATGGCGTTGACGCGCACCCCGGAGCGCGCCAGCTCCCCCGCCGCGGCGCGCACCAGGCCGACCACCGTGGCCTTGGAGGCGCAGTACGGGATGGCGGCCAGCCCGCCGATCAGGACGGCGGTGCTGGCGGTGCAGATGATGCTGCCGCGGTGCTGCGGCACCATGACGCGCGCGGCGTGCTTGAGCCCGGCCATCACGCCCCGGGCGTTGACGGCCATCACCCGGTCGAAGTCCGCGAGGTCCACGGCTTCGACCGGCGGCCGCCCGGCCCCAGGGGAGCCCCCGATGCCGGCGTTGTTGAACATGACGTCGAGCCGGCCGTGCCGCGCCACCGCCAGGTCCACCGCGGCCGCGACCTGCGCCTCGTTTGCGACGTCGCAGCGGGTGTAGAAGCACGTGTCGTTGTCGGGCCCGCCGCCGAGCTCCGCGGCCACGGCGTGGCCGAGCTCGTCCTGGACGTCCGCGATGACGACCTTCGCCCCGTTTCGAATGAACTCGACCGCGGTCGCCTTGCCGATGCCGCTCGCGCCGCCGGTGATGATGGCAACCTTTCCAGCCAGCTTCTGAGTTTGAGAGCTGGAGGAGAAGGAATGGACCAAGACCAAGCCTGGTAACGATCCTTGGCCAACGATCCTGCTCGTCTTCTCCCTGAAGCAAAACATACATGCATGCATAGTTTGTTAGATGAGGTCTAGCTCTAGCGCTGCACTGCAGGTGGTTTGCTGCAAACAGACCAAATTAAACTCTGATCGATCAATCACACCACGCCTACCTGAGAATTAACTGCTGCAAGGCTCTGCTGAACATGGTGCCTACTCGATCGATCGCTTATTCGTTGATAAGGTACAACAAGCAAGCGGCAACCAAGCTGCTTTTATTTCATATTAAGAAGGTCATATATGTAATGTATGCATGCATGTCTCTGCCTCTCTGGCATAGCATTCTCCGCGCGCTGTCGTTATCAGTATTCCCATGTGCTTTGGAAGTAGAGCAGAAAAGTCCAGCAGATTATAGCGGACCTCCGAGTCCACGGTCACCGATGGAACAAAACGTTTGTGACTTGTGAGACCACGTGTATACAGTGGCGGACGCAGGAGTTGAAAATTGGCTGTGCAGACTATGTATAAGCACATACCAAATCAAACAATTATAGCATATATAAAGCTAAATATTCATCAATTCAAGGCAAATAATGCTAGAGCAGAGTACATGAGTACACTTAATTAATATATACAATATTTGCAGTCTCAACTAATAAAGGAAAATTACAAATTTACTCAACGAGGCGGCTTTTGGAATCGAGAGATGATGTCTTTATCAGCAACACGGAGAAAAAATTGCTTCTCAATGAATGTAACCAGGCAATCATTCAAGTCGATCCCCATGCTATTCCTTAGCTTGTTCTTTATGAAGTTCATCACTTGAAAAAGCTCTTTCAACACTTGCTGTTGCAACCGGTAGCAACAAGACTAATTTTAGAAGTTTGTAGACATACGCATGTTTTACATGGTTATTTGTTTGAACAAGCAAAACAGAAAGCTCGGCAATAGTTTTCACTTTGCTAAATCTTTCATCACCACGCATATCAGTAATGAAGTTACCAAGCTGAAAGGTTAGACGCCTCAAGTCGGTGGCAGAGAAGTCTTTGGGATAAAACTTGGCAAGTTTTACTAAGTCGTCCTTGTCTAAAGTCTGAACAACGACGAACATGGAACCGAGATTCAGAACAAGAAACCGATCGATCGATCAATCACGGGATTCTTCATTCAATCTGATTTGATGAGAAATTGAGAAGCGAAGCAAGATGTTGAATCATGTATTCATGTACCTTCGGACCTTCCTCTTCTGGTTCCGTAGCGGCGGCGCGGCGTGGTTTTGGATCGATCGACGAGTGACAGGCGGCGACGACGGCTCGACTAATTGAGACGATTTGCCTCCCTCCGTGACTTGTTGCCTTGTTGGGCTCGCAAATAGCAGGCCGGCCCAGATAGATAGGGACATACAGAATAGTAGTTGCTGGCTTGCTGCCTTCTCTCCGTATGTATGTATATGTGTGTGTGTGTGTATATATATATATATATATATATATATATATATATATATATATATATATATATATATATATATATATATATATACAGGTATTTTTACGGGTTTTCTGTACTCTTAAGAGTATATACTCCTATCTCTATATCTCTAGATTTAGGGTGTATATGACCAAACGAAGTGTATATATACACGAAGTATATGGTCATACTAGAGTACCCAGTGTTATATATGTCAAGTATGCATGCATACATTAGGTATATGGTCATACATATTTTATATAGTACAAAGTAGTGGTATTTTAGTAATATATCAAAAAATATATGTTCCTTTGAAATTTTTAGCGTAGAAAGACATGGAGTATCTTAAAATGAGTATATAAACATGCTCAAACCGATACACAAGTATTGACACATACCTAGTATGGTTTTTTTAGAGATGGGAGTACATACTCGTAAGAGTATAATGGAATTTCCTATATATATATATATATATATATATATATATATATATATATATATATATATATATATATATATATATATATATATATATATATATATATATATATATATATATATATATGCATTCTTGTTATTTTTTTTCCAAATTATTGGGTGTGCAGATGCACACCCATGCACCTATACTGTGTCCGCCGTGTATAGGAATGGTTGGCACAAGGTTGACCGAGCACTGAAAATGGTATAGGTATTTTTCTATCATATTCAAGACTAAATTCGTTTAAAAAAGTTTAGATCTGTCCGTGTATCTAAGTGGATATTCAACATTCGATGCTATATCCGTATTTGAATACTCAAATTATATATTTATGATGACGATAACTAATAGTATCCTATCTGACATGATTGACTTTTTTCTCGAACAATACAGGAGAACTGTGCGCTATTTCATTAAGGTAGAAAAAGGTTCACGGGTCAAAGAGACCCAACACACGCACCCCACAACACACCCACCCCGTACACAGGACACTAGGTTACAGGATCGTCACACAAAAGAACAGAAAACGACCAAAAGCCTCCGACCGTATTCGAATCCAAATCTGAATAGTATAAAAACAAATGTGATATTAGTGATATCCTTGCGTATTCAATACGTTTTCATCCCTACAAGCAAGCGCCAATGATTCTGAGAACGCGAGAAGTGTCACTGAACCAAACAAAGCAGGTGCATGAAAAGAGGATGGGCCAGAACAAAGATGTCAGACCCAAAACATATGATCAAGCCCAACCCAAATTACTTCGGACCCACCTAGCTGAATCACAAGGCGTGAGAGAGAGGAAAGGAAGCTGGAGAACGTTAAGAGGGGAGGGGGGCAACCTTCATGAGGAACACACAGTCGGAGAGATCGAATAGGAGGCCAACTGCATGGGGAGGGGAGTTGGGAGGGAGCTCAGTGCTCGCCAGCATTGATGGAACCGCTTGGAAGTCATTCAAGGTGAGCTAAGTTGGGCCACAAGTTTAACACTTTGAGGAACTAGGCCCAATAAAAGTCCATTTGGAATACAAATATTTCACATGATGTTCTAATCCACGTTTAACTCGATTATGTTTAGACATTTTTTCATGGTTTATTTAAATGGTTGAATTGTTTAATAAATGAACTAAAAGGGTCATTTAGGCTAGCAATGGTTATCATTAGTTGTTAACATCGCCGTACCATTCCTAAGAGCATCTCCAACAACTCCCAATATCAACATGCTATTCTATATTTTTTTGGCAAAAACACAAAATCTCATCTCCAACAAATTGGTATATCAACTTGGTAAAATAGTAACTTGGGAAAAAAGCTCGTCCGCGCGCGGAGGCACTGCGTACTCCATAGCGGCGTGTCGCACGCTGCTCTGCCGCACGTGCGCCGCTCCGCCGCCGCTCGCCGCGCCGCCGCTCCGCCGCGCAGCTCCGCCCGCGCGCCGCTCCGTCGCCGTGCCGCCGCAGGGACTCAGCCTATGATACATTTTCTTTTCTGGACTTTTTTGAAAAATTACTAGACATAGAGAGTTTTAGATACGTTCTAGTAGGGACTTTTAACATAATAGATTTTCTTTTCCGGACTAATCTGTAAAGTAGTTATTACAGGATTCGTTCTAGTAGAGACTTTTTACATGATAGATTTTCTTTTCCGGACTAATCTGCAAAGTAGTTATTATGGGATTGACCAAGTGGGAATAAGGAGTTGTTGGAGAGAGACCTTTTTTTTCACTTGTGGAAAATAATATACCAAGTTGCTACAACACAAGATTTACCAAGTGAATTTTAGGGAGTTGTTGGAGATGCTCTAAATATGCTAAAGTCAATGTTCGACCACACTCACGAAGTTAAGGAAATCAACTCATCACAATGCACGGTACAATTCATAATCTCTCACAAATAAAAAGTAACAAAGTAGGACTTCTGTTTCATGCGTCATTAGCCTTAAGGTCTTCCGTCTGCCTAATCGTGCAATCTTTTCACCGCGCGCCGACATGTGGGCCTGGGTATGCGAGTGATGCACGAGCACCTCTCCGCAACCGGACCCCATCCCACATCGCTCTTCTTCCGGGGTTTGACCGCCGCCATGGCATGCCGCCCGCCCTACCCCCGCAATCGTCGACGCCACCGGACCACCACCACGCCTCCTTCCCGCCCTTCCCGGCCGCCTCCCTGTTCTCCCTGATGATGGCGGCGACCTGCCCTCCGCCATTCTGCTGCTTCGCGCCGCCGCCACCGCCGCACACGGGCACACCAGGTGCGCAGGTCTTCGTCGGGCCCGTCGGCGGCGATGAGCACCCAACAAGTACGCCCACCCTTCTCTTCCCATCGTGCTGTGCAATACGAGCACTAGAACTCTGGCCATATTTGTATTCAGATCTGACTACATGTATGCATTTCAAATATATGAGAGATAATAAATGTGCACGCCCAATGTCCTTTGGATCAGCAACTGCGATTCTGTGTGCTTTGATCTGCTTTCCCCTGGATGTTCTAGCCCTTGTGCTCCTCATCCTCCCTACCTTTTTAACGGGGTGTTGGAAATCTATCCATAAGTATTATTTGGATGCCTTTCCTGCACAGAGGTTCCTGCCTACATTTGTCAAAATTTGGTCAAGTTCATTGATTCCCAGAGGTGGCATCGTTGTTACTGATGTTGTGCAGGTGAGATACATGGTATAAGGGAATATTTCTTTCCAATTCCGCAAGGGCAGAAAACTTAGACCAGGAACAACTCGAGGAATTATAAAGCTACAATACAAGGTTTGTTATTTTTTATTTATTAACTGAAGGTCTGTGTTTATCGTGTGATCTAATTGTGTACTCTTACTTCAGAACATCTATAAATAATGTCACTAGCTTTGTACCATTACTGTTGCCAGTCCTGTCCATTAAGATTGCACTACTTGGTAGTGTTTTATTGTCATGCATGTAGAAGATAGAAAACAGTGCTCTCTGTTGGCAGCATCGTTAGGGCCTTGAACATCGACATGGTAGGTCTTCGGCGCTATGCAGCTTTATAAAAAAAATACATGGATCGTGTGTTATGATGGTGTGATTTGAGTAGCTTGCTTTGGAAAACAGTATGGCATCACTCAATATGCTGATTGGTTAAATTTTACATGCCTTGTTATTTAGTGAGTGGATAAATTTTACATGCCTTATCATTTAATGGTTAGTTAAACTTTAGTATCCTTGTCATTTACTGACTGGTTAAATTTTACATTCCTTTACTGACTTTAGAAGTTGCATCTTCCACACAATGCATATACCAGTTGATATGCCACAGAATGCATGCCATCTAGATGTTACTACTCTTTATTCTGATTCTGAGGAAATTAATCATGTATTAGAGTATGCAAAGAAAAGGTAGTCATATGAGACATGAGCTGATCAGTATTTTGTATTGTTCTGTAGATATATGACTGCACAGGTTTATGGAACATATATGACTGCACCATTTTTCATGGTGCATATATTATTGCACAATTTTTATGACTCAGGCAAATGAATGGCTACCTATTAATCAAATCACTTGATTGAACTGTTGGTGAATGAAAAATACTGATTAGATTCAGAGCTAGCCATTCACGAATACAACCTTATGATAAGGTTGTTTTTCCTTGCTATGCACCATTTCTAGAATGTGTACATTTAGAAAGAAAAACTTAAGTACTGAAGTAGAAGGATAGATCTCAATAAAAACTAAAAGTAGGAGGTTCTTTAATTCTATTTCTTACCCTAATATAAATGATTGAAAATGTGATTTATCTATTAAATTGACTCATGCATTGCTTTATGTGTCTTGGTGTTTAAATAAACAATTATTGGTGGTATAAGAGTGAGTTCATGCTCTAATCAAGAATTATGTAACAATTCTCATCCATTACTGCAATTGCAAGATATGTTAGAAAGGTGTGCTAAATTCCTTTGTTTTGGTTATCAGAAGTAATTAATGAATCTGCTAGACTTAACATTACTATCCCCAGTTGGTTCTGGCTAATATATAAAACTCTGAATTTCCTTCCTACTAATCAGTGAGGGCCTCATCAGTTCCAATGCCTTATGTTACCTTTTACTAACTTTTTCAGTTCTTTAGTTTCAGAGATGAAATACACACACATAAGCTGCTTGTCGCAAATTATTACTACGGTAACAAGGTGACCCTACAAGTCGTGTGAAGAAAAAACCTCGGGTCGTTAGTTGCCCAACCATGTGACCCCGCGAGTTCAAATGCACGACGCCGGCAGGTGGTCTTCTCCCCGCGATCGCCCATGACGTGGACGAGCTCCTACTTCGGCCTGGGGGGAGTCGGCCAAGGTACGAACTAGGCACGAAATTAGTTTTGCTCTTCAACAGATCGGACCACGGCATAACTATGTAGCCTGCTATAACCAAATTTCTATACTGCAACATGCTTACACTGATTTATTTACAGGTTTGCAGATGGTTTGATATCATGCTTATTGTGGGATTTCTTTAGCTATTTTTTAATATATTTGTTGTTTTACCATGCTTGGATTATCATCGTTCTATCCATGTGTTTTTAATCTTCACAAAATTGGATTGGTCTTTCCTAATGGGAGATGAACTCTCATTTTCTTATAGAGTTAGCATGCCAATGGAGGCACTGCACTTTGATTAAATCAAACTACTTAAACATTATGAATGGCTTTTGCCAAACAGTTCAGCACATGTTTGTGTTGTTAGGGTCTATTAATTCTCTACCTATTATATTTGTTGGATAACCTTCTTCCATGGTATATTTGTAGCTCACGAAATACAATCTTTGGATATGGTGGGTTATCTTATTCTTAATTATAAACTAAATCACATGACTGATTTTATTGTCTGCTTGGTTGGTCATACAAGGTACTGCAACAGTGGAGCACATGCATGCTTGGGCTGAACTTCATCAGTCGAGTTACCTTGTCTCTTCGATCATCTTTTGATCAATCAATGATGAACTTGGCAGATGCTACAAGAATTTTGATGGTAATCCACCCAGATCATTGGCTACCTTGCCTGGATTCTTTTTTTGATGCAAGACTCAAATTATGACATTAATTAATCTTTTCTAAATAATTGTTATTGTAACCTACAAAGGTTGCTATGTCTAGATGATACCAAGAAGATTCTGATGATTTTTTCAACTTTGATGTAGTATTTTTGCTTACACTGTGTACTTATGCTTTGGTGTGTGTGTTTTATGGCCAATCCCATTTTCCTTCGGTCACTAAGGCCAGCAAAGAAACTGTGATCTTACTCTATCGTGGAAGGAGGAGACTGGCCTCTAAATATTGCTCATCAGAATCTTTGTCTGGCCTCTAATTAAATATTGCTCACCCTTTGCCTTGATTCATCTCGCATTCCCCATGCCGGCGCGAACCTGACCACTTGCAAAAAGGATTCGAGACGCCTGCAGGCTGTTGTCTAAATTGTCCTCTTCTAAATATTTCTTGTAACGGATTCATAACTTTTTTATATTGAAAATCTTCTCTTGCTCTTCTGCAAAGATGGCCAGTTGGCTCCCAAATCCAACTGGAAGGATATAGCAAAGCCTCTTTAACCTGCTGCAGTTTACCTTATCAATGTTTCCTTAATACTTCCCTGACTCTTTTCCTTCTTTTGTTTCACGTGTTTATCGCCTGATGTTCGGAGGGCATCTGTGTCGTGACAAGCTACAAGGGTAGTAGCTCACCTATGGTTGGATTGGTAGTGGATTTTAACCAAGAAAACATTGTGTACAAGACTAATGGTGACTAATGGATTGATCATTAGAGTCTGATGAATGATTTATTTTAGCAAATCGTGTAACAGAATCGGCAATGATGCTTTGGTTTTGTGTTTAGTTAGATGACAATCAATACTTTAAAGGTTTATTGTTTTATAAGCTGATAATCAATACTTTGACATCAAGGTTTTTCATTTTATACAACATGGTATGGAGATGTAGAAATTATCGGAGATTTCTTGCTAGGAAAGGTCTGTATATATTATTAGAGTTTGTGTGCCTGCGACATTATGCTCTCTGTGCCTGTGTTAATTTTTGCCTTTTGGATTAAAGTAAATGTTACTTTAATGGTAATATATAATTTCGCTCTCTGTGAATGTTTTACAAACTGTGCTTGTTAGATTAAACATCACTTTAACATTGGTATTTAATTTTATAGTTGTTACCTTATCGTGCGATCCGTGTATTTTTACTACAAAAGTTTAGTTATCCCGAACAACGCACGGGCACGATACTAGTTAAGAAAAAAAACATCATCACAAATCGTGACAAAATGGACTGGCAATCCAATACAAAACAATGGAAGTTATTCTGAAAATACCGTATGGAATCTTTCCGAGAGAGAGAGAGAACGCTGTGGAATCCATCGACACCGATTCTCCACACTGGCGTTGTCGGCATGTTTGGCACTTTGGTAGCCGTCAACCCGCCAACGACGATGAGATTGTGTCCGTTGACGAACTTGGACTCGTCAGACGCCAGGAACAGCGCCGCGCGCCCTGGCCACGTCCTGCATCTCCAGCACCGGCCCATCCAACTCGTTCATGCCCCTCACGAGTCACGACGCACCAGCGCTCCTCGTCGCTCCTCCGGGGAAACCACACGGTCATGTCGTTCGTCACCAACGGCGTCGGGATGAAGTTGTGCGAGACGGCGTTCAAGCGCACGCCGGAGCGCGCCAACTCCCCGCCGCCTTGGAGACGCTGTAGGGCGCCATCGCCACGCCGCCGACCACGCCCGCGGTGCTGGCCATGCAGACGATGCTGCCGCCGCGGCGCGGGACCATATGACGCGGGCGCCGCGTGCTTGACGCCCGCGAGCACCGCGCGCGCGTTCACCGCCATGAAGCGGGCGAAGTCGTCCAGGTCGCGACCGAGGCGGGCCAGCGGCGCCGGCGCCATGTCGCCTGCGTTGTTGAACACGACGTCGAGGCGGCCTTACCGCGCGACGGCGAGGTCGATGGCCGAGGCGACCTGCGCCTGGTCGGAGACGTCGCAGCGGGCGTAGCACGCTGCGTCGGGGCCGATCGAGCTCAGCGGCGGCGGCGTGGCCCAGGTCGTCGTGGACATCGGCCAGGATCACCCTCGCGCCGTTCTTGACGAACTCTGCGGCGGTCGGCTTGCCAATCCCACTAGCGGCACCCGTGAACCGTGATGAGTCTGATGACAGCTACCTTTCCGACCAGCCTACACCGTACGACGACGTCGAGCCGTGAGCATGGTTTAACGTTAAACGACGATATCAATGCGGTCAGTTGAGCTAGCGATGAGAGGAGAGGGCACGATCAACAACCTCTGGGAATAATGGGAGTCGGAGGCTCCAGAGAAGTGGTTGACGAAGGCAGACAAGGGTGCCTGGTCCTGCTCTTCCCCGTTAGAACGCGCTGTATGCCTTGGTACATCCTGCCCAGTGCGAGTGGTAGCTTCTGCCTGAGCTTCAACAGACCCAAGAAACAGAGCCCGCCTCCATTCTTAAAAAGGACCTGCCAACCATTGCACTGCAGATGGACCTGTCAGGCGTAGCGTCATCACTGTTGTTGGGGCGTGCAGCGTTCCGCTATCAACGTGTTAGGCTCTGCTCAGATCCAATGAGCTAACAGTTACTTGTTAATAATTACTCAACGATTAGCTAAATTATTAAATAGACATGTTTGGATCCAATGATCTACTCCCTCCAGTCCTGTTTAACTCATCTGACCAAGCCAAATCGCGGGTCACCAAATCCTCAACGACACAATGAACCCCTCCCAAGTGTTATCGCTACCACCTGAGAGATTACAGCCATACGCAGCAAGAGCGTGGGCAACACTATTACAATCACGCTTAATTAATAACGTATGAGTAAATTAGACTCGCAATACAAAAACTATCCAAGTGGGTGCACGTTAATCCAACATCTTGTAATTTGTCCAGATTAATACAATAACTGTTTAGATGGGTGCAATGTTGATCCAACATCTTGTAATATGTTTAGTTTGATACAAAAACTTAGCTCTTTGGTGCATATATTGTCCAAACGCTTGTGTTCAATGTCATTGGGAGCTACTACATCATAGCATGCTTAGCTCATCTAACGCTTAGCTAGAATCGTTTGGATAGTAACTCATTTGCAGACAAGCTTGATCATCTTTGGTTGGATTTAACTTAGTCTTGACCCATTTCTAATTTAAAAAAAATCAATGAAATCTTAGCCATATAAAATGTTAGTGCAATAATATAGTGAAATGTTAGTGCAATAATATAGTTTAGACTCATATGACAGTTTGGCTAAACGTTGACTCAACTTAAAAAGATGATATTAAAATGTTGAAGGGCATGCCACAAGCAAGATGATATTAAAATGTTGAAGGGCATGCCACACGCGCATATGCGCCGCTACTAAGGCTGAGCCATGAGAGTGCATTGAGCCAGACCATGCCACCCATCTCCTCAAGTGTGCTGGACGATCAAGCTTTTGGGCATCTCAACCCCTAATAAGTTTTGGTACATATTGATGTTAGTACAATGTAGGGTGTAATGATATTGATGTTAGTATAGTGACTTAAGAGTGTATAAAGACATTTCCGTTACAATACTTGGACCGTATATGCACCAGTGGGACAAGTTTTCATATCAAACTAAAGAGATTACAAGATGTTGGATCAAGACGCACCCACCTAGATAGTTGTTGTATTAAATTGGACAAATTATAAGCTGTTGGTCTAACACGCACCTACTTAAATAGTTATCGTATGGTGAGTGCAATTTACTCATAATGTATTTTTTTTCTTTAAATTAACTTTTATCAGTCTTATGGTGCTGAAATTTTACATTATAGATGCAGCTAGGGCTATGATTTCCATACAAAATTTTTAATACGAGTTCTTGTGAAAAAAGATAGGATGTTTATAACACCGACCATTGGCGGTGGCATGTAAATGCTAAATCAGCATTCACGTCAGCTACTGGTCAGATAAACAGCTGTTTAGATCTAGATAAGACCTGACTAATCTTTTTTTTTTGTGTGTGTGAATAAGACCCAACTATAGCCTGAGAGACCCAAAAATGTATTTCAAGACTCGCGTTACATGACATCTACAAACAACATGAGAGACCTCTGAATTTTACACACTCAAGACTCAACAACAACAGCAATGCACCATCTAAGCTACCGGTGCGCCTGAGCTGGCGCTGAGCGAGTGGGTATGGCGGCCGAGCACGGAGTCAAGGCGTTGCAGCTTGAGCTCTTGTCGGAACTGCCGGATGAACTGCTCCGCCCGCGCGTTCAGCTCCGCCTTCCCTTCCAACGCGCAAACACGATCGCGCCGGCGGTGCTTCCGTTTCACAAACTCATCTGCCCCCGTCGCGGTCTCCTCCTCGTCCTTCGGCGGTCCACGCACCGGCGCCGCTACTCTAGCTGTCTCCGCGGTGACCACGGCCACAGCCGGAGCAGCCGGTGGTGGTGACGACGACGGCATCGAGTCCTGCGCATGGCGCCCCTCCTGGCCGAGCGTGCACGTCGCGTTCCCGTCGGAGCTCACTGTGGACTTCACCACCCCTGCTGCCGTTTCATCCTCTGCGTTCCCGGACACCATCGAAATCGCCGTCGTGGTGGACGCAGGTTCCGGCACGGCCAACTGGCGATCAGGTGCCGCCCCGGTCACCTGTTTCGGTTCCTCTGTTTCCGGGGACATGTAGTAGTAGCAGAGCTCTACGGAGGGGCGTTTGGCGAACGACCGGAGGCGGTCGAGGACCATGGACGACGCGCTGCGGCAGAGCCGCCTCCGCGTCGACGCCGCACGGCCGTCGCCGCCCTGCTGGGCGTGGCGGGACCGGGACGACGTGAACGCGATTGCGGCGACGAGCACGTTCAACAAGAGGAAGCACGCCACGCCGGGGCTGATGAGCCACCACGTCAAGTACTCCAGTGCCATGGACCGATGGGCTGATGAGAAGCAGCCCGCTGGTTTGTTCTTCTCGCTGTTGTCCGCTGGCTTGTTCTTCTCTTGGTGTTGCTGCCGTCTCTGCGTCCTTCACCTTGGCTATCTGCTTGCACTTAGCTATATGATCCGTAACACAGCACGGTTGACCGCCACTTTATATAGCAGTAGCAGGCAGGCTTGCACAGTTACACGGATCTTTCTGCTGCGATCGTCGTCACCTTAAGAAAACGTGCAAATATGCGTGTTTCCATCAACGCGTAAAGCATTGGATGCCAAAATAGATAAAGTTGCATCGGATGCATCAGCGTCTCGTTTTTGCTTGTTTCTCGCGTCTTTATCTTTACCCCGTGCATTGCATGTGCAGTTGGTGCAAGTGAATTCTGTGACATTCTTTGAGCGGCAGGTCTGCAGCCTGCGAGAAGATTCCCGAGGGATTATACAATGGTTCAGCCTGCGTGTTCACTGTCGTCGTTTACTGCTTTTGGATGGTTATTTAACATGACTAGTCACCCGATCCTTATCTAAACGAATTTTTTTTTAGCATTTTTTGAAAACTATTTACAAATCTGTCACGGAGAAAAAACTATTTTTAAAACTAGCAGGTTTTGACGCGCCACAGGTGAAGGTGCGGCTCCTTACCTGAACCGCGCCTTGCATGGAGACGCGGCTTGGGTGGCCACGTGGTTGACCAAGCCCGCCATACATCCGACATGGCAAGTCGGCGAGGCTCCTTACCTGAACCGCGCCTTGCATGGAGGCGCGGCTTGGGTGGCCACGTGGTTGACCAAGCCCGCCATGCATCCGACATGGCAAGTCGAGCCGCGACGACATGCAAGGCGCGGCTTAAACCGCGCCATTATTAAAGACGCTACTCAGGTGTGTGCATGTTAAAGAGGGGAGAGAGATAGGCTGCATGTGTATGTGTGCCTCTTGTGTGTGGATGTGAGAGAGAGCGGTGAGAGAGGATGATGATTCACCACTCCTTTTGATGCCTTAAATAGCTCTGCGTAGGTGTGGTAATGGTTATAATAAGTATATTCAATTCTATTTGTGTAAGTTGACTAATAATAATAAGAATGGTTAAAAATCTCTTTTAATTTGCCTTTTTATAAAACTGATGTGATCGATCATCAAATCATCGTATGTCTGCAAAAACTTTATGCAATATTATTTCCTAAGTTACATAACCAATTTTATCTACAAAATAAGACCCATATCAACTATATTTTAATACTAAAAATAAATGGCATATGTGCTCCATTTTCAAAATAATATTTGAAATATAGCCATGATATATCTCATTTTGTTCGGTTTCCAATAATAATCTTTAGCAATTCATCAATCGGACTTGTAACTTTTGAGATATTGCATTTTAAAATTCTAAGAAAATTAAATGACATCATAAAAGGCAGAGAGATAGAGAAATATGAGACACCTAGGCACGGCTATTCAAGGCATCAAAACGAGTGGTGGATCATTATCCTCTCTCACCGCTCTCTCTCATATCCACACACAAGAGGCACACATACACATGCAGCCTATCTCTCTTCTCTCTTTAACATGCACACACAGCCGCGCCTTTAATAATGGCGCGGTTTAAGCCGCGCCTTGCATGTCGGCGCGGCTCGACTTGCCATGTCGGATGCATGGCGGGTTTGGTCAACCACGTGGCCACCCAAGCCGCGCCTCCATGCAAGGCGCGGTTCAGATAAGGAGCCGCGCCTTCTCCTATGGCGCGTCAAAACCTGCTAGTTTTAAAAATAGTTTTTTCTCTATGATAGATCTGTAAATAGTTTTCAAAAAATGCTAAAAATAAAAAAAATTCATCTAAACTAAGTATTGAACTGGTGGATTCCGCGTGGAATTCTTTCTTCGTACGTCGTCGGGGCTTTGTGATTATCCAGGTACTTGCGGTATTTGTTGTTTACCATTTCGTGATGTTCACAAGATACCCACGATATTCTGTGGTCGTTTCCGAGTATTAGTTGTCTAGTTAATTTATAAATTGCTTCTGTTGATTGGATGATTAAAATTTGACCGTTTGTGTGTGCTGCTATACAATGTCACTATGGTAAACTATCTACCTATTTCATTGACGTACTGGATATACTATGTAGGTATAGTAGTACTTACAACGGATTGTTTTTACAAAATTTGACCGTTCGTGTGTGCTGCTATACAATGTACTATATCTACATATTTTGTTGACTGGAGGTAGGTACAGTAGTACTTACAACGGATTCAGATTGGATGTTCCAAAATAGAAAGGAATTTCACACAACTGAACCGAAATGTTCGCCAGAACTTTTTTTCTCTAAACACAAACTTTTTATATTTAATTTGTTACCCGATAATAATGAGTTGGGTCCATATTAAATGTTGATGCAATAAAAGATTTTTTATATAAAAAAACTGATATGAGAGTGACCTAACTTAATAGATTGTTATTGTTTTTTTTCTTTTTTTTTGTCGTTGCGAATGTAGATTGTTATTGTTGGAAGACAAGCTGTTGCGAATGTAGATTGTTATTGTTGGAAGACAAGCCATATATACATTCGCATGCCCGCCGTGACGTCAATGGGCTTGGCACATGAGTGATGCGGTGCCAATAAAGCTTTACAGTATTTTGCAACTCCAAAAGAAGGGTAAGAATGAGAGGCATAACGACGCCTTAGCATACTGATTGATAACGGAAGATTTTTTTTACAACGACAGGTGGTAGCACCACTATCTATGTGCTTAACTAAGAACTCTGAACAAGTTTATTGTTTAGTAATTTTTATTTCTGATTTGAATTTAAGCAAGTTTAATTATCTGGAAGTTTTTGATAATTATGGATATAAACGTGAAGGACCGGAATCGGCGGGAGGGGGGAGGGGGGTGAATGGGAGCCTTAAATTTCTTTCGAAATATTTAGGCCGTTGTCCCAAGTTCACCTACAAACCCGCAAATTCTCCAATACTAAAATACTCACGCCAACTGGTGACGGAAGTACCTAGTAAAATTCTTTGGAGCCATAGAAACCCAACGCAACAAGCGGAACGCGAATCGGAGCACAAACGACGAAACTATGTACAAGACTAGAAATCAGAGCTAGTAGAAATTTCCAGAAAATCACCTGAAAAATCTTTCATCCATCTCATACCAAACTGGGTAAAATGAGAACTCACTGGAAGCAACTATTTTGCATACCGAGATAACCAACAGGAAGTAGCTTAATATTCTAAAGAATAAAGCTTGAGATAAGTCTCGGTAGCAAGCTAATTACTTTTATCCAAACAAAAAGAGACGTGCTCTCCTTGGCTCACAATGAGCACAACCTGCAGTAAAACAAACGTACAGAGCACGAAGGCTCTCAATCTCAATCGAGCAGGAGGAGCAGCTTTCCTTGTCAACACAGGAAGCGACAAATCTGGCAAGAACTACTACTCCATTTAACTAGCTGAATTAGCAAGTAAAAGATGTACTGTGCTTGATGAAGACAAAGCCGAAAAGGTGAGCTTTTCTCAAATTAATATCAGTGCACGCACAACCACAGGAGCTGTAAATCGAAAGGCCCTTCTTGCTAGACTAGCTGAATCAAACACAAATAAATAGGGAAGAGAGGCACCTGGTGGTTCTGCACACCGTAGTGTCAACAATCAGACTCGAGATCTGGTTGGTCAAGAAATTACAGCGCTGAAGCAAGAGGTCTGCTGGCCGACGGCACCGTGCCTCGATCTGGATGCCAACAGCGCCTGCACTCAACCAACAGGATCGGAGACAAAAGGGCAAATCACCACACGGCACAGAAATACGAAAAGCAAATCCCCAAACCTGCTACTCGCTGCTCACGGTGAGCGGATCTGGGAGCACGCTAGTGCCCAGACCGAGATGAATTTCCCAGAGCCAAGATGCAGGAAGCTGGAGGATTTGCCAGAGTCCTCGGCGAGTGCTGCTCTGAGAATCTCACGCGACGCCTGTGCGTCGGTGTGGATAGCACAGCCAGAGGCACTCCATCAGCCTAAAGCACACCCAAGAACAGAAGTAAAGAAGGCCAATAACACGAGCAGAATAAAAGGGCAGCTAAAACTTAACAGGAACTCGAAATCCAAAATCAAGACACCATGATTAAAACCCGGAGGAAACAGCGGATTCTCGGCGACCCGCTTGCCACGCACACTGGTTCGAGTACAAGTCAAAGACTTGCAGACCTCTCTCTCACACAGCCTAGAGGAAGGGAAATCCTAAAAGGAGAAATGGAAATGGAAGAGGTGAGGAGGAAGGAGACCCTCATCCTTTATTTATAGGGGCAAGTCTATTTTACATTCCTTCTTTGCCCTTGGATACATGAAGAGCCACACCACTTAGCCAGGGGCATAAGGGTCCAACTCAGACTTCACTTGATCTGACGGCCACCGCGCCTTCTCACCGGTAGCCTTGCTTCCAAGCAATCTCCCCGATGCCGCCACGTGTCGTCCGTCCGCACCAGGACCTCCGCCCCCGGTTTTGAGGCGAAACCCGCCGCCGATGGTTTTGAGGCGAAACCACCAAACCCTCCACGAGTAGCGTAGCCCATACGCATCCCCGCCGTGTACACTTGCGCTCGTCGATGTCCCGGGTCGCCCACCATGGCTGGCCACCCGGTCCTCAGTCCTCGATCCAAGCCTCACGTCCGCCCTTCACCGCACCCGGTCCGTCAGCACGGCACGCCCTACTTGATCTTCACCGACCGTCGACCACCATCTCCGAGCTCGACACCTGCAGACAATATGAGCCAAGAGACACCATTGTTTGACACGTAACCGCGTGCCATCGGTTAGTAAGAACACACACACGCCTTGTGTTGGTATGTTGAAAATCACTCATCACACAAAGGTCCACACAATGGTTATGGTAAAAACCATGTGTCCTCAATCTCCCCCTTGATGAGTGCATTGTCAACACCAACACAAACCAGAGACAACCCATCCAAATGACCAAGAGCCAAAGAAAAGCAGAAAACGGGTCATTTGTAATGAGCAAAGCAAAGTGCAGGATCTCTGGAAGAGTAAATCGGCCTAGGGGGGTGAATAGGCCTGCAACAAATTTCTTCGAACCTTTGTCGATCCGCAGGGCGCGGCACTTTGCCCACAGACTGCGGCTGACCGCCGCGCTATGCGTACCGAAATGAATATGAATCAAAATGCGGCGATACAACTTTACCAAGTGACTTTCCAAGCTTCCTATACCGGCAGAGATTACAGATCGAGAGCCAAACACAGCTCAACAGGTAGGAGGAAGTAGATCGACCTCAAACCCTAGAAAACACCTCAAACAACAAGTAAGAATATGAAAACTGGATAGCACACGAGACACAAGTGTTTATCCCATGGTTCAGCTTGCCACTAAGGCTGGCCTACGTCCACGTTGTTGAGGGAGTCCACAGACTCGAGCTCACCACTAAGGCTAGCTTACTCCTCGGTCTCAAGTCAAGAGAGTGAACTCTTGAGATGAGGGGTGATTTCTTAGTATTGGGGTGAGGTTACAAACCTCCCTAGGGCAACCACACAAGTTGGCGGCTCTAGGGCGACGCCTAGTCGGCTAGGAGCAAAGCTCCAAGAGTAACAAACCCTAGGACGCCGGCCAAACGTGCACCAAATGCTCTTTTGACAGTGGGAATCAGTGGATCCACTCTCCAATCGAAGTTTGCTACCCTTTTGCTCAAGAATCCGTGGTGGATTTGATGGGAATGAGTTGGGAGCTTGAGGGAAGCAATGGAGAGTGAGAGAGAGAGCTTCTGGTTCGAGTCTAACGGATATGACAGGTCATTTTCACACAAAGGGACTTGCTGTCAGCAGGGCGCGGCACTGCCGCGCCTGAGAGCGCGGCACTGCCGCACTAGCTAGGACAGCAAGTAAACAGCAAGCACCACATAGTGAGTTAAAGCAAATAACGACAAGCTAATTTAAGCACAACCAATATACATGTCCATATCCAACATAGAGAGAGTCATAAAGGTAGCATTATTACACAAAATAGTTTTGAAATGACACTCACAACTCACAAGCTAAAGGGACTACTCTCAACACTCAAGCTAAACACTAATAGGATAGGACATGCTGCTGCTGCTGCACTGAACAACCATCACCACCAAGTCTCGCAAAAGTTGGAGTTGGACCCCTCTAATTTTCTCCCCCTTTGTCACCAAGCATCAAAAAGGGAGAAAAGAAGTAGAAGGATCACTCCTCATCACTGTCAATACGAGCACGACCCTGGCGGTGAGTGTGAGAGGTGAAGCGTGGAGGTCTAGCTGAAGTAGAAGGAGCTGCTACAGGATTGGGATCATGAGCTGCCTTGTGCCTCCTCTGGAAAACTCTCTCAGCTGATTGCTCCTCATGAATACCATCACCATCATCATCCTCAGACTGCTGCTCAGACTGCTCCTCATCCTCCTCAGATGACTCAGTGAAATGTGGTGAATCTGGAATAGGTGGAGGAGAAGGCACTGGAGAAAGTGGTGGAAGTCCCTGCTGCTCTCTCACAAGCTGAATAGCCTCTCTGTTCTGGAGACTGTCCTTGTAGGCTCTCTGAGAAGCATAAGTGCAATGAGACATCATTGACTTCAAATAGGAACCAAGCTTTTTCCACCTGGAGGACTTCTTCCTGTGTCGGTAGCTGCTAGAGGGACGAGCAGGACTGTCCTCAGGAGTGTCATGGTGGCTGCCCTCTTCTTCTTCTTCATCACTTTCCTCAACCGCAGCTGCACCTGCACCCTTATCGTCAGCGGAAGTCTTCTTTGGAGTGTAGGGTGTGTGAGTGCAGTCCTTGGGAAAGTGCTTGCTTGTCACTCTCTCAATCATAAACATCAAGTAAGGAGCATATGGCAAGTTTCTTCTCCCATCATCCATGGCAGTGGCTAACTCTACCCACATAAATCTCGGCACATTGAATTTCCTGCCTCGAGGGAACCGAGCAAGCACATCTCTCACATAGCCATTCAAATCTGATGCTGCTCCATCCTTTGGATTGATGGTGTTTCTGATAATGTTGTTCACCACATAATAAATCCCAATCAGCTCATTCCTCTTCCCAACATTCTGACTATCAGGATTCTTCAACACATGCCTTAGTTCATCAGCATGTGCATCAATAGGATCTAAGTGCCGGTGTATCCTGTCATAGCCTCTATGCTGCTCTCCAAAACCAAGGATCTGACAGAAAGTGACAAAGTTAACTCGATAGTGCATAGGTCCTGTCATCCAGTGAACAACATCTGCCTCCTGATCCCAAAAATAAGTGGCATGGAACTGAGCAAGCACCTCTCTGTTCCAGTCATATCTGAAAGCCATGATTTCCTTCATCTCAAATCTCTCACAAATCTTTTCAGCTGCATTGAACTCTGGCTTCTTCTGAGCTTTCACCTTATCCCACTCAATATAACCCATATTGCTAATTTTCCTTCTCATGCACACAGAGCGATAGAAGTTGGAATGAAAGACATTCCAAAATCTGTAATCAATGCCATTGGTCTGTCTCTGCTCATATGGGTTTCTTTCTCTTTCAGCCTCAACCATCTTGTATTTCTTGTAGTAGTCAATTACTGGATGAGGTACTGTATCCTCAGGTGCATGCATCTCATAGCTATCAGTCTCATTTCTGATGTAGCTGTCATCGAATTCTTCAATATGCTCAGGAGTGCCTTGCTGTCCAGCAGGAGGAATGGTGTATCCTTCTCTAATCCTCATTTCCTCTTCTCTGATCTGCTGCTCTCTTTCTTCTCTAGACAATGGTGCAACATGAGTGGATGAAGTTCCTGCACCTTTGCCTGTGCGAGGTGGCTGCTTAGCAAGGGCAGCACCCTTCCTTTTTCCTTGATTTCCTCCTCCTTCCTCCATCTATGCATCCAAGTGAGTCGTGTAAGAGATCATAGAGAAACAAAGGATTAGGTGAATAACAGTTTTAGTTGAGAATATAACGTGAGTTGTGATGTACTGAGCAAGGCATGCAGTGCTGCTGCAGGGGTGCGGCACTGCCGCACCTCCCCCTGCGGCACTGTCGCGCCTAAGGCTGCTCACCAGATCACAAGCCATTTTATTTTCTCAACTACCTCTGCGATCCAACTAATTCTAAATATCTCCATTATTCTAGAAACACAACACAAATTGAGCACTACGATAGGCATACCATGGATTTTGAAGATCATGAGCTGTTTGACAGATCAAAGGGTCTAGAAGAGATTAATTTGAATATCAATTTGACAAACCAGAGCAGCAGTCAGAAAATGACTGCATCGGTCAGGTGCGGCACTGCCGCTCCTGATCGCGGCACTGCCGCGATGGCGGTTTCCAGTCAACCAGATCGATTTTCAAATCAAGGTGCTTCAGCCCCTAAACTCTTTTCCAACAACATCATACAACACTCAGAAATTGAAATCCATGGTAAATCTCCTACCATTGCACAGATCGGGATGGCTAGGGTTACCTTAGCACGCGGATTGGAGGGAGAAGAGGAGCAATGGACTCGCCAAGTCCTAGGGCAGCGCCTCCCCCTGGGCGAGTGGGGAAGCTTTGCCCTGGCGCGGAACTGCCGCGGGCGGCAGCAGAGGCGCCGGCGACCACCGCGGTCGCCCTCGCGAAGAGAAGAAGGGAGTCGCGGCTCCTGGCGTCGGGAAGAGAGGAGAATGGAAAGAGAACGACTGGGGGGCCAAAGGGATAGGATAGAGAAGGCAATCGGGCCCACCAGTTACTGTCACGGCCCAGTCTGGCAAAGACACCGGACCGCGGCACTGCCGCGCTGGCCAGCAACAGAGATACAGCTTTAACACCTCTATGGTTTTCTCTATATAAGATATGGACACATATTGTTGTAAGATTATGACCAGATACACATCAACAAGACAAACAATGGTCATGATCTTACAAACCAAAATTTTGAAATCATTTTGAAAGACATAACTGTAACTTTGCAAATTTTGATCTAGCATACTAGTGTATCAAACAGAGGCATGCTAGACTTCAAACCACGTTGCTGGAATCAAGGATATTTAGTTCACCACGCAGCTCACAGAACCTTGACTCATCAAGAGGCTTAGTGAAGATATCGGCTAGTTGTTTTTCGGTGCTCACATAGCGAAGTTCGATATCTCCTTTGGTTTCGTGGTCTCTCAGGAAATGATGTCGGATGTCTATGTGCTTGGTCCTTGAGTGGTTTACAGGATTGTTTGCAAGCTTTATGGCACTTTCATTGTCACACAAAAGTGGGATTTTGGTGAATCGACATCCGAAATCAAGAAGGTGCTTCATCCGAGTAGTTGAGCACAACAAGCGCCACCGCAACATACTCGGCCTTGTGGATAGGGCTACACAATTTTGCTTCTTAGAGCTCCAAGACACCGAGACCGTCCAAGAAATTGACATGTCCCGAAGTGCTTTTTCTCTCTACTTTGCAACCGGCATAATCGAATCCGAATAGCCAAGTAGAGTGAACTTGGAGCCCTTGGGATACCACAAGCCAAGGTTAGGTGTGTGAACTAGATATCTCAAGATCCTTTTAACAGTCGTTAAATGGCACTCTTTTGGGTCAGCTTGAAATCTAGCACACATGCACACACTAAGCATAATATCTGGCCTAGATGCACAAAGGTAGAGCAGGGATCCAATCATGGAGCGATATACCTTTATGTCGGCAGATTTCCCTTTCGAATCAAGCTCAAGATGCCCATTAGATGCCATGGGAGTATTGATAGGCTTGGCCTTATCCATGTCAAACTTCTTCAAAATATCATGAGTGTACTTGGTTTGACTTAGGAAAGTTCCTTCCTTCAATTGCTTGATTTGAAACCCGAGGAAGAACTTCAGCTCACCCATCATGGACATCTCAAACTTTTGTGTCATAGTCCTACTGAACTCTTCAACATACACATGGTTAGTACTACCAAATATTATGTCATCGACATATATTTGGCACACAAAGATATCATTTCCAACTTTATGAGTGAAGAGAGTAGGATCAGCTTTGCCTATTTCAAAGCCTTGTTTAAGCAAGAACTCCTTAAGGCATTCATACCATGCTTTAGGAGCTTGTTTCAGCCCATATAGCACCTTTTGGAGTTTGTAGATATGATGTGGAAACTTGGGATCTTCAAAACCCGGTGGCGCTTGACATACACTTCTTCTTGTATAGGACCATTGAGGAAAGCACTCTTGACATCCATTTGATGTAGCTTGAAGTCATGATGGGCAGCAAAGGCTAAAAGCATTCGAATTGCTTCAAGCCTTGCCACCGGTGCAAAGGTTTCCTCAAAGTCCAAGCCTTCAACTTGAGTGAAGCCTTGAGCCACCAATCTTGCCTTGTTCCTTGTCACCACTCCATTTTCATCTTGCTTGTTGCGGAAGACCCATTTGGTACCAATGATGTTTGTGTTGGGTCTTTCCACCAAGGTCCACACTTGGTTTCTTTCAAAGTTGTTGAGCTCTTCTTGCATGGCCATGACCCAATCCGGATCTCCAAGTGCTTCTTTTACCTTGAGAGGCTCCAAAGAGGAAACAAACGAGTAAAATTGGCAAAAATTGACCAAGTGAGAACGAGTTGTTACCCCTCTTTTGATACTCCCAAGAATGTTGTCAACGGGATGATCACGTTGAATAGTTTGCCTTAGCCTTGGATGCTCAACACTTTCATCTTCATTATCTTCGAACCTTCAAGATCTACTTGCTCAAGTATAGGCTCTAGATTGAGCCCTTGAACGGTGAAGTAGGAGTTGGAGAAGCCTCTGGCTGAGGTGGAGGCCGCACCTAGGCGCGCACCGCCTTGCTGTTCTCCACGGGGAGAGTGCTGCACCTTCTTACGAGTTTGTCGCGGAAATTGGTGCAAATGGCTTGAGAATCCTTATCATCGATCCTTGTTCTTCTTGTGGTCTTACATCACCAATGGCCATTTGCTTGATTGCCTTACAAGGTGGATCCTCCTTTCCTACAATACTTGAATCAATTTGCTCTACTTGAGAGCCGTTAGATTCATCAAATGTCACATCTACCGTGACCTCAGTTCTACCCAAGGTTTTGTTGAAGACACGGTAGGCATGCTCATTTGATCCATAACCAATAAGAATTCCTTCATCTACCTTAGATGCAAACTTAGAGGTTTTGGGTCTTTTGTTAAGTATGAAACACTTGCACCCAAAAACCCTAAAGTAAGACACCTTTGGTTTGTTACCGATTAGAATCTAATAGGAAGTCTTGTTGAGCTTCTTGTGTAAGTAGAGGCGGTTGATGGCATGGCAAGCTGTCTTGACGGCATCTACCCAAAATAGATCCGAAGTCTTGTACTCATCAAGCATTGTTCTTGCCATGTCAATGAGTGTTCTATTCTTCCTCTCTACTACACCGTTCGTTTGGGGTGTATGGAGCCGAGAATTCATGCTTGATGCCTTCATCTTCAAGAAACTCTTCAACTTGAGTATTCTTGAACTCGGTCCCATTATCACTTCTTATCTTCTTGATTTGGAGACCAAATTCTCTTTGTGCCCTTCTAACAAAAGTCTTCACCTTGTCATGCACTGGCACTTATCATAGACGAAGAATACCCAAGTGAAGCGAGAATAATCATCAACAATAACCAAGCCATACTTATCACCCCCTAGGCTGAGGTAGGCAACCGGTCCAAAGAGATCCATATGAATCAACTCCAAGGGTTGAGTGGTTGTCATGATGCTCTTCGCTGGGTGAGGTACGCCTACTTGCTTTCCTGCTTGGCATGAGCTGCATACCCTGTCTTTCTCAAATTGAACATTTGTTAGTCCTAGGATATGGTTGTCCTTTTGGAGTTTGGCCAAGTTCCTCATCCCAACATGAGCTAGTCAGCGGTGCCATAACCAACCCATGCTGGATTTTGCCACTAAACAGGTCTCAAGCTTAGCTTTCCCTTTGCTGAAATCAACTAGGTAGAGCTTATTCTTGAGTTTTCCCGTAAAGACAATAGAGGAATCCTCCCTCTTAAAGACTTCCACACCTACATCAGTGAAGAGACAATTGTAGCCCATCTCACACAATTGTGAAACAGACAACAGATTGAACTTCAATGATTCAACATAAAAGACATTTGAAATTGAATGCTCAAGTGTAATCGCAACTTTACCAAGACCAACTACTCCCCCTTTAGAGTTATCAGCAAAGATGATGTTGTCACTGACTTTTGTAGTTGGGGAGTAGGCTGAAAACATACTCTTATCTCCGGTCATATGATTTGTACATCCACTGTCAAGCACCCAACTTGACCCACCGGAGGAGTATGCCTGCAACGCAAGTTTAGTTGCTTGATTTAGTTCCCCAATCTTTCTTGGGGACTTCAAGGTTAGTCACAAGAACTTTAGGAACCCAAATAGAAGTATTACGATAAACATTTCTACCAATGCCAACAAATTTGGCAAACACCTTCCCTTTAGTGTCATGCTGCAAAACAAAGTTAGAGTTCAACACTTGGAGAGATGTCTTGGCACTTGATTGATAGAAGCTTTCTTTCTTAGGTGCCATGGTAGAAGCATTTGACTTCTTGGGAATCTGTTTCTTCTGTGGAACCTGCTTCTTGGGCTTAGCATGAGAAGCGCAGTTGGTCTTGGTAGCCTTCCCTTTCTATGGGGGTGCGGCATCGCCGCCCAACCGCGCACCGCCGCGCTTAGCATTCGGCAGCCGAGGCCGCTCGTGCCACACTCGTGCGGGCTTATCGTACCCGGCCTTGCCCTTGCTCATGAATTGGACACACTCAATGCCATTTACCATCTTTCTTCCATTTGTCTTGGCACCTTTCTTGTGTCCAAGCCCATCCTTGATACGAGGATTTCTTCCATCTTTATATTGTGGCATCTTTGGTTGATTCACTTTGCCATTTGTCACTTGCTTTGTTTTTGCCTTTTGTGTCCAGCATCTTGTTCAACCTAGCAATCTCATCCTTCATAGCTTTCATATTTGCAAGGTTAGTGGAATAAGCATTTATATCAAGATTATAGCATTTTCCACAACCTTCACTAGTGGAGGCCTTAGAATTGTCATTAGAGCTAGAGAGAGGTGGGGTGCTCTCACAAAGATGACTATATTGCTTCTCAAGTTTGTTGTGCTTTTCAACTAAGACACAATACTTGTCATTGAGAGCAATATTAATCTTCTTTGTAAGAGCAAGCTCTTTCCTCAAAGAGCTTGTTTCCCTTTTCTCTTGCTCAAGAGCTTCCTCACTATCAATATAGAGATTTTCAGTCTTTTCAATGACATTTTCTCTATGTTCTAGCTCGGCTTTGACATGTTCTAATTAATCCATGAGAGCTGCAATAAAACGCTCGGTTCTAGGATCAAGATTCTTAGCGGGCTTCAAACTCTCACTAGAATCTTCATCACTAGAATCACTGAGATCACTACTAGATATGTCACTAGGAGATGGAGAAGAGGATTTCTTGTTCGGTTTACCTTTTCACCTTTTGCCATAAGACAAATGTGATGAGAGTCATCATCATCGGACATGTTGTTGAAGAGTCTTGATGAGGAAGATGTGTTGTGTATAGCTACCGTTGCAACCTCTCCATCTTCATCACTTGACTCTTTAGTTGAGTCCCACTCATGCCCAATATGTGCCTCCCGGCATTCTTGTATCTTCTCTTCCCATCTTTTCTTTCTTTCTTGTTCTTGCCTTGATTCTTCTCAAGTGGACATTCAGCAATAAAGTGTTCGGTCTTTGCCACATCTAAAACATGTCCTCTTTTTCTTGCTTGGGAACCTCCTCTTGGTGAGCTTGTAGCCATTGTTCTTGATGTCTTTGTTGTAGTTCTTTATAAACAATGACATGTCTTCTATCTTCTTGTGATCAGCCCCATTGTCCTCACTTTCACTTGATGTGGAAGTTGAATCTTCTTCTTGTGGTGTTTGCTTGATCTCCTTGGGTGACTTGTTGAAGCATGCTTCTTTGCCCTTATGATTGCAAGCTGAAGTATGCTTGTGGGGCTTGCTAGCTTTGAGTGCAACTTCCTTGATCTTCATCCCATCAAGCTTGGATTGAAGCTCACCGAGCCTCTTTCTCTCATTTGCTTCTTCTCTTTGCATATCAAAAGTCAACAACCGTCCAAGCACATCATTTGGAGTGAAGTGCTCAAACTTCTTCTTGTCTCTAATCAATGTCACAACGGTTTCATTTCTTGGAGAATAGGCTTCAAGCATCACCTTCACCACTTTGTGATCATCAAGATCCTCACAACCAAATCCTTTGATTTGTCCAACCAACACCATCAACCTATCAAACATTTCTTGTGGCCCTTCTTCACCTTTAATCACAAATCGGTTGAGCTTGGCCATCAAGACTTCAATTCTTGCCTTCCTCACTTTATCAACACCTTCATGTGCAATGATCAAGGCATCCCAAATCTCTTTTGCCACATTGACATTCATCACTCGGTTGTACTCATTGCCATCAAGAGCACTCAACAAGATGCTTGTGGCTTGGCGTTGAACCTGGGCAGCCAAGAATTCTTCATTGGTTGGGTCTTCGGGGTTTTGTGGCTGCTGCACTCCCTTCTCCACAATCTCCCAAAGCCCTTGATGAACACACGAAAGATAGTTTCTCATCAAGTGCTTCCACTTGGCATAGTTAGTCCCATCAAACCGGGTAACTTGCCCATGGGCACATTGACAATAGACTTGCGGTCACGATGGGTTAGATGAGAATAATTAAAGGATACGGTGTATTTCTTCTTGTTCTTCTTCTTGCCTTTGTCCTTGATGTTCTTCTTCTCATCCTTCTTGTGGCTTCCTTTGGGATTCTTGGAAGAGTGATATGAGACATCATCATCACCATCATCTGAGCTGCTAGAGAGCTCACTAGATGGTGACAACTCAATCTCCTGCTTCTTCTTCTTCTCCTCTTCCTTAGCACGTGCCTTGGCTTTTCTCCTTTATTCTCTTTGTTCTCGGATAAGCCTTCTAGCTTCTTTTCTGCTCAACTTATCCTCAAGCTCTCTTCTTTTCTTGAGTGCTTCTCTTCTTTCCTTCTTTCTTCTTCTTCTCTCGGCATCACTCACATCTGTGGTCTTGCCACCATCTCTGATAGTGGCATTATCAGCAGTGGACATAGAAGTGTCACTGCCGTCCTCTGAAGAGTGCAGCTCAACACTCTTTGCCTTGGGAGCTGGCTTTGATGCTCCGGCCTCTTCCATACTTCACGTGGTTAAGCGTATACGAAGCAACGAGGCTCGATACCACTTGTAGGATCTGCGGAAGAGTAAAACGGCCTAGAGGGGGTGAATAGGCCTGCAACAAATTTCTTCGAACTGCTTTGTCGATCCGGAGGGCGCGGCTTTGCATGCTGCTTTGTACCCACGGCACTTGCCGCGCTATGCGAGCGAAATGAATATGAATCGAAATCTGAGCAGATACAACTTTACCAAGTGACTTTCCAAGCTTCCTATACCTGCAGAGATTACAGATCGAGAGCCAAACACAGCTCAACAGGTAGGAGGAAGTAGATCGACCTCAAACCCTAGAAAACACCTCAAACAACAAGTAAGAATATGAAAACTGGACAGCACACGAGACACAAGTGTTTATCCCGTGGTTCAGCTTGCCACTAAGGCTGGCCTACGTCCACGTTGTTGAGGGAGTCCACAGACTCGAGCTCACCACTAAGGCTAGCTTACTCCTCGGTCTCAAGTCAAGAGAGTGAACTCTTGAGATGAGGGGTGATTTCTTAGTATTGGGGTGAGGTTACAAACCTCCCTAGGCAGCCACACAAGTTGGCAGCTCTAGGGCGACGCCTAGCCGGCTAGGAGCAAAGCTCCAAGAGTAAGAAACCCTAGGACGCCGGCCAAACATGCACCAAATGCTCTTTTGACAGTGGGAATCAGTGGATCCACTCTCTAATCGAAGTTTGCTGCCCTTTTGCTCAAGAATCCGTGGTGGATTTGATGGGAATGAGTTGGGAGCTTGAGGGAAGCAATGGAGAGTGAGAGAGAGAGCTTTTGGTTCGAGTCTAACAGATATGTCACGAGGTAGATGAAGAGGTAAGTGATGTGGGCCGACAGATGGGTATACATACCCCCTGGACCCAACGGTCACTTATAGGCGCGGCACTGCCGCGCCCCCCAAAACAGCAAAGTGAACTTGAGTGATTGGCTGGCTGTTTTGGTGGCTGGATGAGGTTGGTATTGAAGGATTGAGCATTTGGTAACACTTTTGACTAACAACCTTAGAATCCCTCTTGATAGTACGGCTTTTCCTAAACTCAAATTCAAACCGAAAATGGATTTAAACCTTCTTTGAGTTCGGCAAAGCCTCCTTTTAGAAACGGGGACCCCTCCAACCTGTACATCATTCTTCCGTAATTCATTGCCTGCTTGTCATCTCAATAAGTCTCATTAGTTCTCCAATTTGGTGGTCATCAACGCCAAAACCCACATTAGGGATTGATTGCACTTACACAAAGTCACACCTTGGTCCCCAATGACATGGGCAACGGCTCGACGCGACCAAGAAAACCAAAGCTAGCCCTCAAGAAGAGGCAAGAGGCTCAACACCACTAGCATGGCAAAGATCAACTGAAAAATAGCTAGATCCTCAAGAAGAGGCAACGGCTCAACACATCTAGCAAAAACAGCTCAAACTCATAACTCGGAGTGCAACTCCCCCTTGACAAATGCATCCTCACCAATGAACTCTCTGGATTTGTGGATGTTTCTCCCCCTTGTTGGCACATGCACTTATCAAGATTGAGATAAAAGAGACTGCAACTCCCCCTCAAATCATGCCATGAAAGAAATGCAAGATGTAGAGCTTCACAAGTATAGCAATTTGAGTACATAGATGATCTAGCAAGTATGTCAAGTGTATAGCAAAAGGCACAAGACAAAACCAATGCTCAAGCTGATCAAGTGGTACAGAATATGAAACATAAGCATTTTGATCAGGTGTTGGGCATTTTATAAAAGGTGTTCACCAAAAAGAATAGCACCTTGCACATAAAAGCAGGAGATCAAACAAGTGCTAACACATGTATACAAGAGTGAACTACCCCATATAACGGTCACACATCATGTCTCAAAGATACACTTAACAACACTTGTAACTACAACATTGATCAGAGTTAAAATAGTAGTTAGCAAGGTTTTATTTAGACATGTGTGAACGAGAGGATCAAAAACTGTCCGCCAAAAAGATTGTTTTTTATCATGTTTTTCAACCACGCCGAGTTCATCCCTTAGTGCAAGTGGGAAGCTATCTCGTCACGAGTGGTTGTGGACTAGCACTACAATGCCCAAGTTCATCTCACTCGAATGAATGAGAAGCAATCTCGTGACATTGCCGTGGGACAGAAAAGATCCAACTCAAAACTTTTCATCATTTCTTAGCTTAGACATCAAGTTTTAGCACAAGATTATCAAGAGATCCGAGCTAAGTGAATGACTCAAGAAACATGAGACATAGCAACTCAAGCATACACATGAAAGCAACAAGGTTCTCACAAAACCTACACATGCTAGTTGCCATCTCAAAGGTGAACATTTTTCAAGTTGCATCAAGATTTAAGCAGGTTCACATTTAGAAAACAGGCTTAGCTCATAACATATAACAAGTGATCAGAAGAAGCCTAAGCCGCAAGCTCCAAGTGACATACACAAGACATACAAGCAAGAGCATGAATGTAATCAAAAACTGCTATAGTCATGAAGCTCAATAAAGGTAATATGATACATGATGATATGCAATATGATACACATGTAAAGCCAAAGAAACAAAAGCAAAGAAGAAAGCCAAAGATCATACTATACATCAAGAAACAGCTACCCTACTCTAAAAAGGGTAGCAAATGCCCAACTCCGCTCTCAAATGGGCAATCTGGGTTTGATCGAGGGGCTTTGTGAAAATATCAGCAAGCTGTTCATGGGTTCGCACAGGCTGAAGGTCTATGTCTCCTTTCTCTTGGTGGTCTCTCAAGAAGATACCGGATCTCAATATGCTTGGTTTTTGAGTGGAGTCTTGGGTTCTTAGCAACGCTAATGGCACTAGTCTTTGTCACCGAAAAGAGGCACTTTCCTAAAATTTAACCCATAGTCTCTCAAAGTAGCAACCACCCAAAGCAAGCGAGAACAACACGCAGCGCGGTGACATACTCAGCCTCACACGTGGATTGGGAAATAGGCGACTATTTGCGAGAAGACCAAGAGATCAACGACGAACCCAAAAACTCACAAGTTCCCGAAGTGGACTTCCTCTTAATTCGATCACCCACATAATCAACATCAGAATAACCCGAAAGAGAAAGAGAAGAAGAGGTCGAGTACCATAGACCGAGCTCGGGAGTGAAGCGAAGGTACAGTAAGATGCGTTTGACGGCTGCCGATGCGAAGTGCGCGGTGAAGACTGGAAGCGTGCACAAAGGCAGACGGCGAACTGGATGTCGGGCCTCGTCGCCGTCAGGTACAACAACGACCCGATCATGCTGCGGTACTCCTTCTGGTCCACGGCTTCTCCTTCTAGATCGGCGTCCAAGGCAGTCGTGGTTGACATGGGGGTTTGGAGTGGCTTGGCATCACCCATGTCAAAGCGCTTCAGAAGATCCTTCGTGTACTTGCCTTGATGTACAAATGTCCCTTCTCGGGTTTGCTTGATTTGCAAACCGAGAAAGAACGTCAGCTCGCCCATCATGCTCATCTCGAACTCCCTGCTCATCATATCTGAAAACTTTGCAACAAGAGCATGTGACGAACCACTAAAAATGATGTCATCGACATAAATCTGCACCAAGAGAGTGTCACTGCCATGCTTGAGGAGAAACAAGGTTTTGTCAACCGACCCCATGGTAAAACCCTTGCCCAGCAAAAAGGACTTCAGTCGCTCATACCACGCTCTCGGGGCTTGTTTGAGACCATATAGGGCTTTGTGGAGTTTAAAGACATGGTCGGGATGCTTGGGATTTTCAAAACCTGGGGGTTGCCTCACATACATCTCCTCATCTATGTACCCATTCAGAAAAGCACTCTTTACATCCATTTGATACAGCTTGAACCCTTTCGAAGCTGCATAGGCTAGGAAGATCCTAATGGCTTCTAAACGGGCAACAGGTGCAAAGGTTTCCTCATAATCTATCCCCTCCTTTTGGCAGTACCCCTGAGCAACCAACCTAGCTTTGTTTCTCACCACAACCCCATCCTCACTCTGCTTGTTCTTGAACACCCACTTGGTTCCTATAGGATGACACTGAGGTGGAGGTGGCACTAAAACCCACACTTGGTTTCTCTCAAAGTTCTCAAGCTCCTCATGCATGGCATTCACCCAATCTGGATCAGTTAATACCTCAACCACTTCTTTGGGTTCGAAATTGGCAACAAAAGCAGAATGTGCAAAGTGCGAAATCTCATAAGATCTGTTGCGAGTGACGCGCTCATTGATGTTACCGATCATGGTTGAAGGAGGATGGCGATGCTAAATGTGTCGCGATGCTTCTCTTGATGAAGTCGCCTCCCCCTCAACAGTAGCTGGAGCTCCCTCAGGTGCAGCTGGAACAAGCTGAGGAGCCTCGTCGTACGGTCCCCATGTGGTAGAAGATGTGGGAGTGGGGCCGTCAACGGAAGTAGACGTCGCAGGGTCAACTGGGGCAGCCGGTGGAGTCGGCTCGGGATCTCCCCAATCAGCATCATCCTGCTCCTCCTCCACAAAGATGCTCTTGTTCATCTCCTCATCACCTGCACTCTCAAAGACAGGAGAAGAACAAGGTGCGGTCTCGTCAAAGGTGACTTCCCAAGTCTCCATGACACGGTTAGTTTCAAGGTTAAGTACTCGATAAGTATGCGAATGAGATACATAACCAAGAAAAATCCCGTCAGAAGATCTCGATTCAAATTTGTCTAAGTTTCCCTTCTTTAAGATAAAGCACTTGACCAAACACACGAAAATGGCTCACTTTGGGCAAACGACCAAACCGCAACTCATAAGAAGTCTTCTTTGTAAAAGCTCGAAGGAAGATGCGATTTGAAACATGACAAGCCGTGTTGATTGCTTCGGCCCAATAGCGCCTAGGAGTCCTATGCTCATCAAGCATCGTCCTGGCCATCTCAACAAGGGTCCGATTCTTGCGTTCAACAATCCCATTTTGCTGTGGGACATATGGCGAGAAAAACTGATGTTCAAGACCTATGGAAGAGCAAAAGGTCTCAAAATGAGTATTCTTGAATTCAGTGCCATTGTCACTGCGAATAGCTCACATGGCATGCTTTGGTAACTCATTTTGCAACACTTTAAGATCAAGTCATGAACATGAGTAAAAGCCTCATCTTTGCCCTCCATGAAAAAGACCCAAGAATAGCGAGAAAAGTCATCAACCACGACCAACACGTACCACTTTCCACCATCCGGCCGGACCCGATTTGGACCTACGGTGTCCATATGTAAAAGCTCGCCGGGCCCCTTGGTCATCACTTGGTTCACAGGAGGATGAGAAGCTGCAATCATCTTCCCGTGATGGCACGGATGACAAACAAGATCCTTCTCAAACTTGAGCTTGGGCAAACCCCGAATTAGATCAAGTGAGCTCAATCTTGCAAGCAAGTCGAAACTCAAGTGACCAAGTCTGTGGTGCCACTTCCAGAGCTCTGAGGAGGAGTTTGCCATCAAACTGCGGGAAAGACCAAATGAGCGAGAAAAATCAGCACGAAACACTTTCCCAAAAGGCACAATCTTGCAAACGTGGTTTTCCTGAGCATCAAGAACACGACAAAGTCTTGGCTTAAACCGAACCTCAAAACCGTCATCAAGAAGCTGAGAAACAGAAAGCAGATTGAAGTGCAAGTTTGAAACCAAAGCCACATCCTTAAGCACAAAGTTCTCATTCAAACGAATGGAACCACGTGAAAGCACTTTACCCTTGCTGTTATCCCCAAATGTAATGTACTCAGTACACTTCATTTGAGTGAGGCTGGAGAACCATTTTGAGTTCCCGGTCATGTGTCGAGAGCAACCGGAATCAACTAGCCACGTGTTCTCCAGCCCTTCATCCTGCATCAATAGCGAGACATGGGATGAGCAAATGATCCAACACTGGGGTTAGCAAACTGAGAAGGAAACCAGTGTTGGCTCATTCGCCCATGAGAAATGTTAGCAAAAGCATCATTCATGCCATGTCCCATTTGAGTGGAGCGATCACCACGACGAGAAAAACGTGGTCCGCTCATCCTGTAAGACTGAAAGCCATGGTCATGAGATCCAAGGTTATAAGCAAAACCTGAACCCCGCCGGGCACGACCACCTCGTGGTCTCACACCTTGAGGCCTAGGTCCTTGAGGTGTTGCACCTCTTGGCCTAGCACTGTGCCTCTGGAAACGTGGAGCAAACACACCATGAGTAGAGTTATGGAAAAACTCATACTCATGCCGCTCATCTCTCTTCCTCCGAAAGCAGAACTCAAACAAGTGACCATCATGGTGACAATAATCACAGTGATACACCTCTCTCTTGGGTGGTGGTTTACTCACTCTCTCATGGGTATGGGTGTTGACGGTTGTTAACTCATAAAATTAACCGTCAACTTAACATGCAAATGGACCTATTTATAAATACTTGATAGATATAGGGTTACCATTGACAGAATTCCACGAGTTTTGGTGAATATCTATTTCTGCAGGGTGACAGCTGAAAACTACCCAAGATGGCCCACATGTCGGGTTTACATAGAGAGAAAGACCGAACGGGTGAAAAAATATAATCTTGAAGACTCCAGAAGGCGACACCTGAAGCCTGGGGCCCACCTGGCATTGGCCAGAGGCGGCCACCCCAAGCTCAGGGTCGGCCGCCCCTCCACCTGGACCAATCAGGTGGAGGCTCGCGGATCCTGCCTCCACCGACTTTGAAGATAAATAATTATCGTCCATTTAGGTTGGTTTGATCCAAGGGCTATGGTTCATCCTAGGGGGCTATATAAGCGAGCCCCGGCCCCGGGTGAAACCTAATTCATTCTCCAATTCATTCAAGATTTCATTCCAGAGAGAGAGAGAGTTAGATAGAGAAGGGTCCCTCGAATGGATCTATCTCTATAGGGTATTAGTATCAAGAGAGATTAAGAGAGTATAGAGTGGAGGTAGATTTGGAGGAAGCCCGACTGTCGGTGTCTCCTCTCCAGTGTACCTGCGGGATCAAGTCTCCTAACCCGAGGCTTGGTTTCAGGATCATTCGGCAATTCAACTTCTAATACTAGTAAGTTCGTTGTTATTATTGTTCTTTGGTTTACAAGTTTACTTTATTCGCTTCACGTTGGGAATAGAGTAATGTTCTTTAGCATAAGCGTGGTGCTTAGGCTAGGTTCACTTGTAGATGCTCCTATTCGGCCGAACCGTGGTAGTAGTGAGGGAAGTGACAATCCCTTTATTACCTTTGTAATCCACTTCCCGTTGGTAGGTAAGGTAGGTCCTTTGTGCCCGGTTTAGCATCCTCTGCGGTGTCTTTTCCTCGGGTACCCCCTTAGAACAATAGTCTCAAAGCTTGCCATAGGTTAGAAGAAGGCGATGAAGGAGTTCTCTCTATATCGCTTAATTCTCACTTGACTAGCAGCCCGGGGTAGTAGTAAAGATCGGGTTAGTCTATTGCACGTTTTCTCTTAGTGGATAAAAACAAATACGATACTCGGGACTTATCTCCCGGGTGAAGTGCTCACCGATATCCGTGCGCTTGCGGATTATTTCTCTTTGATTCTTTCGTGTGCGTATCTAGTGTCAACAAGCATTTAACGGCGCCGTTGCCAGGAGAAAGACGGTGCCTTAGATAACCTAAATCTTGCTCTACCTTGTACCTATACTTTTATCTTTTTCTTGCACTTTACTTTCCCGTACATTTTATCTTTTTCTATCCTTATGGATAATTTAAATTCCATTCCTATCTTTCAATTTTCGCACCCACGGAGACCAGCCTAGTGCCACATGAGTCATCACAACCTATCCAAACACCTAGCTATAGGTGAGTCCGCGGTTGATTGCATTGGTCCGAGCCTATCCTTTTCGGGAGAAGGAGACGAAAACCCTTACCTTCACATTAGAGACTTTGAGCAAACATGTGACTGTCTTCGCATAGAGGGCATGTCCGACAAAACCCTCCATTGGAAGCTATTTCCTTTCTCACTAAAGGGAAAAGCTAGACAATGGTATGATAAAGCTGTAGGTAAGCAACAAGGAGATTGGGGATCCTTACGCTCCAACTTTTGCCTAGATTTCTATCCCATCTCCCAAATCGTCGACCTTAGAGTCAAGGTTCGACTATTAAGCAAGAACTGAAGAATCTTTGGCCTCATTACGGAATCGTTTTACTACACTCTTAGCATCGGGCCCGGACCTTAGTCTACCGAGATCCCATTCTTTTACAACATTTTTATAAAGGTCGAGTAGAGACAAGTAGAAAATTGCTCAACACAACTTCGGGAGGATCATTCTTGCATATCTCTCTTTGAGAAAGCAAGATCAATCCTAGACCAAATCCTATCCAGTGAATTAGACTACCTCCTAGAAGTAGAACCTCAAGTAGCTGAAGCCAACCCTTTGCCAAATACACCATCAACTTCAGCTAACCCATGTCTTGAGCAAGACAAGGAAGATATTCCACTTCCTGATTTTATGCTAGATATTGAACCTGATCTGTTTTCCGATTTTGGAAACATCTTCAACTATCACAAAGTGAAGAAGCCACAAGGCAAATATTACCTAATCAAGCCATGCAATATTGATGAGGATATTCCAATAGGAAAGACCTCGGGAGAGTTAGTGTCTGTTATGAGCAATGAATGGTTAGAAGAGTCAGAGCTTTCCTCTGAAATAAATCGTTTGAGTTCATCTTCTCTTCCCATTCATTGCATGATTAACAAAGATCATATAGACGCTCTCTACAACCCAGTTGTGGGTATAAATATCATGTCTACCACACTCGCAAAATATTTGCAGAGAGACATGACATTAACCCCAACAGTGAAGTTCATAAGGAATCTTTCGAGACAAATTCTTCCTTGTTTAGGAATCCTACATATCCTAACTTAAGCTTTTATGTCTTTGACATAGGGGATTTCCACCTGTTGATAGGACAACCATTTAGAAGACTTCTTTATGAAGGACAAACTGGGAAACTAAACATTTGTTTAGGCAAGAAACTCCAGTTCGCAATGTCCATTTCACACTCCTTAAATGCTAGGACCGAGCCCTATCCACATTATGATCCATTGGAGGAATTTAGAGCAGCTTCTCTAGAATTCCTAGTTAAACCAGAATTAGAAGACGAAGCTAGATTCTTCATAGAAGAAGAAGCTGACCCTTCTGAGAATGAACCATTAGATGAGTTTACCTTACCACCTAGACCTCCTATTGAGTTCAAACTCTTACCGGCCGGTCTTAGATATGCCTTTCTAGGAAATGATCCGAGTCTCCTGTCATCATAAGTGATACTCTCACTCGGGAGCGAGACTTTTCGCTTAATGGTTTGTCCTAGAAAAACATTAAAAAGCTTTTGGCTACTCACTCCGGGACCTCAAAGGAATCGGTCCGCCCTTTGTACCCATAGCATTCCCACGGATCCCGATGTTCCACCATCTAGAGAACCCCAACGTAGACTCAATAATGCGATGAGGGAAGTTGTTAAGAAAGAAGTTTTAAAAGCGTTGCACGCCGGGATTATTTACCCCGTGCCACACGGTGAGTGGGTCAGCCTTGTCAAGTTGTGCCTAAAAAGGGGGCATTTGTTGTCCAAAATGAGAAGAATGAGTTAATTCCTTAAAGAACCGTCACGGGATGGCGAATGTGCATAGATTATAGAAAGCTTAATAAGGCAACAAGAAAAGATCACTTTCCTTTGCCTTTTATTGATGGGATGCTTGAGCGATTAGCCAACCATTCTTACTTTTGCTTCCTTGATTGATATTACGGATATCATCAAATCCCTATCCATCCCAATGATCAAAACAAAACGACCTTTACATGCCCTTATGGAACCTTTGCTTACCGTAGAATGTCTTTTGGGTTATGTAATGCGCCGGCTTCTTTTCAAAGATGTATGATGTCTATATTTTCGATATGATTGAAAAGATTATGAAAGTTTTCATGGATGATTTTTTTACGTTTATGGAAAAACTTTGATGAGTGTCTTGAAAACATAGATCGAGTTTTGCAAAGATGTGAGGAAAAACACTTAGTCCTTAATTGGGAAAAATGTCATTTCATGGTTAGAGAAGGAATAGTGCTAGGACACTTAGTGTCCGAAAGAGGCATCGAGGTAGATAGAGCCAAAATAGAAGTAATTGAGCAAGCGCCTCCTCCTATCAATGTGAAAGGAATTAGAAGTTTCCTTGGCCATCTTGGTTTTTATCGTAGATTCATAAAAGATTTCTCTTTCATCGCTAGACCTCTTACCCGCTTATTGGCTAAGGATGTTCCTTTTGATTTTGATGATGCCCTGCTTGCAATCGTTTGAGATTCTTAAGAAAGCGCTTATCTACGCTCCAATCATTCAACCCCCGATTGGACTTTACCTTTTGAAATTATGTGTGATGCAAGTGACTACGCTGTAGGAGCGGTGTTAGGACAGGACTAAGGATAAGAAGCATCATGCAATAGCTTACGCTAGCAAAACTTTGACGGGACCTCGGCTTAATTATGCTACCCTTTGAAAAAGAGCTCCTAGCTGTTGTCTTTGCTATTGATAAGTTTAGATCCTACTTAGTGGGTGCTAAAGTGATTGTTTACACTGATCATGCTGCTTTGAAATATTTGCTCACTAAGAAAGATGCTAAACCTCGTTTGATAAGATGGATTTTATTACTCCAAGAATTTGACCTAGAAATAAAAGATAAAAAGGGAGTAGAAAATTCTGTTGCCGATCACTTGTCTAGAATGCGGTTTGAGAAACCACGGGAACTACCCATCGACGACGCACTCGGGATGACATGCTCTACGGAATCAACGAGATCGACCCCCGGTATGCGAGATATTGTTAATTTTATGGTTACAAAGTTACGTACCACCGGAGGCAACAAAAGGAAACTTATCCGGGAGAGTCGTACTCACATATGGGATGAACCCTACCTCTTCCGAGTGTGTTCGATGGCTTGCTCGAAGATGTGTGCCAAGCGAAGAAGGAATCAAAATCATTGAAAGATGCCACTCCTCACCATATGGAGGCCATTATGGGGTGTTCCGTACACATGCGAAGATTTGGCAATGTGGATTCTTCTGGCCAACAATGTATGAAGACACAAAAGACTTCATTCGGAGATGCGGTCCTTGTCAAAGACATGGCAACATTAACTCAAGAGACGCCATGCCACTTGTCAATAATCTCCAGATCGAGCTCTTTGATGTCTGGGGAGTTGACTTTATGGGACCATTTCCACCGTCGAAGAAATGTGAATACATCCTCGTAGCAGTGGACTACGTATCCAAATGGGTCGAAGCTCTGCCATGCAAAAAGGCAGATAGTTTTAGCTCCAAGAAGATGTTCGAAGAAATAATATTCCCAAGATTTGGAGTCCCAAACATAGTCATAAGTGATGGAGGATCACATTTCATCGACAAACGTTTTGAGCAATACTTATTGAAGCATGGAGTGCGTCATAACGTTGCTACTCCGTATCGCCCTCAGACAAGTGGCCAAGCGGAGACATCAAATAAGCAAATCAAGAATATTCTTCAGAAGACAGTGAATGAAATGGGAACTGCATGGAAGGACAAGCTTCCTGATGCACTATGGGCATATCGAACAGCATACAAGACACCCATTGGGATGTCACCATATCAACTGGTCTATGGAAAGACCTGCCACTTACCAGTAGAGCTAGAATTCAAAGCTCACTGGGCCATCAAGAAATGGAATATGGATCTAGAAGCAGCAGGAGAGAAAAGGAGGATGCAACTCTCTGAACTAGAAGAATGGAGAGAAAAAGCCTATCACAATGCCAAGATATATAAAGAGAGAGTGAAAAGATGGCATGACAAGAGAATCAAGATCAAGGAGTTTACACCCGAAGACAAGGTATTACTTTTTAATCCCAGGGTCAAACTTTTCGGGCATGGAAAGCTTCGAAGCAAATGGGAAGGACCGTTCGAAGTTGTAAGCTCATCATCGCATGGAGCCGTTACGCTTCGCAACAACGAAGGTACGATATGCAAGGTAAATGGTCAACGTCTTAAAATATTTTTAGAGCCCATTGAAGAAATAGGTGAAATAGATAAATTAAATTTCTTTTTCAATTAGGTAGTTGGGCCCGACCATTTTACTTTTTGTTTTTCGGGGTCCGGGGTATTTTTTCGAATGACAAAAATACGCTAAATAGGTTGCGAAAAACCCCGAGCCGGAGCCCACCCGCGGGCGGCCGCCTCTGGCCAGGAGTCGGCCGCCCCATGGACTCGTCCATTCACCGCCGCCTTTTGCATTCGTGATCCTTCTACACTCTTCCTTCGGGAATTTTTGCCGATTAGGGTTTTTGAGATCACGTTGACGCGTTATTCCTTCGAGATTCCCTTTAGATGCTCTCCCAGCCCCCCTATATAAAGAAGCCCAGCCATAGGCCAACCTCATTCCATCTAAAGCCTCCTCCTCCTAGCATCAAGCTTGCTACGCAGCAATGGTGAAGCCAGAGTCAGAAAACTTAGATAGGAGATTGATCCGCTTCGGGATTGATCTCAACACCATCCCAAAGGAGGAGCCTGAGTCCAAGGCCATCGTTCTTGCTGAGCCAAAACCTCTAGCTTCTATCCCTCCAAAACCCCAGGCTTACAACCATTGCTACTTCGCCCAACCAGTCATCGCTGCACCCAAGCCTTTGCTCCTAGATGGACCTCCACCAAAGGGTCCTATTGTGAAGCTCCCAGAAGGCACCAGGATCCTCCCTCCTAAGCACAATGAGATGCTTATGGGAGTGAAGACCAACAAGCAAGGGGAGATTGTCTGTGCTAAGTATAGCACTGGAGAGCGCTCTTATTTTGAGAGAGTCCGTGCTCACCCGAGCAAGGTTAAGTTCGTCCCTCCGAAGGAAGCCCCGAAAGCAGCTCTTGCCGCCTCAGAAGCTCCAAGGAAGCGTCGCAAGACCGTTGCAGACTTAGAGACGGAGCTAGAAACTCAGCGCGACATTATTGCATCTCTGCAAAACTGCCAGCGTGTCCAGAGCAGTAGCATTGTCACTCTCATAGATAGACTTCGTGCGCTAGAGAAGAGGACGGATAAGTTAGAGAAAAAGTTAGACGCTCTAGAGAAGCGAGTTGATTAGATGAGATTTATCTTAACATCGAAAGGCCTAGTGTGATTTAGATTGCTCGGTTAAAGTTTTAGTTTGCAAGTGTGCATAGTTAAAGTTTAGTTCGATCTTAGTTCTTTTCAATACTTGTAATCCAGGCCTTAATGAAGATGAAATAAAGTTTTTAGTTATATTTATTATTGCATATGTGTTGCCTCTTTTTGTCTCCACCTTGTTGTGAATGAAGATAACAAGAATCTAGTGTGGGGGAGGCAACCGATGACAAAACTAACGGATATCAGCGAAACAGCAAAAATATTTGGAAAGATACGACGTTAAGATCACGCTCGGCGAAGCGGAGCCCGAGGAGCCACCGCGAGTCGGCCGCCCCACATTCGTGAGGCGCCCGCCCCGGGGTGGGCCCACTTGGCTCCGGCTTTTCGTCCACGGTCGGGTTTGCTTCCCTACGTTCCAAATTTTATACCGATCACGTTTTTTCCGATTCGTTTGGGGAACACCTTGATTTAAATCACGCTATATATACCGAGAAGGTAGATTATTTTAATCATGACCCCAAGATAGACTCACACCATGATAATTCCTGGGAATCCCTGTTGCTGTTGGGAATGTTATTTATAGGGACCCCATTTTACTTAAGTTGTTGTGGACAGTGAGATAGCATGAACCATGAGAACCTGATTTTCTGCGATCTAGTTGCTTGGAGAATTCCTTTTCGAAAATCTTAAAATTTTTAGCTATACTTCTCCTCTGTGGTAATAAATGCCTATAGAGCCTCGTCGACACAATTCTGAGAGACCAGCACATAAGCTTTTTATTTGTGTTGAGAATAGTCTTGGCGGTGTTAGAGCCATAGAGAAGGGTCTCTTACTCATATGATCAAGTGCACTTACACCCACATATATATATCTGCTGCTCCTACACTGGGAGTACGCAAAAACATGCTTTCCGCCATTTATCCATCTCCTACACTGGGAGAGGATACATACACTTTTTAGGATTTCTATATGCTCCAAGGATTGTTATCGTCATCCAGTATGTTGAAAGAAGATCATCATCATCATCATCATGTTCAAGAAAGTTACTGTGTCCAAGATTGAGACATGGGCTATGTAAAAAAAAAGAAGAAAAAGAAAGAAAAGAAAAGAAAGAGATAGCCCATGAGCTCCATTTTTTCTGATCCCAAGAGAAGAAAGTTCAAAAGAAGCTAAAAGAGTTAATCAAAGAAGATCGATTCATCATTCAAGAGAAGATCAAGCAAAGCAATGTTCAAGAGAAGAGTGTGCAAGAGAGGGAAGGAGCATCATTATCATCAACTTAGCCACCAAATATTCCACACACTTGCACACACTTGATCTAGAGTAAGGTCCCCCTCTCCTTGGTTCCCGTTTTTGACTAATCAATATACGCAGGTAAAAATGCTACTCCTTGAAATACCTTAAACTCCATATAAGCCTTTATAGAATAGGAGGCATACCCTTCACATGCCTCAAGTGAGTTCCATAAATACTACATACATTGAGAGATTTGAGTGCTCTATACATAATAGTGAGTTCTACAAATACCATATATAATAAGAGATTCGAGTGTGCTACATGATGGAGAAGGGTAAGCTAAGTTTTCTTTGCAAAAATATTATAAAAACTCCAAGTGACAGGATTGATAGAAGAAGGATCTCTACTTCACGCTGTTCCATCTTTCAACTCCCCAAAGTTCAATGGTAGACACTTTGAATCCCGCAGTGCAGGTATAATCAGGGATAGTCTAATGTTGATGACTTGGTTTGAGGCTATGCTTAAAGTAATCCATCTTTTTCCTCGAGGACGAGTAAAAGACAAGTGTGGGGGAGTTTGTTGACGGTTGTTAACTCATAAAATTAACCGTCAACTTAACATGCAAATGGACCTATTTATAAATACTTGATAGATATAGGGTTACCATTGAGAATTCCACGAGTTTTGGTGAATATCTATTTCGCGGGGTGACGGTGAAAACTACCCAAGATGGCCCACATGTCGGGTTTACATAGAGAGAAAGACCGAACGGGTGAAAAAATATAATCTTGAAGACTCCAGAAGGCGACACCTGAAGCCTGGGGCCCACCTGGCATTGGCCAGAGGCGGCCACCCCAAGCTCAGGGTCGGCCGCCCCTCCACCTGGACCAATCAGGTGGAGGCTCGCGGATCCTGCCTCCACCGACTTTGAAGATAAATAATTATCGTCCATTTAGGTTGGTTTGATCCAAGGGCTATGGTTCATCCTAGGGGGCTATATAAGCAGAGCCCCTGGCCCCTGGGTGAAACCCTAATTCATTCTCCAATTCATTCAAGATTTCATTCCAGAGAGAGAGAGAGTTAGATAGAGAAGGGTCCCTCGAATGGATCTATCTCTATAGGGTATTAGTATCAAGAGAGATTAAGAGAGTATAGAGTGGAGGTAGATTTGGAGGAAGCCCGGCCTGTCGGTGTCTCCTCTCCGGTGTACTGCGGGATCAAGTCTCCTAACCCGAGGCTTGGTTTCGGGATCATTCGGCAATTCAACTTCTAATACTAGTAAGTTCGTTGTTATTATTGTTCTACGGTTTTACAAGTTTACTTTATTTCCGCGTTGGGAATAGAGTAATCATTCTTTAGCATAAGCGTGGTGCTTAGGCTAGGTTCACTTGTAGATGCTCCCTATTCGGCCGGAACCGTGGTAGTAGTGAGGGAAGTGACAATCCCTTTATTACCTTTGTAATCCACTTCACGTTGGTAGGTAAGGTAGGTCCTTTGTGCCCGGTTTAGCATCCTCTGCGGTGTCTTTTCCTCAGGTACCCCCTTAGAACAATAGTCTCAAAGCTTGCCATAGGTTAGAAGAAGACTGACGAAGGAGTTCTCTCTATATCGCTTAATTCTCACTTGACTAGCAGCCCAAGGGTAGTAGTAAAGATCGGGTTAGTCTATTGCACGTTTTCTCTTAGCGGATAAAAACAAATACGATACTCAGGACTTATCTCCCGGGTGAAGTGCTCACCGATATCCGTGCGCTTGCGGATTATTTCTCTTTGATTCTTTCGTGTGCATATCTAGTGTCAACAATGGGTCACTCTTTGGGTTTGCTTGTTCTTTAGAGGGGGTTTAATAGAGATGTCGGGAAGCGTGTCAAGTGGGTTCCTTAGGTGGTTTGGCTTGGGAGTCCACACTTGTTTTGGAGGTGAAGCTTTGGGAGGTTCCTCAAACACACCATCTTTCACATTGGGCTTGTTAGGTGTGGTGGGGTGATTTTGATCAACTTGGGAGTAGTGGAAGGCTTGGTGGATTTTTCGGATGCACTCGGACCACTTGTGTTCACCAACCTTGCCAAAAACATTTTCACCCTTCCCACCTGTAGCAAAGCCTAAACCCGTTGTGTCGGTTCCCCTCTTGAACCGACTCATCATCATGCCAAGCCGTGGCTCTTCGCTAGACAACCAACTGAGCATGGACCGAAGACTTGTGATTTCTTCTTCGGCCCTTTTCTTGTCATGCCTACAAGAGTCTAGTTCTAGTTCCAAAGCTTCACAACAAGCACATCTAGAAACCTGATTAGTTTTCTCTAGCATGGCAATCCTAGTCATTTTCTCACCTAGCTCAGACTTCAACTCATCACAAGATTTGCAAGGATTCACAGAGACAGACTTAGCCTTAACCTCATCAAGCTCATCTACCAAAGCCACATACTTGGACTGCACATTAGCTAGGTTTGCCATATGAATGGTACAAGCATCACATTCGGACTCATCGGAGATGTGCACAAGTCTCCCTAACGAGACTCTAGCTCTTTGACGGCAAGCAACCACTTAGCCTTGAAATCTTTCCTCTCACGAGCGGCAAGCTTAAAGCGAGCATCTTGTCTAAGCAAAGTGGTAGTCAAGCTATCAACCTCAAGAAGAAGAGATTCAAGAGTTTGTTCTACCTCAGGCTCGGTGTCATCGTTCTTCTCAATGCTTGGGGTAGACTCATCGAGCGCCATGGTGCAGTAGCCTCCAGGCTTGGAGTCAGTGAAGAAGCACAGCCCGTTGAATTTGTTCTCGACCCTCTACTCGGCCTCATCATCACTTGGAGGTGATCCGCTGTCGGAGTCGTCGTCGAGGTCGCTGAGGGATGCGAGGAAGGCTCGCTGCTTCGCATCTTGCTTCTCCAGGAACTTCTTCTTGACCGCCTCCTTGTCGAATCTTCCCTTGTACTTGTACTTGTACTTGGGTGGAGAAGACTCATGCTTGTCCTTGCGCTTGCCGTAGTCGTTCTTGTTGTAGGAGCTCTTGTCGGGATGGGGACAGCTTGCGATGTAATGGTCTGGATCTCCACATCTGAAGCATCCTTGCTTGGTGATGCCTCGCCGGCGATTCAAACGGTTGTTGTAAAACCGTGGGAACCGGCTAATCACCAAGGCAAGCTCGTCATCCCCAAGAGCCTCCATCTGCTCCTCTGTAGCTGAGACTATAGAAGACAAGGCAACAGACAACTGTGAGGGATTAGTCAAAGAACTTGAACCTCCTGTACCTGAGACCAAAGCCATGGTAGGGGCAGACGGATTTTTGATCCTCGCCTGCGTCTGGTGGTCAATCTCGGTGGACTTGAGCTTACTGAACAGCTCATCCATAGTGAGAGTCTCATAGCCGGGCGATTCGATGATCGCCGAGACCTTCACTTCCCAAACCCTCCGATCTAGAGCATATAGAAGCTTAAGCGCTCTCTGATGATCGTCATAGGGCATCTGAGGGTTGTTTGCCCTCATCTTGTTCACGATGGTTTGAAAGCGAGTGAACAAAGAATCAATAGATTCACCATCGGTTTGAACAAAGTTCTCATACTCTCTCTTATGTGTCTCATAGAGTCTGGTCTTGACATGGGCGTACCCTCATGATATTTCTCAGCCTAGACCGGATCTCTCGAGCAGTAGCACAATCAAAGAAACACGCTCAAATTCCTCCATAGAAAGAGAGCAAAACAAGACAGGTTCGACGGTGTTGTTCGCCTTGTGTTAGTCGATCCGTGCTTGGTCAACACGGGCAGCAAGTACCACGTAGTCCGCATTCTCACAGATCTCCCAAACACGCGAATCAATCCCTTGGAGATGCGCCGACATGCGGATCTTCCAATAGGGATAGTTTTTCCAAAGAAGTGCGGTGGCTTTCCAAGCCCACGGTTCTCCATGATGTCGCCTTCGGGGATCACGGACCGATTAAGGTGAAGTGATCCTTAACCGGCCTCGATACCAATTGAAGGACCGAATCGGCGACCGGAGGGGGGTGAATGGGAGCCTTAAATTTCTTTCGAAATATTTAGGCCGTTGTCCCAAGTTCACCTACAAACCCGCAAATTCTCCAATACTAAAATACTCACGCCAACCGGTGATGGAAGTACCTAGTAAAATTCTTTGGAGCCATAGAAACCCAACGCAACAAGCGGAACGCGAATCGGAGCACAAACGACGAAACTATGTACAAGACTAGAAATCGAGCTAGTAGAAATTTCCAGAAAATCACTGAAAAATCTTTCATCCATCTCATACCAAACCGGGTAAAATGAGAACTCACTCGGAAGCAACTATTTTGCATACCGAGATAACCAACAGGAAGTAGCTTAATATTCTAAAGAATAAAGCTTGAGATAAGTCTCGGTAGCAAGCTAATTACTTTTATCCAAACAAAAAGAGACGTGCTCTCCTTGGCTCACAATGAGCACAACCTGCAGTAAAACAAACGTACAGAGCACGAAGGCTCTCAATCTCAATCGAGCAGGAGGAGCAGCTTTCCTTGTCAACACAGGAAGCGACAAATCGGCAAGAACTACTACTCCATTTAACTAGCTGAATTAGCAAGTAAAAGATGTACTGTGCTTGATGAAGACAAAGCCGAAAAGGTGAGCTTTTCTCAAATTAATATCAGTGCACGCACAACCACAGGAGCTGTAAATCGAAAGGCCCTTCTTGCTAGACTAGCTGAATCAAACACAAATAAATAGGGAAGAGAGGCACTGGTGGTTCGCACACCGTAGTGTCAACAATCAGACTTGAGATCTGGTTGGTCAAGAAATTACAGCGCTGAAGCAAGAGGTCTCGCTGGCCGACGGCACCGTGCCTCGATCTGGATGCCAAGAGCGCCCGCACTCAACCAACAGGATCGGAGACAAAAGGGCAAATCACCACACGACACGAAATACGAAAAGCAAATCCCCAAACCCGCTACTCGGCGCTCACGGTGAGCGGATCTGGGAGCACGCCGGTGCCCAGACCGAGATGAATTTCCCGAGCCAAGATGCGGGAAGCCGGGAGGATTTGCCAGAGTCCTCGGCGAGTGCTGCTCTGAGAATCTCACGCGACGCCTGTGCGTCGGTGTGGATAGCACAGCCAGAGGCACTCCCTCAGCCTAAAGCACACCCAAGAACAGAAGTAAAGAAGGCCAACAACACGAGCAGAATAAAAGGGCAGCTAAAACTTAACAGGAACTCGAAATCCAAAATCAAGACACCATGATTAAAACCCGGAGGAAACAGCGGATTCTCGGCGACCCGCTTGCCACGCACTGGTTCGGTTCGAGTACAAGTCAAAGACTTGCGTACCTCTCTCTCACACGGCTAGAGGAAGGGAAATCCTAAAAGGAGAAATGGAAATGGAAGAGGTGAGGGGAAGGAGACCCTCATCCTTTATTTATAGGGGCAAGCCTATTTTACATTCCTTCTTTGCCCTTGGATACATGAAGAGCCACACCACTTAGCCGGGGGCATAAGGGTCCAACTCAGCTTCACTTGATCCGACGGCCACCGCGCCTTCTCACCGGTAGCCTTGCTTCCAAGCAATCTCTCCGTGCCGCCACGTGTCGTCCGTCCGCACGGGACCTCCGCCCCGGTTTTGAGGCGCAAACCGGGAAACCCGCCGCCGATGGTTTTGAGGCGAAACCACCAAACCCTCCACGAGTAGCGTAGCCCATACTCATCCCCGCCGTGTACACTTGCGCTCGTCGATGTCCCAATTTGTCGGCCACCACGGCTGGTCACCCGGTCCTCGGGTCCTCGATCTAAGCCTCACGTCCGCCCTTCACCGCACCCGGTCCGTCAGCACGGCACGCCCTACTTGATCTTCACCGACCGTCGACCACCATCTCCGAGCTCGACACCTGCAGACAACATGAGACAAGAGACACCATTGTTTGACACGTAACCGCGTGCCATCGGTTAGTAAGAACACACACGCTTTGTGTTGGCATGTTGACAATCACTCATCACACAAAGGTCCACACAATGGTTATGGTAAAAACCATGTGTCCTCAAAACGACATTAATCATATGGATTAGTGGCGACATTTTTCACCCATATATATAAGGAAGCCACAGCTGTACACAATCACAGTGGAATTCAAATATCTGTTCTCTCACTCTTGTGAGTTGTGATGAGCAAACGAAACAAAAATAATACTCCTACTTTACACACTGAGCAAACAATACAAACCAAAAGAATTGACCACCACCGATCACCGGCCGGGGAGCTAAGCTACTGCGCGGTGGGCGATGGTGCGCCAGCGCCGCGTCGGAGCGTGCGGGTGTAGTTGATGATGGAGTTGAGGCGCTCCAGCTTGAGATCCTCCCGAAACCTCCTGATGAACGACTCTGCCCGCGCGTTCAGCGCCGCCTTCCCCTCCGGTGCTTCCTCCTCTGCTTCCCGCCGGCACGCAGGTGCGGGCCGCTGCACAGTTGCTTCCTCCTGCTCCGCCACCTTCTTCTCCTGGCTCTCAACGGCCGCAGTTGCCTCGTCGTCGGCGGTGACAACGTCGTCCACTGACGGCGACTGCTGCTGGCCGTGACCCTGCTGCAACGCCTGACAGTGAGCGGCGGCCTCGTCGTCGTCCGAGCTAGCGGTGGACATGTCCTGTCCCGCTTCCACCGTCTCTTCCATGGCGATCTCCGACGACGCACCGCCGTCGGCAGGAACAGGAGCTGCCACTGCCGCCGCAACAGGCAGTGACCTCGCCGGTTCCGCAACGGCTGGTTGGTGCTGCTGCTCCGGCTCCTCTGCTTCCAGTTCCAGTTCGGGGAACGACGTGCTGTAGAACATGGAGAAGGAACGGAGGCGGTCGAGGACCATGGACGACGCGCTGCGGCAGAGCCTCCGCGTGGACGCCGCCGCCGCCGCGCGGCCACCTTGGTGGTGCCTGCGGGACGTGACGACGATGGCGCCGATGAGCACGTTGACGAAGAGGAAGAACGCCGCGCCGGGGCTGATCCAAGACCACAGCGGCCACCCGGACAAGTACGTCTCCACTGCCATTGATCTTGATCCGTGAGCAGCTCGCCGCTGAGCTCTTTGCGCTTAGCTATACTCTCTCCAATAATCTGCACATCGCACAAGTGATGAGAGCAACATATATACTGGCATACTGCAAGGTTATACTGCGGTTAGCCTTCTTGCTGTCGTGCTGTCTAGTGTCTACATATAATAAAATAATAAAGAAACAGATTAGGAAAGGTAAAGCTTGTGCAAGCTTGTGGCATCGTGTGTTTGTGCTCGTCGACGCGTACAAAAGCCCTGCTTGGTTCAAGAAAGGTGCATGGATACCGCAACGTCGCTTTAGTGATGACAAAATTTGACGTGATTTCATCTGCTCAAAGATGGAGAACGCCGCTTGGAGATCATGAACCTGACAATAGCCATTCATTAGAGTGTTGTAGATCACTGTTGTTGGGACCAGTCCTGTGTGTACCAACATCTCCAACACCTGTTCTGCCTTTGCGACCTTCCCATCCTTGCATAGACCGTTCAGCAAGATACTGCAAGTGTAAGCTCCAATCATGACACCCTTCTTCAAAGACTCCCCAAACAGAGAAAGCATGGTCCGTGAATCTCCAGTTCGTGTGAGACCATCAAACAATATGCTATATGTGAAACCATCCGGCAACAAGCTATGTGATGCCATCTCATCCATCAAGGCTCTCGTCTCATCCATCCTGCCAGCACGGCACAGCCCAGACAACAGCACATTGTAAGTGACAACAGTTGGCTTCAGGCCATCACGCAGCATTCGATCCCGCAGCCTGAAACCAGCCTCCAGGTCCCCGGCCTTGACATGCCCATCAATCATCGTGTTGTAGGTGATTCTGTTAGGCGCGACTCCCCTGCCCACCATTTCATCCAACACCTCGAGGGCGTCGCCGCCCTTCCCGGCCCTCCACAGCCCCCCGACGACCACGTTGTACGAGAACGCGTCGGGAGGAGGCGCGCCTTCGCTACGGCCCATCCGGCGCAGCACGGCGAGCGCCTCGCCGAGGTCGCCCGCCGCCACGCAGGCCTGGACGACCTTGTTCCACGCGAAGGTGTCCGGGCGCGCCCCGGCCGCCACGAGGAGGCCAAACGCGGCGCGCACGTCGGCGTGGCGCCCCACGGACAGGAGGGACTCGAGGAGGAGGTTGCAGGACGACAGGGACGGCAGTGGCGAGCGCGCCACCGCGCCGGCGCCGGCGCCGGCGCCGCCGCCCGCGCTGGCGAGGAGGGACAGCAGGCGGAGCGCGCCGTCGGGTCGGCGGAGGCGCGCGGAGGCGACGACGAGGGCGGAGGCCGCGTCGCAGAGGAAGGAGTGGGGCCGCGCCCGCGGGGCGTCCCCCTGGGTGTCGGCCGCGGCGGCGAGGGCGTGGTAGAGGTCGGGGACGCTGGCGGCGGGGGCGTGGGAGGAGAGGAGGGATTTGGCGATGTCGACGGCGCGGTGGAAGCGGCCGGCGGCGAGGAGGGAGGCGAGTTGACTGAGGGAGGCAGTGGAGGTGGCGGAGGAGAGGTGGCGGCGGCGTGGGAGGAGGAAGCGAGACATTTGCGAGCTACCTCCGGCCCTGTACGGCTGCACTCATGGTTCTTGAAGGGTTTATGGAAGGAACAAGGGGATTTCTCAGAATTTTTGTTTTTTTACTTTGCTTTCCTTTCATTAATCATTCAGCGGAGGCCTTAGAAATCATAGTCCTCTACACATGCCAGAGTTCATGCCACTGGACACTTCCTTTGCTAATACATGCACAATTCTATTACAAGTTCTATTGACATGTGTACTCCCAAACTCATCTTTACTATTAAAAAAAACTCCATCTCCTCGAATAAGGAACGGGCCACCACGGTCCTCCTCCTAATTGCCTCTCTGCCTCCATTGCACCCATGGCATCGACCATCCTCAAGAGGTGGCCATTAGCCAAACTCGTGCGCCACCATGTGTCGTCCTACTACACCGTCCTTGCATGGTGGAGCCGGCTAATCCCAGGGGTGGAGGTCGGGGCTGGGGCCCTCACCATGCTCGATCTAGTGGCAGAGTTCAAGGTAGGGGATGATGATGGTATGGAGATCGGAGTTGGGGTCTTTGCCACACTCGATCTCAAAGGGCGGAGGCCGAGGCCAGGGACGACGACTGTGTGGTGGTTAGGGTTGGGACCCCGTTGCACTTGATCCTAGGGGTCGAGGTTGAGGTTTGTGATTGTGACAATAGTGTGGAGGTTGCAACAAAAGTTCCTAGGAGAGGACGACAAGAAAGCAGGAGAGAAAAGCGTGGTGGAGGAGGTCGCAGGGAGACATGTGCGCCTATAGTAAGTGTATATTAGGGTTGATGATGGTGATCTACTATAACAACTCTTCCAATAATAAAAAAAGGTAGTATTTGTGGTCATCGACTACCATATTGGAAATAGATTGATATTCTAAGTTTCTAGAGATGCTTTGAGAGCAAGTTCACCATATTGAACATCTACTTTAGCATCAATATAAGCAATTGAGAAAACACGATTAAACAGGGAAAAGGATGCCTTCTGCAGCACACTGAGAAAAATTTCACCCCTTTCCCATCTTTGGTAAATGGGATTATGGGACCCACATGAAAGTCACTGAATAAAAGTTCCTATTCTCCTATCGGATCTCTGAACGTCGAGCTCATGGCTTTATATTATGTGTTATTGTTGGAGATGCTCTAGTTCTATTATTTGGATTGGTCCACTTAGTCATTCTTTGAAAAGCAAGTTTTTCCCTATTTCTTATGTTTTTATATAAAAATAAATTGATTTATATTCAATCTGGTTCATTTCAACTTATGTGGACTTGCGAATCCGACTAAAACAAAGGTTAATAATTTTTTCGTATGGGGTATTTAACATAGTTCACTGTTTCGTTCACGCAATATACATAGATTAAGGAACAAAGCCAAATCAAAATCAATTTTTTTTTAAAAAAATAGCACATTTGCAACCAGCGAAATGTCCGGTAATGGGAAATACTACTACAATGGAGCGGAATGTCCACCACAACAAATAAAAATGATTCTTGAAACTAATTCAACTATTTATTGCAATAAATAAACTAATGGAAACAAAAAAAAATACTACAAGTTCATCAGTAAAAAAAAATACTACTCCTGAACTATTAGACCGTTGGTCGTCTCATAGTCCAACCCAATTTTCAACTATACTCACCTTCTCATAGTCCGACCCCTAAAGTACTCACATTCTCAGGCGTCATTGTTCTTGTATCACGTGGTTTGAAACTTTGAACGAGCCTGAATGCGTGCAACAGTCCACCTAAAATCTGGGAGAGTTTGAGCCATGTGTTTTGACTTTTGACCCCATCAATCATGGCCCAGCACCGGTCGCTGGCATTCGATTCAGCAACACGCCTGAGCGCGCGGTGACTGGTGATCGCAGTATCCCCGCCCTCAAGTCCTCAACCACCATGGGTAGCCCTTCAGATCCAGCACACTATCCGAGTATTAGAGTCGTGGGTGGTGCCAGGCGCCTGGCAGGCAGCCATGCGAGGGAGGATGGACCATGGGAGTGAAAGCAAAACAACATAAAATTAAATTGTTGAAATGATTTAGATGTTGTAACTCACAATAATTCTTGAAATGACTTACAATTTCAAACGGGGTGAGTAAGTGTTAGGAGAAATTGACCCATTCAACAGTTAGGACATATACATAAATGGAATAGGCTGTCAATCTTCTACATCTGAGCCTGTTTGGTAAACCTTGTGAAACAACTCCACGAAATTGTTTTTGTTTTCTCCTACAGACTCTTTCGAAACATTTTTTTCCTAAAAGTTGTTTTCAGCTTCTCTCAAATGCGCATGAGGCTGAAAATTTAACTTCCCACAGTTCTCTTTGGTTGCTATCTTCTCTAAGAAGTTATTTTATCAAACCTTTTTTTAAAAAAAATAGCTTTAGCTTAAAGGTGAAGCTGCCTATGAAACCAAAGGAAAAAAACTACTTAGCGTTGAGTTCTATCAAACAGGTCCTTATTTTCTCAATTCTTTCTAACCATATAGATAATATAGGAAGAAATGGAGATTTATCCGACTGGAAGGTAGCGCAGTGGCGCTACTACGGCGACCATGGCTTTTTGCTGGTCGTTTTACTTATTTGGGAACAAAAAATACAGTACATAGTGTAGTAGGGACTACACAGGTAGTCAACAGGGCCAAAGTTAAAATCCAAGCTGAACGCCGTTCATCACTCCGTGGGCATGCTTGTGACAGATTTTCTGGACCTACCGGTCGTCGTCGTGGAGCCACCGTCGACGACGAGGTTGTGGCCGTTGACATACTTGGCGTCATCGGACGCCAGGTACAGAGCTGCCCTGGCGATGTCCACCTCCTCCAGCTTGGTCCCGTGCATCACGTTCATCTCTGTCTCCACCATCCGCTTGATCTCCTCGGCGCTCCTGTTGCCCCCCATCCACGCGGCCAGGGTTTCCAGCGCCCAGGGCGTGGGAATGGCGTTGGGGGAGATGGCGTTGACGCGCACCCCGGAGCGCGCCAGCTCCCCCGCCGCGGCGCGCACCAGGCCGACCACCGTGGCCTTAGAGGCGCAGTACGGGATGGCGGCCAGCCCGCCGATCAGGACGGCGGTGCTGGCGGTGCAGATGATGCTGCCGCGGCGCTGCGGCACCATGACGCGCGCGGCGTGCTTGAGCCCGGCCATCACGCCTCGGGCGTTGACGGCCATCACCCGGTCGAAGTCCGCGAGGTCCACGGCGCCGACCGGCGGCCGGCCGGCCCCCGGGGAGCCCCCGATGCCGGCGTTGTTGAACATGACGTCGAGCCGGCCGTGCCGCGCCACCGCCAGGTCCACCGCGGCCGCGACCTGCGCCTCGTCTGCGACGTCGCAGCGGGTGTAGAAGCACGTGTCGTTGTCGGGCCCGCCGCCGAGCTCCGCGGCCACGGTGTGGCCGAGCTCGTCCTGGACGTCGGCGATGACGACCTTCGCCCCATTTCGAATGAACTCGACCGCGGTCGCCTTGCCGATGCCGCTCGCGCCGCCGGTGATGATGGCAACCTTTCCAGCCAGCTTTTGAGTTTGAGAGCTGGAGGAGAAGGCATGGACCAAGACGACCAAGCCTGGTAACGATCCTTGGGCAACGATCCTGCTCGTCTTCTCCCTGAAGCAATACATGCATGCATAGTTTGTTAGATGAGGTCTAGCTCTAGCGCTGCACTGCAGGTGGTTTGCTGCAAACAGACCAAATTAAACTCTGATAGATCAATCACACCCACACCTACCTGAGAATTAACTGATGCAAGGCTCTGCTGAACATGGTGCCTACTCGATCGATCGCTTATTCGTTGACAGGTACAACAAGCAAGCGGCAACCAAGCTGCTTCTATTTCATATTAAAAGAAGGTCATATATGTAATGTATGCATGCATGTCTCTGCCTCTCTGGCATAGCATTCTCCGCGCGCTGTCGTTATCAGTATTCCCATGTGCTTTGGAAGTAGAGCAGAAAAGTCCAGCAGATTATGGCGGACCTCCGAGTCCACGGTCACAGATGGAACAAAACGTTTGTGACTTGTGAGACCACGTGTATAGGAATGGTTGGCACAAGGTTGACCGAGCACTGAAAATGGTATAGATATTTTCCTATCATATTCAAGACTAAATTCGTTTAAAAAAAGTTTAGATTGTCCGTGTATCTAAGTGGATATTCAACATTCGATGCTATATCCGTATTTGAATACTCAAATTGTATATTTATGATGACGATAACTAATAGTATCCTATCTGACATGATTGACTTTTTTCTCGAACAACACAGGAGAACGATGCGCCATTTCATTAAGGTAGAAAAAGGTTCACGGGTCAAAGAGACCCAACACACGCACCCTACAACACACACACCCCATACACAAGACACTAGGTTACAAGATCGTCACACAAAAGAACAGAAAACGACCAAAAGCCTCCAACCGTATTTGAATCCGAATCTGAATAGTATAAAAACAAATGTGATATTAGTGATATCCCTGCGTATTCAATACGTTTTCATCCCTACAAGCAAGCGCCAATGATTCTGAGAACGCGAGAAGTGTCACTGAACCAAACAATTGCATGAGAAGAGGATGGGCCAGAACAAAGATGTCAGACCCAAAACATATGATCAAGCCCAACACGAATTACTTTGGACCCACCTAGCTGAATCACAAGGCGTGAGAGAGGAAAGGAAGCTGGAGAACGTTAAGAGGGGAGGGGGGCAACCTTCATGAGGAACACACAATCGGAGAGATCGAATAGGAGGCCAGCTCCATGCGGAGGGGAGTTGGGAGGGAGCTCAATGCTCGCGAGCATGATGGAACCGCTTGGAAGTCATTCAAGGTGAGCTAAGTTGGGCCACAAGTTTAACACTTTGAGGAACTAGGCCCAATAAAAGTCCATTTGGAATACAGATATTTCACATGAATTGTTCTAATCCACGTTTAACTCGACATTTTTTCATGGTTTATTTAAATGGCTGAATTGTTTAATTCACCGTTTATGTTCTAAATGACACAATAACTATCATTTAAATAAATGAACTAAAAAGGGTCATTTAGGCTAGCAATAGTTATCATTAGTTGTTAACATCGCCGTACCATTCCTAAATATGCTAAAGTCATTGTTCAACCACACTCACGAAGTTAAGGAAATCAACTCATCACAATGCACGGTACAATTCATAATTAAGAAAAAAAGATCATCACAAATCGTGACAAAATGGACTGGCAATCCACTACAAAACAATGCAAGTTATTCTGAAAAGAATACCCTATGGAATCTTTCCCAGAGAGAGAGAGAGAGAGAACGCTATGGAATCCATCGACACCGATTCTCCACACTGGCGTTGTCGGCATGTTTGGTACTTTGGTAGCCGTCAACCCGCCAACGACGATGAGATCGTGTCCGTTGACGAACTTGGACTCGTCAGACGCCAGGAACAGCGCCGCGCGCGCCCTGGCCACGTCCTGCACCTCCAGCAGCGGCCCATCCAACTCGTTCATGCCCCTCACGACGCGCCGGCGCTCCTCGTCGCTCCTCCGGGGAAACCACACGGTCATGTCGTTCGTCACCAACGGCGTCGGGATGAAGTTGGGCGAGACGGCATTCAAGCGCACGCCGGAGCGCGCCAACTCCCCGCCGCCTTGGAGACGCTGTAGGGCGCCATCGCCACGCCGCCGATCACGCCCGCGGTGCTGGCCATGCAGACGATGCTGCCGCCGCGGCGCGGGACCATATGACGCGGGTGCCGCGTTCTTGACGCCCGCGAGCACCGCGCGCGCGTTCACCGCCATGACGCGGTCGAAGTCGTCCAGGTCGCGACCGAGGCGGGCCAGCAGCGCCGGCGCCATGTCGCCTGCGTCGTTGAACACAACGTCGAGGCGGCCTTACCGCGCGACGGCGAGGTCGATGGCCGAGGCGACCTGCGCCTGGTCGGAGACATCGCAGCGGGCGTAGCACGCGGCGTCGGGGCCGATCGAGCTCCGCGGTGGCGGCGTGGCCCAGTTCGTCGTGGACATCGGCCAGGATCACCCTCGCGCCGTTCTTGACGAACTCTGCGGCGGTCGGCTTGCCAATCCCACTAGCGGCACCCGTGAACCGTGATGAGTCTGATGACAGCTACCTTTCCGACCAGCCTACACCGTACGACGACGTCGAGCCGTGAGCATGGTTTAACGTTAAACGACGATATCAATGCGGTCAGTTGAGCTAGCGATGAGAGGAGAGGGCACGATCAACAGCCTCTGGGAATAATGGGAGTCGGAGGCTCCGGAGAAGTGGTTGACGAAGGCGGACAAGGGTGCCTGGTCCTGCTCTTCCCCGTTAGAACGCGCTGTATGGCTTGGTACATCCCAAGGTTTTTTTCACCAACCGAATTGCCCGAACCGCCGGCCCGCCGGCCTCCGGTAGCGGTTTACCGCGGTTTGGCCGGTTACCGCTCAAGTTTGAATTTGAATTCAAACTCCTCTTCGCTTTGGTTTACGGCCGGTTTACCGAGCGGTTTGAGCGGTTTACCGCTCGGTAAGGTGGTAACCGCTTGGTTTTTTCAAAATTCAAATATAATTTTTTAAAAAAATGCTAAAAAAATTCCTAAAAATACTTCATGATTTATAAAATCCAATGATGTTAAAAATTTTCAAATTTGAGTGTTTTTAGTATATTTTTTGACATTCATGATTTAATGGGCCTTAACCGGCCATTTGTGTATTTTTTTTTTTTTTTTTTTTAAATTTCTAAACGTCTAAATAAATACTAAACGAACTTAAATTTGAAAAAATTTTACACCATTGGCTTCTATAAATCATGAACTATTTTTAGAAAAAAAAATTTAGCATTTTTTCAAATTTTAAATTTGAATTTGGGCCAAACCGAACCGGACCGGACCGGAACCGGTCCGGCTCGGTAAGTCCGGTAACCGCCCGGTAAAAAAAACCTTGGTACATCCTGCCCAGTGCGAGTGGTAGCTTCTGCCTGAGCTTCAACAGACCCCAAAAACAGAGCCCGCCTCCATTCTTAAAAAAGACCTGCCAACCATTGCACTGCAAATGGACCTGTCAGGCTGTCTCCAACAGCAACAACCCAAATACAACACTCATTCCATAATATAGCTATCAAATAGTGAAAAAGTCAGGCATCTAAATCTGGCCTTCTCCAACAGAGTCCGAGCATACAGCCCCAAATCCCACCCGCGCCTCCCTCCCAGGTGGTCCTCTCTTCTCACATCTCGTCGCGCAGGCGGCTGCCCCTTCAGGGGCCACACCTCGGGCCCACCACTAGTGGTGCCAGTGGTTTACCTCTCGCTCTCGGAACCACCCATTTTTGCCTTCCCTTGCTGCTCGTAGCCAAAATTAGCTAGCTGTTTGGGTCTGCTGTTGGAGGGTGGTTTTGGTAGGCAAAAACACTGTGAAGAACTTATTTTTGGGTATAGGTTATGTTGTTGGAGATAGTCTCAGGCGTAGCGTCGTCACTGTTGTTGGGGCGTGCAGCGTTCCGCTATCACCGTGTTAAGCTCTGCTCATATCCAATGAGCTAACAGTTACTTGTTAATAATTACTCAACGATTAGCTAAATTATTAAATAGACATGTTTGGATCCAATGATCTACTCCCTCCAGTCCTGTTTAACTCATCTGACCAAGCCAAATCGCGGGTCACCAAATCCTCAATGTCGCGATGAACCCCCTCCCAAGTGTTATCGCTACCACCTGAGAGATTACAGCCATACGCAGCAAGAGCGTGCGCAACACTATTACAATCACGCTTAATTAATAAGTATTTTGTTTTTTCTTTAAATTAACTTTTATCAGTCTTATGGTGCTGAAATTTTGCATTATAGATGCAGCTAGGGCTATGATTTCCATACAAAATTTTTAATACGAGGTCTTATGAAAAAAGATAGGATGTTTATAACGCCGACCATTGGCGGTGGCATGTAAACGCTAAATCAGCATTCACGTCAGCTACTGGTCAGATAAACAGCTGTTTAGATCTAGCTAAGACCTGACTAATCTTTTTTTTTTGTGTGTGAATAAGACCCAACTATAGCCTGATAGACCCAAAAATGTATTTCAAGACTCGCGTTACATGACATCTACAAACAACATGAGAGACCTCTGAATTTTACACACTCAAGACTCAACAACAGCAATGCACCATCTAAGCTACCGGATAGTCGGTGCACCTGAGCTGGTGCTGAGCGAGTGGGTATGGCGGCCGAGCACGGAGTCAAGGCGTTGCAGCTTGAGCTCTTGTCGGAACTGCCGGATGAACTGCTCCGCCCGCGCGTTCAGCTCCTCCTTCCCTTCCAACGCGCAAACACGATCGCGCCGGCGGTGCTTCCGTTTCACAAACTCATCTGCCCCCGTCGCGGTCTCCTCCTCGTCCTTCGGCGGTCCACGCACCGGCGCCGCTACTCTAGCTGTCACCGCGGTGACCCCGGCGCCCACAGTTGCCGGAGCAGCTGGTGCTGGTGACGATGGCATCGGTTCCTGCGCATGTCGTCGTCTCTCCTGGCCGAGCGCGCACGTCCTGTTCCCGTCGGAGCTCACCATGGACTTCACCACCCCTGCTGCCGTTTCATCGTCTGCGTTCCCGGACATGGAAATCGCCGCCGCCACGGTGGACACAGGTTCCGGCACGGCCAACGGCCCATGAGGTGCCGCCCCGGTCACCTGTTTCGGTTCCTCTGTTTCCGGGGACACGTCGTAGTAGCAGAGATCTACGGAGGGGTGTTTGGCGAACGACCGGAGGCTGTCGAGGACCATGGACGACGCGCTGCGGCAGAGCCGCCGGCGCGTCGACGCCGCACGGCCGCCCTCGCCCTGCTGGGCGTGGCGGGACCGGGACGTGACCGCGATCGCTGCGACGAGCACGTTCAGAAGGAGGAAGCACGCCACGCCGGGGCTGATGAGCCACCACGTCAAGTACTCCAGTGCCATGGACCGATGGGCTAATGAGAAGCAGCCCGCTGGTTTGTTCTTCTCGCTGTTGTCCGCTGGCTTGTTCTTCTCTTGGTGTTGCTGCCGTCTCTCTGTCCTTCACCTTGGCTATCTGCTTGCACTTAGCTATATGATCCGTTGCCCAGCACGGTTGACCGCCACTTTATATAGCGCAGTAGCAGGCAGGCTTGCACAGTTACACGGTTCTTTCTGCTGCGATCGTCGTCACCTTAAGAAAACGTGCAAATATGCGTGTTTCCATCAACGCGTAATGCATTGGATGCCAAAATAGATAAAGTTGCATCGGATGCATCAGCGTCTCGCTTTTGCTTGTTTCTCGCGTCTTTATCTTTACCCCGTGCATTGCATGTGCAGTTGGTGCAAGTGAATTCTGTGACATTCTTTGAGCGGCAGGTCTGCAGCCTGCAAGAAGATTCCCGAGGGATTATACAATGGTTCAGCCAGCGTGTTCACTGTCGTCGTTTACTGCTTTTGGATGGTTATTTAACATGACTACTTGACTAGTCACCCGATCCTTATCTAAACTAAGTATATTGAACTGGTGGAATTCCGCGTGGAATTCTTTCTTCGTACGTCGTCGGGGCTTTGTGATTATCCAGGTACTTGCGGTATTTGCTGTTTACCATTTCGCGATGTTCACTAGATACCCACGATATTCTGCGGTCGTTTCCGAGTATTAGTTGTCTAGTTAATTTATAAATTGCTTCTGTTGATTGGATGATTAAAATTTGACCGTTTGTGTGTGCTACAATGTCACTATGGTAAACTATCTACCTATTTCGTTGACGTACTGGATATACTATGTAGGTATAGTAGTACTTTTTTTTTTTTTTTTTGACAAACGAGGTATAGTACTACTTACAACGGATTGTTTTACAAAATTTGACCGTTCGTGTGTGTGCTGCTATACAATGTACTATATCTACATATTTTGTTGACTGGAGGTAGGTACAGTAGTACTTACAACGGATTCAGATTGGATGTTCCAAAATAGAAAGGAATTTCACACAACTGAACCGAAATGTTCGCCAGAACTTTTTTTTTCTCTAAACATAAATTTTTTATATTTAATTTGTTACCCGATAATAATGAGTTGGGTCCATATTATTAAATGTTGATGCAATAAAAGATTATTTTTTATAAAAAAACTGATATGAGATTGACCTAACTTAATAGATTGTTATTGTTTTTTTTTGTTGTTGCGAATGTAGATTGTTATTGTTGGAAGACAAGCTATATATACATTCGCATGCCCGCCGTGACGTCGCAATGGGCTTGGCACATGAGTGATGCGGTGCCAATCAAGGTTTTTTTACCGACGGACCGAACCGCTGGCCTTCGGTTCTGGTTAGCCGACCGGTTTACCGTGGTTTGAGTCGGTAACCGGTTGATTTCGAATTTGAATTCAAACAACCATTCGGTTCGGTTTGCAAGCGGTTTACCGGACGGTTTGAGCGGTTTATCGCTCGGTAAGGTGGTAACTGCTTGGTTTTTTCAAAATTCAAATTTAATTTTTTAAAAAAAATGCTAAAAAATTCCTAAAAATACTTCATGATTTATAGAATCCAATGATGTCAAAATTTTTCAAATTTGAGTGCGTTTAGTATATTTTTCGACCTTCATGATTTAATGGGCCTTAACGGGCCTATTGTGTATTTTTCTTTTTTTTAAACTTCTAAACGTCTAATAAATACTAAACGAACTCAAATTTGAAAAAAATTTACGCCATTGAATTCTATAAATCATGAACTATTTTTAAGAATTTTTTAGCATTTTTTCAAATTTTAAATTTGAATTTGGTGAAAACCGAACTGGACCGGACCGGAACCGGCCCGGTCCGGTTAGACCGTAATCGCGATTTACCGCGGTAAACCGAGCGGTTAAAAAAACCCTGGTGCCAATAAAGCTTTACAGTATTTTGCGACTTCAAAAGAAGGGTAAGAATGAGAGGCATAACGACGCCTTAGCATACTGATTGATAACGGATTTTTTTTTTTTTTTTTTTACAACGACAGGTGGTAGCACCACTATCTATGTGCTTAACTAAGAACTCTGAACAAGTTTATTGTTTAGTAATTTTGATTTCTAATTTGAATTTAAGCAAGTTTATCTGGAAGTTTTTGATAATTATGGATATAAACGACATTAATCATATGGACTAGTGGCGACATTTTTCACCCATATATATGTAACGAAGTCACAGCTGTACACAATCACAATGAAATTCAAATATCTGTTCTCTCACTCTTGTGAGTTGTGATCAGCAAACAAAATCAAACAATACTCTACTACACAATGAGCAAACAAATCAACACATATCTCTTGTCTAAAAAAAAATCAACACAAATCGATTGACCACCGACCGATCACCGAGGAGCTAAGCTACTGCGCGGTGGGCGATGGTGCGCCAGCGCCGCGTCGGAGCGTGCGGGTGTAGTTGATGATGGAGTTGAGGCGCTCCAGCTTGAGATCCTCCCGGAACCTCCGGATGAACGAGTCTGCGCGCGCGTTCAGCGCCGCCTTCCCCTCCGGCGCTTCCTCCTCCTCTTCCCGCCGGCACGCAGGTGCGCGCCGCTGCACGGTTGCTTCCACCAACTTCTCCTCCTGGCTCTGGCTCTCCACGGCCGCAGTTGCCTCGTCGTCGGCGGTGACAACGTCGTCCACTGACGGCGACTGCTGCTGGCCGTGACCCTGCTGCAACGCCAGACCATGAGCGGCGGCCACGTCGTCCGAGCTGGCCGTGGACATGTCTTGTCCCACTTCCGCCGCCTCTTTCTTGGCGATCTCCGACGACGCACCGTCGTCGGCAGGAGCAGGAGCTGCTACTGCCGCCGCAACAGGCAGTGACCTCGCTGGTTCCGCAACGGCGGCTGGCTGGTGCTGCTGATCCAGCTCCTCTGCTTCCAGTTCCAGTTCGGGGAACGACGTGCTGTAGAACATGGAGAAGGAACGGAGGCGGTCGAGGACCATGGACGACGCGCTGCGGCAGAGCCTCCGCGTGGAGGCCGCGCGGCCGCCACCTTGGTGGTGCCCGCGGGACGTGACCACGATGGCGCCGATGAGCACGTTGACGAAGAGGAAGAACGCCGCGCCGGGGCTGATCCATGACCACAGCGGCCACCCGGACAAGTACGTCTCCACTGCCATTGATCGGTAAGCTTTTTTTGCGCTTAGCTATACTGTCAAGAGCTCTGCAATAATCTGCACACCGCACAAGTGACGAGAGTAACATATATACTGCAATAAGCATGTTACAGAGTGAGAGGCAGCGGCCTTGTTGCTGCCATGCTGTCTTCATATAATAAAATAAGGGTTAATAAAGAAACAAATTAGGAAAGGTAAAGCATGTGCAAGCTTGTGGCATCGTGTGTTTGCGGCTTGTGCTCATCGACGCGTACAAAGGCCCTGGTTCAAGAAAGATGCATGGATACCAGTTACCACAACGCCGCTTTAGTAATAATTTATTATTTCTGCATTTCGTGCATGTGTTGTTCGTGCAAGTGGGAGGAACGGACGATTGAACTCCATTCTTTTCGCCGTGTAGCTGCAGCTTGCAAAGAAGATTCGCCCCGAGATTAACAACGGTTAGTTTATATTTTAAACCTGGCGTGTTCAGTGTCATTTTACTAGCTTTCGGGATGTGTTAGACGAAGCAATGGTTGGCAAAGCATGATGCTTATGTTCTCTGCCGTCTTTACCCAATTATTAGTGGATTATTCGTCGAAAGGAATCCTTTATATCTTTTGTGTTGCTTTTTTCTTTCTCTATTTATTATTTATATGCCGATATATGCAGGTCTGTAGTGTTGATGTATATGCTTAGTCCTTAAGCATAACAAGGATATACAACCGAAATGTGTGGTCACAATCTGCTCCCTCCTTTGTTGTTTGGGTCAGGTCACCTTGATTTTGTTAGTTATTATTTATTAGTATTTGGATCCGTTCCTTTATTCTCTCGAATGAACGGTTACATATTTAGACAATTTGAGTCTATATAGTTACTCCCTCCGTCCTGTAACATAGAGCAGTATGACTTTTAAATTTTTTCTGAAATATAGTGCATCTGGGAAACAAAAAGATAATGTTTACATGAATAAAAATACATGATTATTTTTATATAGAAAGTAATTCATTTTCTTGCCTAATTTGTATAAGAAGGCTGAGAGTTTATTCTTTAATTATGGAAATCAAATCAAATTTTAATATAGTAGAAAGGTAAATGAGGAGTACATGCGTCTATTGTTCTCTCCATTATTTTGTCTCAAAATAGCAAGAATGCTCTATATCTCAGGACGGAGGGAGTAATTTGAATACATAAAATTAGCAACATATTTGTAGCAATGAAAATATAAAATATTGATAAAATGAATGAACATAAGAACTAAAATTGTTGTACTCCCTCTATCCTATAATATAGTGCATTCTAGGAATTTTAAGAAAAATTAAGAGAGAATATATAAGACGCATGTACCCTTATTTTATTTCGTAACCAAACGTTATTATCAACGTGATTAACACTTATTGGTTGATAAATAGTAAGTATCTAATACAAAATTAGCTTTTATTCTCTAAAATGAATTATATTTGAGGTTACCTCTCAAAAAGGTCAGAATGCACTCTATTCTAGGACAGAGGGAGTAGGTCATTCTAGAGACAGGATCAAATAATTCCAAAAATGTACTGTATAAGTAGTGAGGAACCCATCACTAACTTGACTTCAACTGTATCTAAGCATATTAAGCATGAATTATGTTCTAGCAAATGCAGTCATGATAAAAGGTGGATGGAACAATCATAAGGTTGAAAGCTCAAATAGGTAAAAGTGGGTTACTTTCTAGTAGTCATAAAGTGGGATGCTTCCGTTTCCACGTAGCACAAAAACGAACATCGCAACAACCAAAATGGCATCAAAAGTGAGCAACACAAATTACAAATTGCAAAAGCCTTTGTGGAGACCAACACCCGCAGTTCCGCAGGCTGTCTATGAAATGAATGGACCCGTGCCACTGTTATACAGAACAGAATACTGTGCTCATTTCTCCATGTAGGCAGCAACCATTCTTCAGTTATATTGAGTTGCTTTGCTCATGGGGGGCGCCAAAGAATGCTTGGCCTGGTGGTCTCACACTAGTCGGAGGGTTTGTTCTGCCTTGCTGCGTACAGCAAGCACCAGGGTACTTGTCAATGGGCGGCCAGGACAGAGAATTTGCCATGCGCGCGGCCTCAGGCAGGGGGATCCACTATCCCCGTTCCTCTTTGTCATCGCCATGGAGGTGCTGAACGCACTGATCTCCACGGCCGATCGCCGCGGCCAGTTCACCCCGCTACCGGGAGACGCCAGGAGGTGCAGGGCATCCGTCTACGCGGACGACATGGTTATCTTCCTCGCGCCAACTGCAAGGGACTTTGAGTGCATCAAGCAGATTCTACAGCTGTTCGCGGGCGCATCCGGCCTGGCGACCAACTTCGAGAAGTGCACTCTAACTCCTATTGCCTGCTCCGACGAGGACATTGAGTTGGTCCTCCACACATTCCCGTGCCGTGTGGAAGAGTTTCCTACCAAGTACCTGGGCGCTCCACTATCCGTCCACAGGTTGCCGCGCGCCAAAGAACAAGACCTCGTCGACAAGATTGCAGCACAAGTGCCAACTTGGAAGGCAGGGCTGCTGAACACAGCTGGTAGGGCGCTCCTCACCAAGACCACTCTCTCGGCGATACCGGTGCACATTGCCATCTGCTGCACGCTATCCTCGTGGGCTATCCAGGCCATCGACAGAACGCAGCGCACATTCCTTTGGGCCGGCTCTGCTGCGTCGGCCGCCGGCAAATGCCGTGTAGCGTGGACAACGGTATGCGCTCCCCACGACCTCGGAGGTTTGGGATTGCCCGACTTGCGCCTCATGGGATATGCCTTACGATTGCGCTGGGAATGGACGCGCCGTGCACAGCCGGGCGTCGCATGGGCTAGACTCCCCGCAAGGGTGGAGCGCCAGGTGCAGGACATGTTCTCCATCTCCACCACCTTCTCCCTCGGCTCTGGGGAACGGATACTTTTCTGGACGGACTTTTGGCACCCTGAAGGTAGACTGTGCAACGTGGCACCACTTGTCTACCAGTCAGTGCCCCCGAGACGCCGCCGACGTTCAGTCAAGGATGCACTGGAGGGGAACCAGTGGGCCTAGGACGCGGTCGCGGCAAACACGCTGCCGTTCGCCACACAGTTCCTCCACCTCTGGACGCTGCTTGAGGAGGTTCACTTCGACGGCTTCGTGGAGGATCGTATCTGTTGGAGATGGTCCACTGACGGAGGCTATTCGTCCTCCTCGGCGTACCGAGCCTTCTTCATGGGCAGGACTTCCCTCCGAGGTGCCAAGGAACTCCGGGCCATCAAGGCTCCGCCGAAGGTAAAATACTTCTTCTGGCTTTCGCTCCACGGTCGGATGTGGACTGCGGAGAGAAGGAGACGCCATGGACTGCAGCAGCAGGACTCATGCGCCTTGTGCGATCAGGAGGTGGAGTTTGCTGACCACCTGCTCGTTGGCTGTGTGTACACGAGAGAGGTATGGCACCGTGTCTTCACACGCCTTTGGTTTCTCTAACCTTGGGCCGCTGCCTACGGACAGCCTCTGCGACTGGTGGCTTGCAACTAGGGAACCACTATCGGACACGCTGTGTCGGGGCTTCGACTCCTTGGTCTTGCTCGTGTCCTGGTGCATCTGGAAGGAGAGGAACAGAAGGACTTTCGACAACGTCGCAACGGAGCCAGCCATCGTTGTCCAGCGGATCTGGGAAGAGGTAGGCGAGTGGACTGCGGGTGGGTTCCGTTCCCTCGCAGTACTCTCAGGACTGTAGCCTACGCGTCTGTGTTTACCTCTAGTGGCAAATTCATTTTTACTAGTAGTACACCTCTCTAAGCTGCGCCGTTAGAGACGGCGACTTGTGTAAAGTGTGCTGTCCGCGACGTACAAGGCATCTCGTCTAGTGCGAGCGGAATGTAATCCAAACTCTTACTTCTCTTAATGCGACACATGCAGCGCACTTTTGAAAAAAAAGTCAGAGGGTTTGTCTCAGAATACATAACAGTACACTGCTTGATGCTCAAAAATCCTATGACCTTCCTGATAACTTGACAGAGGTGGCATGTATCTCCAATGAGTGCTCCGGTATGTATGCAAGGCCTGCAGGACAACAGTCACTTCTCAAGACTTTTCTTTTTATAAAGGTTCTCAAGGCTTATAAAAAGATAAAAGGTATATGCCATGAACCAGCTAAAATACCGAATGTATTTTTGGCAGTCTAAACCCACTGCACTAAGTATTTTTTGTAAGCAATACAAACCAGGACAACTAATCCTTCAAGCACTGACACATAGCAAGCAAATAACAGATAGACACTCACTTCAAGTCGACAATCTGTACCACTTATCGTATTGGCAACATTCTGCACTTAGCTGCCAAGTCCTTTTGTAGTTTTTTTTTGGTAAAAAAAATAATGAAATATTACCTTTCTCACTTGCAGTTATTTGAAGTGTATCAACTGTAATGATTCCATCTGTTAATGGAAGCAGCTCAAGTTTGGCAGTGGTGCTTGAACGTCCAGGAACACACCTGTTAGCCACATCACCACAGCTAAATGTTATTCGACAGTGTTTTGGAATATAAGTAGCTCAGTCTTGAGTTGACTCTTTAAAGTAAAAACGAAAACAGGGGAGGCTCAATACCCTAGGGGCACTGCACTCTGCAACCACAGATGAGTACAGCCTGAAGCATTACTCATTCTGTTTCCTCCATTGTCACCTTCTTTTGGAGATTGAGCTAGGACAGAATTCAATCCTTGAAAGCCGATTCCATGTTTTCCCAATCCAGATATTTTTGCTGACTGATTAACACCATCAGAAGAACCATTTGGGGTGGCTGGATCTGAGTTTAAGGATACAACTGAAGAAGAACCAGATGCTTCAGGAGTAATGACAGTTAGCGTAAGGTTTTCTGATGTCATATTAGTAGCTTCGAGTGTTAATACCTGGAAGGATTTGATATATCATTGTCAAGGTGATAAATGGAGAATGTCTGTAACATAATAATTGAGGAGATACTTTAATAACCTGCACAGGGAGTTGAGGAACTCGAGCACCCAGACTTGGATTTCGTAAAGACAGTTCGGATGATACAGAGATCATAAGATCGCTAGCTGCAGAGGGTTGCCAGCTTGTTGCTTGCTTGAAGAAAAGTTTCGATTCTACAAAGATAAAAGTGCTGAATGAGAACTTTCCACTCCATTCCTGTTTCACAGAATCTATTTGTTTTGCCAAATAATTTACCTGTGTAATTGCAGCGATAAGATACCACTACAGCATACTGCTCACCTACAGCAACATATGGTTGACTAACCCTTGGTGTATGATCATTTAAAGTAGATTCAGTCATTGTTGGGAGTAACAAAGCCGGATGTGCATCACTGTTGGTCTTCCGTTCCCTTGAGGACATGATTGCTGGCTTGAGAATAAAAGAGTGCTCCTCGCCCCTCCTAGAAAAATAACAAATAATGTAGCAATTCAAAACAATTGCCACATCCTTTATTATAAGCACACAACACTAAAGTGAATATTGGATTTGGATACAAAAAAAATGTGGTAAAATATGTCCAAAACAAGTTGCAATATTTTGTTTACTTATTTTGCATCTGAACTGCTAAGTTTGGCATTTTCAAAGGGTAATAAGTTTCTTATGGCTGATTCTTTCTTGACTGAAGTTTACATAAAGCTGCAATAGCAGGTAGATCATGAGCAGAATCAATGAGAAAAGTAGTATATACCTGAGTGCTATATTTGGTAAGCTGTGATCATGCCCAACCTCAATACTAGCAATTGGTAATGACAAAGGGCCACCTCCTTTGGATGTCTCCTCAAATACGATAGTAATTGCATCAATGAACACAACTATATCATTCGCATGAACAGGAGAAATGTTCTGCAGCAGGAATTCATGGTATAAACATTATCTTTGGAACATTAGTTTACGAAATGAAACATGAATGGATGCTTTGATATTGTCTGACAAACCTTTACTGAGACACAGAGAAGATTTTCCAAAGTACATTTTGCAGCAAAAGAATGAACCTCGATTGGTTGAATGATTTCAACTTTTCTCCGCCATCTTTTTCCCAGTAGATACACACCTTCTAGGCCACAACGTATAGAATAACGTTCAGGTTCCAAAGGAACTCCTCTAAAAGAGAGCTGCCCATCATTAATAACTGCAGGGGTTTTTGCAGGTTTTTCATGCATAAATTCTTGACTTTCAGATATTTGTGGTGGTTTTATATTATTCGGTGTCTGAACAGAAGAAGGTGAAGGCATGGATTGGCTTCTAAAGTTAAATATTTGAGACCCAGGAGCAGAATAAGAATTGTGTGATACACTTGTATTGAGAGTAGGGGTTGCTAAAGAACGAGGCGGTAATGTACGATCTAAAGGGAGCACCCAACTAAGCAGCTCCCGACATGGATCATCATCATTACTGTCAGAAAGTCCATCCACAAGATTATCAAGCATATAATTAACTGGTGTACTTTTCTCAAATTGAAGAACTTCAAGCACAGGATCTTCCAGTTTGTTAACCCCAACATTCACTTGCAAAACAATCTGCATCCTTCCACCAGAGAAAATGATTGCTGAGTCAGCATGCACTTAAACCACAGAGAATTGCAACAAACTACATGGCTGAATAGTTAATTAATTAGTAACACCACAAACTTCTTATACACAATTACTTTTAAAAAAAATCATGCTTTTCTTGTGACTAATATATTATTGTATTCTGTAGTTACATAGAAGGATTCACATGGATGAAAATGAATTAATTAACTGAGTAGATTTCAGAAAATTACATTATGGTTGCAAAAAAATAAAAAACTACAAGAATCAGTTTCACAAACATACACTTCTATTGACATTCAATATTGACAAACTGACCTTTTTAATAATAACTATTGCAAAACCAAACTTCTATTATGATACTGCATTGCATAACTACACATTACTTGCTTCATGTCGCAGAATACACATTTAAAGTTTCTAGCCCAAATGAAAAATGCAGTGTCACGATATAGAATAGCAATAGATGCCTATTTTGAAAAGGCAGGAGAGCTGCGTTTAACTGCGTTCAGCAATATGAAATAAAAAAAGTACACAGCTGTGAAATAGATTCTAATTTCTAAGTGAAGTTTTTTATAGTGCTGTATTGCAAAATTGGTTACAAGAAGTGTAATGTAGCTTTCTGAAATTTACTTTAACTAATTATAGAAGGCAATGTGATATTCAAACTTTTTCAGGACACATCTGTTATGACCGGCCTGCAATATTCTCGATGCTGCAGGCCCATTAGTGGCTAAATAGCCCAATAGCTTATTTATTTATTGCCATTATTAAAGGGTATTTTTAGAGAGACATATAAATACTTGTAATCAGGATATTTGGAGATTAAGCAGAAACACAAATGTTTCCGGCTTCCTGAAGGGAGCCGGGAGAGTCTACTTGCCCCTGCCCTAGTTCCTCCCCGCGCGAGAGCAACGGCACCGCCGTGCCGTCTTCCTCGAGCCTTCAAACCCCTACCCCCCAATCTTCCATAGCAACATCAGTAGCTATTTCCAGTCTACAGTAGCACTGCTTGTCAAGTTCTTTACATAGATGCCCTTATTAGGTGGAAATATATATATATATACACTTCACCACAATTAGTAAAGCCATTTATAGGAAATGTTGCCTAAAGAAAGAAAAAGGATAATAGTCAAAATCAAAATAAACTTGGTAATTAATAATGCGTTGAATTTGAGTTAGTAGCAGATCTGAGTTGATTTCCAGGTAGGTGCCTGATGCTTGGATAAGCTTAGGTTGAAGCAGAAAGCTTGCAGTTATTTATGCAATGCCCATCAACACCCAGTGATCATGCACTGCAAAAAGTTGTAGTAGATAATGTCCACAGCAATTAAAAGGGACCCTTCAAGACATACCACTATGTCTCCATTCTGCAGAGAATGACACTTCACGGTATCTCGAGCAATTCCCCCAGATGTACTACCATCAAAAATCCCTTTATCAGAAATGGTATTGTAAACATTACTCCTTGAGGTCTTACTATCTGACCAGTCCTCTGCCGTTGTAGTTGTAGTTACTCTTTTCTTGGACCAGAGAGGTTCATCTGACTCTGCAACTCGGACAAAAAAATTGGATTCTCTGAATCTTTGCAACATATCTTCTATATGCTGCTTATGATATTCCATCTGAAGGAGAGATTGAGTCTCATGTTCTGAAGGACAGCTTTCACCATTGAGTTCAACATCCTGATAGCCACTTTCCCCAGCTTGTCCATTATCATGACCGTTTGCACTGACAGGGCTAGATTTATTTGTAGAGTTTTGCAAAGTATTTCCATTCTTAGACATCACTGCAGAGGTTCTAAAGGGGGATATAACCTGTATATCTTGCTTAGAAGCTGACAGGCACACTAGTATATGAACCTGCTCCCCTGATAACTGAACCAGTCAATTCCAGAAAAGACATAACAAGATGCAATAGAATTAAAGAGTTTAACTGAAGTCACAAGGAAAACACATTTATACCAGGAAAAAGGAAGGAACGGTCCAGCGCCTGCAACTGTACCATTTCTGAAATATCATTCCAACTTTCAGGAAGTGCCTCTGTAAGCAAATTGTAGATATTACTAACTAGCAGAGATAAGTTCAAAAAAAAATAGAGATCATAAGATGCTTTTACTAGCGTCAAGTGTTCAGTGGATAATAAATGGTTGGTTGACACTTTCAATTTAAAACTAAGTTATGGTCAATAAGTTGGTAGTAAAGAAAAAAAAGGTTGTATAACCTTACTTATGCAATGCAGATCAAGGATGAGGATAAGGAGTGATCATTTGGTTCATGAAAGATAAGTTATGTCTAATGAATAGGAAACATGAAGTGTTTATTTTTTTTCGAATTAGGGGGGATCCCCCATTTCCATTAATGTGCTTAACGGAAATACAAGAGAACATGAAGTGTTTATGATATGTAATAAAAAAGAGACAAGTCAAAGGCACTGAACTGTATGGAATTGTGATCCACCCTTCATCCTCTGCGACATTAGTATGTGTCCATGGCGGGGCTGGACTTTCCGAATCTAGAGAAATATCTCTGCTGATATTTCCGGAACCATTATTAGCATCTCCATTTTTACTGCGGGCAGAGGAGGGCTGCTGTGGATCATCTGCAATGAGACCCTCCAGTGTCATAGTTGGCTTTTCTAAGGAATTACCATGATCATCTTGCTCTGAAATTCTGGGCAACTCAGGTGACGCAGGCCGTGAAGTTCGGTACAAGAAATTCATTGCTCAGTACTACAAGATCAAATAAATGGAGAGGGGTAAACGGACAAGATCCACAACTTATTTTGGTAATTTTTCATTCAACATCACATGAAAACAGAAAACATTTTTAGCACAACATATTCAAGACCAGGGGGGAATGGGCAATATTTAGATCATGGATTGGGCTACATCAGTCGGCTAACACAAGGCAGCAGCACCAAAACCACAAATAACTGGATCAGAATAAAGATAAAGGATGAAAAATTTGGGTGCATTGTGATGGAGAAATGTTTTGAACTTTTGGATCCACCATAGTGTTACATTCTTTTTTATCGAATAATCAGTGTTACCTTCTTTAAGTTATCTGAAATTAAACTGAACTTATGTGGCAATTTGGAAGACTATGTTGCAGCAGCAGGGGCGGACCCAGTAAAGTACATGAGCATACACATTTACATCCCATAATTTTTGCAAAACAATCGAAATTAGTAGGCACAATATATGGATAATACACTTGTAATTGGATCAGATCCAAATAAAAATCGTAAGGTAAGGTTTGGGTCCTCGGTTTCGTGAAGTAGGAAGAGATGACAAGGGATGGCGTACCTGGTGGTGCTCGTCGCCGGCGAAGAGCCCGAAGATCACCTGGGCACCTGGCGTAGGGCGACCTGGGCACCTGGCCTGGCGTAGCGAGAGAGAGAGGGAAAAGGCCACGGTTACATCTGCATCTGGACCTCAGAGCTCTCTTATGCATCTGTTATCTATTATTAGTACTACCTACGTCAAAAACAATGAAATTCTGAGATTTGGAGAAGTCAAATAATTTAGAGTTTGACCTAGATTATACAAAAACATTTATAACATAAAATAAATGTCATTAGACTAATTACAAAATGTATTTTCATAGCAAATTTACTGAGAGGCACAAATGCTAATACTATTCATTGTATTCAGTAGTATTTAACTGACACGATTCGTATAGTTACATTTTTTTTACGGATGGAGTACTAGCAAAGCGAAAGACTAAACCAAACCTCGTACCTAGGTTGGAAGCTAACTTACTTTGTTGGAGCTTTTTCTCTTAAACCTATTATATCTTGAAAATATGTCTTGCTCGAAATTATATGGTGGAAGGTTTCATCCCATCAAGTTCGATTTTTCCACAATAGGTCAATAGGATGTGTATTTTTACCGGCTCAGCTCTCAACTGCTGTTGTCATGCTTTAGTCTTATATAGATGTGGATGTCCAACATATGTTGCATCCCTCATGTTCTGGTGTCGAGATTCTCCACTTGATGTGTGAGAGGAGGTGTCCTGATCGAGACCACCTGATCAACCATAGTGCATTCATGGTCTATATCTTTTCATCGTTATCCGCCACTAATTGGGGATAGCCTTCAGAACTCGAGCGGTTTCCACTACCGCTTCCATGGTAGTAGTACCATTCTGGCCACTGCTAGTGAGACCCCCTACTTAATTTGATTTTGGTGGTTGGTTCCAACAAGCTTTGTGTAATAGCCTTGTTGGTTCCACCAGGGGGGTGTACGTCGAGTTGAACTTGCTATTGCTCAAGGGGGCTTGAGCTCGTCTACACCTTCTAGTAACCATTTCACATAAAAAAACTCTTGCATTGGGCTTCTTTCGTCTCAAGTTCAAGATCGAGTTAGCTTCTTCATGTTATATATACTAGGTGATTCCCCGCGCGTTGCCGCGGGTATGCAATACAATTTTATTTAATTACAATTAGATTAAAACTGGCGGATGTGATATGTATTGCTTCAAATCATGTAAGTATAGAATGCTACATAGCTGTCCAGAATATCGGAGTCTTTGTTCGTTTGAATGTTTAATTAAATGTGTAGCTATATTTGGAGATGCATAAGCATGAGACGGGTCTGTTTTAGAGCAAGAATAATAATTTAGCCTGCTGAAGGCTGTAAGAGGTGCCATGTCATATAAAGTCGGTAATATATAGTCGACTGGTATAATTGAAAAGCTGATAAGTTGGCTGCAATAGTATACAACCATTTAATGGCTAGCACACGTGTGCACAGAGGATTGGGAGAGGCAGCAAAGGGCCAGCTCTTTTTTGTGGCACGGGCTGCATGCTTCTCGGTAAATGTGTTTAGCCGGGCGAAGAGATAAACGCCGGCTCTCTTCTCTCTCTTAATGTCTCTCTCCTCCACCTAGGCTTGTTCTGATGTGGAGTTGCATTTCGCCGGCTGACTCAGCCTTACTATACCTGCTCTTATGTCATTTGCAACGGCTAGAAGCCAACAACGCATACCTAAAAAGATTGGCCACGCACGACCTCCACTCGTTTTATTTCGCCGTATTTCCCGAGAAAGTTCCTGCAGTTGTATGTGGCTCTAATCTCCGATACACAGGCCCTTGGCCCTTGACGCATCATTCTCCAGTCTCCCCGCCTCGATCGTGGCTGCGGCCCTCCAGCCGTCCAGCGTCGCCAGCTTCCTCCGAGGTCCCCGTTGTAGACGCGATCCCGAGGTGTCGTCAGCTTCCTCGGTGTCTTGGGAGATGTAGCCTGCAAGTCGCTGCGCCTTGGCTGCAACTGCAGATACGATGGAGAAGGATGGTGGTATGAGGACGACGACGATACAGCGATTTCTGGTGTAGCTGAGAACTTTCCATTTTATATGGGAGAGTTTTTCGGTTTCAAACTTGCAATCAAATCTATAAATGCAGAGCTGTGAGTGGAAAGCGGCTAGCGCAGGAGTTGACGCGAAGAGATGCCAGAGTTTTCAGACCCTTCAGTCTTTGCATGTGATGCTTCAATTGTGATTTGGATGGAGAATAACTGAATTCGCTGACGTGGCGCAAGGAGAAGCAAGATAAATAGCTTAGTGGGGTTTGTTTATATAAGAGATATAGATAACTGGAAGATTATCTAAAAAGTTATATATAACTAGAAGGTCGCATGTAACACCCTAAAATTTGCATGCTTTTAGTCAAAATGATTTATTTATGCATTTGTTGTGAGCATACACCATATGGAATAATATTTTTTATAAAATAAAATCAACTTTAAGGCCAGAACATCCCTTTACATTCATGGTGCTGCATTATTTTTGTTGTGATGTGTGATGTTGACCAAATTTGAAAATGAATTCAAATCCTTTTGAAACCTCATTTGAAAAGTTGTTCAAATAAAAGAAAAGCTATTCTATTCCCTCTCTCGCTCTTTCTCCTTTCAGCCCGTGTTTGGCCTGCCTCCTTTCCTCTCTCTTCCATGGCCCGAAGGCCATTTCCTTCGCCTGTGGCCCAGTGACCGCAGTGAGGCCTGCTCACTCCTTGGGCTTGCCCCGTGGCCCGTTTCTTTTGCTTGTCGGCCCACGTGCCTTCTTCCCTTTTTTGAGCTGTAGTGGCCACGACCCATTTGGCAAAGTCCGCAGCGGCAGCGCCTTTCCTCCGCCGCGGCAAAGTCCGCCGTAGTGCCGTGTCCTCGCGCCTCGTCCACGCTACCCGCCCCATAAATAGCTGGCCTCGCGTGCCACCTCGCCTCATCAAGCTCTCGCGCAAGCAGCCGCCCACGCTCGAGCTGCTAGAGCCGCTGCAAACCCTAGCTCGCAAGTCACCAGGTTGAATTCGCCGACTCTCCGCTCCAGCTTCAAAATTGGCTAGTCGCCGAGCTCTGGATCATTCTTGCGAACTCGCCAAGATCGTTTCCCCCTTGATCTTGCTCTGTTTCTCCTTGAAATTCAAACCTATTTTGCATGACAAGATGAACTCAAATGAAAAAGTTTTCAACTACAACATTCTATAACTTGTCAAGATCTACAAATTTTATTCGTCAAATCTTATATTGTTTACAAATCTTATATATCTCTCTCTCATTGTTTCATGAAACTTAGAGAGAGATATAGATTTTGTGAACAACTTTACTATCGATTTGTCAAATGAAAAAACGACCAAAATAAACTTTGTAGATCTTAAAAAGTTATACACTTTGTAGTACAAAACCTTTCCGTTTGAGTTTATTTAGTGCTTTAAAATGTATGTTTAAAAAGCCCTTTGCCGAGTGCCTAGCACTCGGCAAAGACCCAGTTTTCAGTAGTGGTTCGTACTGTGTGTTGGATTCTAGCCAAATATCTTGACTATTGTACATTTAAAATTAAAATAAGTAGTCCTTTTCACCAAAAAAATAAATAAAAAATAGTCCCACCAAACTCCTTACCTCAGTGCGACAGAACCACCAAAGGCGATAGATTTAGATTTGAGCTCCCAAATCAAATACCATGATCATATATTCGTGCATAATAAAAGAAAAAGATATTGTTTTTTTTTTCTGAAACCATCAGATACCAAAATCACTGTTAAGAGACTGTACTGTGGATACTACCGTTATAGAACCTGGTTGTGATCGTAAACTAAAAGATGCAAAGATCAGGACTAATAGACTATGCATTATTAATGCTTAATTAACCTGCAAGACGATTACATACATTATGAAATTTCCACAATCTTACACTATATTATTAATACAAACTGTCATTAAAATTCTAGCCTGATTTATATTCTTTTGTGTTCATAATATATAAATCTTAAAAACGAGTAGGTGGATCTTTCAGTTCGAACAAAAAATATCTATTTTCTCTATCATCCCAAAAAGAATTATTCGTACATGCATTATTGACATCCATGCATGCGAACAATGGAAAAGGTTTGATCAGAACGAAGAAAAGCCTAACCCTAGCCTGCAATGTGATGACTCAGCTGCCATTTGTGCTGCTGCTTCACCTGTGGAGACATTGATGGCGCCATCCTCCTCCTGCAGGTCGACATTGACGTCGACGTTGGCGTTCATGTCCATCGCCTTGATGTCGATGCCAATGCCGGCCGCATTCACATCCACCGCCTTGATGTCAATGTCAACCTCGGCGTTCACGCCCACCACCGGCTGCAGCTCCTGCCGCATGTCGAACGCGTCGACGAGTGACGCCGCCTTTAACTCGAAATAATCCTTGTGGTCAATCTGGACGTCGAGGTGCTGCTGCTGATGCCTTATTTCCTCAGCCCGCGCCGGAGCCGTCAGATCCACCTTATCCGCGGCGGCGGCACAGGTATCGTCAAAATCGAATTGCTGCATGTTGTCAAGGTTGATGTCGATGGTAGGCTTGCTACTGGCATCGTCGCTGGCGGTGGCGTCGTAATAGAAGTAGTCGAAGAGCTGCTGCTGCTGCTGCTCGCCGTGATCATCCTTGGGGCTGCAGTGGTGGTGGACGACGTCGTCGGTTTGGAGGATGGCCGTGTCAGCTCCGTGGTTCGTGTAGGCGAGTGCGTCGACGACCTCTTGCCCCGCGTTGAGGAGGATCGGCTGGTTGGAGGACGTGACGTCGAGATCAGCCAGGTCGCCGCCTTGCTGCTGCGGTGGCATCGCGGTGGCCGCCGTGGCAGCCTGGCGGCAGAGCGCGAGGTGGTGGAGGACGGCGGAGAGCTCGGCCGTCTCGATCTCGAACTGGCGCTCCAGGCTGAGGATGAGGCGGTAGCAGCCGCCGACGGGGTCCTGCGCGCGCATGTCGGACTGGTAGATGAGCGTGCTCATGGCGTCGGCGCAGAGGTCCGGCCTGAGCTTCTTGAGCGTCTTGAGGATGTTGCTGACCCCGAAGAGGCGGTGCGCGTTGAGGAAGCGCCGCTGCTGGTCGGCGGGGAAGTAGGGCGCCAGCGGGCAGTCCGGGTTGCACTTGCGCCGCTGGTACTTGCACGCCGCGCACGCCTGGTTCGTGCTCCCGCTGCCGCTGCCGCCGCCGCCGCCGCCGCCGCCTCCTGCGCCGCCGGTGGTGCTGCTGCCGCGAGGGGAGCTGCTCGCCGAATGCGGGGAGGATCGCGCGTTGCTGGGGCTGTGGTGGTTTGAGTTGGGCGATGTGAGTGCGAGGTCCCGGTGGCGGTGGCGGTGGTGGTGGTAATATGCAGATGGGAAGCGGCCGTGGTTGGGGCTACGGAGGAGGTCATTGTCTCGCCGATCGCGCAGGTGGCGGCAATGGCGATCGTCGTGCTACCCTACCACCACCGAGGTCGGAGGCGTCGGTGGAGGGCTGGCCCCGGCGCCGTCGTAGGAATAGGAGAGGCGCCGCGGGCTGTCCGCGGCATTATTTAGCCTCCGTCTGCTGCGTGATGCCTATTAAAAGACAGGATCCATGCATGGGAGTTGGATGGCTGTGGTGCAGGATGGCCTGTGATGCTGTTGATGGTCAAATTTGACACCCAGATGCATGGAGGGGTCTGAATCGGTCACCGTGGGTGTGATCGGCCACTCCGAGCATGCTGGGCTGTTAATCTAACAGGGTGGTGTTTGTTGTAAGTAGATGCATCATGCTTTGCCGGCTAGATGTAATATGTAACAACCCAAACCATGTTTTTGCATGTTAATAGTCACTACCTTAGCACACAACGTGGGTACGTTCCACGGGAACATCGTTCTAATTCGTGGAACCAAAATATGATGGAATATCGTTCCGAACACCGATCCAACGTGATCTACACCATGGGAACCACGCTTGGCCACTTGACGGGGAAATCTGAGTCTGAGGTCCAAAACTCGATTCATGGAAGAAAAAAAAAAGGAAGAGGCAAGACCAATGGTTCAACTATCTGTTTTATCCTTTTATTTAGAACTTTCCTAGTTTTATATTCGTTGAAAACTTGTGCTAACAATTCATCCATGACATCGACCAATTTAATTAGGGTCATGTTCATCGTTACGTGAACACATTTATGTTACACTTTATACTTGTTCTATTACTCAAAGGAGTGAGATCAAGCTATATATACTCTTTGTTTCATGAACTTAACAACACAACTTTTATCATGTACCGTGTTCCCGTATAAACGGTATAATGAGTCCTTGACCCCAAACGTTCCGGGAAAACTTGGCTGCTATGGTGACTAAAATCTGAATCTATGTGTTTGCATGTTAATAATCACTATTTTAAGACTGGTCGGGTGTGAGGCTTGACTGTTTTGTGAAATGGTCTATGTTCATAGTTCATTTCCATTTCTAGCGACGGTGGGCCGAGCCATCAGTACAAACTTGTTGATAAAAACGGGCGTCCAAATTGTTCTTTGTCATTGGAACTATAGAAACAATTGGGGTAAAATACACTATTAAAGATTTTCACAAAACAAAATAAGGTGCTTCCCAGTATTTGAATTCGTGTCCTAAAATCTAAGAACTTACAATACATTTTGGTGCTCTATGACTTCAAACAAAAGCAAACTATCAACTACAAAGTTGTAGGTTACATTACGAACTACAATTTTAGTATAAATTATGTCAAAAAAATGTGTGCATCTATGACTGTCCTAAATAAACAATTTGAGAGCTTCAAACAAACTTTTAGACTATGAAAAAATATATAAATAAAAATCTTGTCAACTACAAAGATGTAGAGGTCACTGAGCTCAACAATTTTGGCATGAACTTCATCTTCTTTGGACTTCAGATAAAAAAATGTTATAATCAGTGCCATATCTTTTTTAAAAAGAATTTTATTAATTCACAATTCTTACATCAAGTTGATATAACAATTGTGAACTCACTTCCAGTCTCTGCATAAAAGCACATGGGTCTAAACAAAGTAAAGAGAAGCCTTACACTCGAATGACTATCAATCTTAAGATTAAATCGTCACCCATATTCCTAGGAGAGAAAAAAACTATGACCACTTACTCCGGTTGGTGTAATGCCGCAGCAACCAAAGCTTATGAAGTAACCTTTTCGAGAATAACCCATGTTTGGAGCCAATGGATATACTAGTGGCTCAGTTTGTAGACATGTTTCTCTTTACTACAAACTTTTATAGGTGGCACATTTTGTTATACTAATGCCGTTTCGCAAAAAAATTGTTATACTAATGCAGTCTTTATTAATTAGAAGGGTTTGTCTATTAAAATTGTTTTTGTAGAAGTGATGGTTGAGCATTTAAACATATGGTAGTAGAAGTAAAAGTAAAATCGCTAGTGTCAATAGTTTTGGGATCAATTATCCAAATTAAAATCACATTGTATTCTTGTGTTTCTTGGTACAATTGTTTTAAAACATGACACTCTCCCTAGTATGTTTTAGTGACTTCTCATAAATAAGTTCTTAGTAAAAATATTTTTGCTACATCATAATTAACTTACATAGTGGAGTTCAGCGAAAAAAGTTAGAATATGGATGATCTCGATGGTGTAAACAAGCATTAATGGAGCAAACAAGGGTGAGCATGTATATATATGGAAAGGTGGCTGAGCAACCAATTCCCAAATGAGTTACCCGATTATAATATGTGGAAAAGCTTTTTCTCTTCTCATCTCAATGGTCAATGCCAATCCTCGTCCTGGAGAAGAAGACTAGTAAGAATAAGAGTCGAGTCCACTAGTGGGTCTTGATTTTGTCCGGTTTAGTCATCCTAGTCTAAACTCATAAATCGTTTGTTTAGGTCCTTATATGTGTTAATATGTGTCATTTCAGTTCTTGAACTTGCAAATCGTCCATTTAGATTCTCAAACTTGTTCGATTAAAGCCATATTGGTCCTTAAACTTTGCAAAAATGGCATGTTTAGGTTCTGAGACTTATTCAGCTATATTATTTTGGTCCCTAAACACGTAATTCACCCATTCAAATCTCAATCTATGTTTGGGTCTTAGAGACAGTCTAAATGGGTCTAGATCTGTGTTGTCCGTATGCAAGAACACTAGTAGTGCCGCTACTAGTCCAAACCATTTCTATCTAGTTGTCTTTGTCATGAACCGTGAGCTAAACAAAAAAAACAGGGAACTCAAGGGATAGAGGGTGGGAGATAGAGTTGACACATGGGCCTCACATGCTCTTAGCATACCACGTCATCATATCGCCATGGATTTACATTTGTCTAGACTGACTCTAAAACCTAAATATAATTTTTTTTTGACAAGAAAAGACTGTAGGGAAGTTCCCCACAATAATACGGTTTTTTTTAGAAAATAGGCACCCAAATTCGCTCCGACGGGATTGAAGCGCAGGTGGTAGGTGTAATGCGTTAGTCCTTCCAAATTAAGTGGCGGAGCCACTTCCCAACCTAAATATAAATTGATAATTTAATCAAACAATTTGCGATTTAGGGACTAGGGGCATAATCAAACAAATTTAATGACGTAAATTATATTTAGTTATTAAAATTAAAAATATTTAATTTCACATGAGGTGAGAATGACACTTTTTTTCTGTAATAGAGACCCGTACACGCCAGACTACGACACCGATCGATGCACATGACTTGAGCATCATTTTCCAAAGGGTCGGGCTCGGGGGCCAATAAATAAAATAAAATGCTATAATATAGTAAGAAAGAACGATGTGCCCACGCCAACAAGAGCCAACGCTTCTGTCAGTGTTGCTTCATTCACCGTGTGTACGTACTTACTGGTAGGTAAAGCAGACACGTCCATTTTGGAGCTAAAGCAGTGGAAAACTACGATCCTAATTCCTAATCCCAGGGCGAATCTTCTCGGTGGTCGCCGCGGTGGCTGCCAGGCCTACTCGGTTGGATTAGACTATAGTTAACCTGAAAGCTCGTGCGCCACTTGCCGTGGCCACTGGCCACACATGCAAAAGAAGCGAAGCGACAGCGACGCCAACCTCTGCTTTGCCGTTCCGAGTTGGGACAGAGGACGCGGCGGATCTACGCGGCTTACCTGTCCCGCCAGTCGTTCACACGTTCCGCTGCAGCACGCTGTCGCCGAAGCCGAACATGCCGTCCAGACGTCCAGTCCCCGACGGCGGCGCCCGTGTGTCGTGTGTGGTGCAGCGTTTTTTTTACCGGTCGGTAAACCGCGATAAACCGCGGTTACCGACCTTCCCCGGCGGTCCGGTTCGGTTCGGTCCGGTTCGGACCGCCCAAATTTCAAATTTGAAGTTTGAAAAAAAAAATGCTGAAAAAGTTCCTAAAAATAGCTCTTGAATTATGGAACCCAATGGTGTAAAAATTTTTCAAATTTGAGTTCGTTTAATATTTATTTAGGCGTTTAGAAGTTTGAAAAAAAAAAAGAAAAAATACACACCGGCCCGTGAAGGCCCATTAAATCATGAAGGTCGAAAAACATACTAAACACACTCAAATTTGAGTAATTTTGACATCATTGGATTCTACAAATCATGAAGTATTTTTAGGAATTTTTTTAGCATTTTTTAAAAAAAATAAATTTGAATTTTAAAAAAACCGCTCAAACCGGCGGTAAACGGACAAACCGGCCGGTAAACCGGAAAACCGGCCGGTTTACGGTAAACCGGGACAACTGCGCCATTCAAATTCAAATTTGAATTCGGGCGGTTTTTGCCCGGTAACCGGACAAACCGGCCGGTTTACCGGTTCCGCTCTCGGCCGGTTCGGTAAAAAAACACAGGTGTGGTGTATATATTGCTCTCAGCTCCTACGACAACTCACAAAGCACAGCTCTTTTGTGGGTGTGACAATACTCAAACTAACTCAAGAAGAGCTCGGATGGCGCTTCTGTCGTGGTGGCTGCCGCTGCTGTCGCCGTGGCTCTGCCCCGCCGCCGCGTGGTTCATCTTCTTCAACGCCGTCGTCGGCGCCATCGCCGTCATGTCTACCAGCGGCGCGCAGGCCGGCAGCGCGACCGGGGCCACGTCGTTGCCTCGGCGCAGGCTCTGCCGCAACGGGTCGTCATCTTTGGTCCTGGACCGGCTCCGGTCCTTCTTCGTCTTTCCCGTGGGCCAGCTGCCGATCGATGACAGCAGTGCTGCCTCGGGCTCGTACTGCTGCTCGCGAGAAGCAGAGGCGGCGGCGGCGGCCGCGACTAAGGTGTGCGCGCTTGCTGAGCGCAATCCACAGGCGGTGGCGGTTGTAACAACCGGCGAGACGGCAGCAGTCAGTGACGAGCAACCGAGCGCGCCTGTGGCGATGGCAACAGCGGAGGACGACGCGCCTCCCTCAGCACCACCACCGGAGCCAGAGGAGGAGGACATGGCAGAGGCAGAGAAGGAGCAAGACCATGACGAGTCCATCAGCTTGGACGAGGCGTATGCGCTAGCCCAGCGACATCGCGCGAAGCCGACGGCGTCGCCACCAGCCGAGGGACCTGCTGGCACCGCTCCGACGGAACACAGGAAGAAGCCGGCGAAGGTGGTGGCGGACAGGCGGAAGGTATCAAAAGCAGGGGAGGCGATGGAGGGGAAGGCGGAGTTGAACGCGCGCGCGGAGCTGTTCATCCGGCAGTTCCGGGAGGACCTCAGACTGCAGAGGCTAAACTCCATCCTCAAGCACACCCACGCACTGGGCTCCCCGACGGCGGCGCGGTAGCCAGTGTGCCCGCCGGCCGCCGCCGGCTGCCACAATGTGCTTGCTCCGTTGTTCAGACGGACATATCCACTGACACACAATTTTGGATTATTGTATTTGTTATTAGTTTATATATATATATATATATATATATTTGTTATTAGTTTGTATATACATAAGAACATCTCGCCCAGCTCAGAATTGCGACACACATGAAACTGTACAAAATTGACACGATCTCACCTGAATTCTTAAAGATTTTTTAGGTACATGTTGATGTAGCTGCAAAGTCCGATCCGTTGAGCAGACCAGAAAATAAAAGAGCTAATAAAAAGGAAAAAAGCCAACAACCCACGATCTTACACCGGACCCACAGCCACAGCTTCTCACCCACCTCCTCATCCTCACCCTCCAACCGTCCAACGCCCCGCAAGGTATCCTAAATTCCTATAAACTTAATCCCCACTAGGGGATTTCTATGGTGCCACATCATCAGCTATCCCACTTTCTGATCCACATTAAGTCATGTGACGTCATCAATCATGTTAGGCCAACAGTCTCTGTTTATCCAACTCACAGCCACACGCCTTTACATGCCTCTTGCACTTCACCTCCTACAGCACCACCTACAACACTACTTGAAACGCTTTCCAACTCAGCCGCTCCATATTTGGAACATGCAATCAATCTTCCTTCTTATTATAAAATATAAAGGGGCAGCAGCTACGACCGGGGCGGTGGCGTGGGCATAGTTGCAAAGCGGGAGGCGAAGGATGGAGGGCACACTCTGTGCCTCCCCCGATGAGGACTTCCATCGAAGAACAGCCCGCAGGTAGATGCATGGTTGTTCGACCGGCTCTCGATCAGGATGTTGAAGAATGAAGCATCGACGGAAACACAAAGGTACGAAACTAATCTATCCGTAGAGGCTGAGCGGCGGAAGGCCAGAAGATACGATGAGAGGAAGATGAAGCGAGGAGTGGATGTGTTCGCCTGTCTCCGATTTCATTGCGTTTTGTTTCTAATCTGCCCCTATTTCTCGACGCAAATATTCATTAGTTTGGCACAAGCATGTACATGAGTTGCAGTCCAGCGTCCCTAACGTGATATTTGCCTCACGGTCAACTACCAATTATACATGTTTTAAAAAAATATACATCAATTTTAAGCAATACAATCTTATCTTAAACTAAGCTAACACTCACTACATATTTCTATGTAACCCATTTATATTCCTCTTTTCATACCCGCAACAACACGCGGGGAATCTCTAGTATTCCTATAATCACGGAACGAATTCCTACTATAATGTAATTCTTCTCAAAGCGTCAGAAGCTTGCGACCTTACACCAGACCCACAACCAGACTTCTCACCCACCTCCTCATCCTCACCCTCCAACACCCCGCAAGGTATATTCCTATAATCACGGAACAAATTCATTCAAATTTGGAACCACGTATAATGAATAGGACACAAGGATGATCCATACTATACTTGCCTTGGTTATCAAACTCCTGTGGATCCTGTTGGTCTTCAAAGAATTTTGGGCCTTCAACGAAACCCTCACCGTTTGAACTCATTCGAAGGCAATAAGCACCACCATACAATCAACCGAGCATACATACACAAGGCAAACAAATGACTTCTATTAGAACAATACACCAAGCATAATAAAACAGAACAAAAAACTCACAAAATCGTTCTATTTGTTGCTACCACCACATAGACGTCAAGTTCACCAAAACCAGAATTATAACGGCGAAGTTATGAATTTTCTAAGTTTTCCTATAGACTAATAATGCATTAAATATGAACTCAAATTTTAAAGTCTACAAACTGGACTAACAGTAGCACTACTGCGTAGCTTATGAAATTACAAAACCAACGCAATTTGAATCGACCAAAACGGAGTTAAAATGAACATTTTACAAGCATTTGAAATCTGATGGCAATTATGTAAATATATAAAAACGTAATTTGATTCGGGGAAAAACTGGACTACGACTGGTTGTATTTCAGTGCATATACGCTGAATTACTTTTATGAAAAAATCGGCCACAAAACATGTGATGATGTCATCAAAGCTAGGATTTAAGTCCTCAATGCAAGCAAGCAAGGCCTGCATGGCACTCGGTGATGACCACCATGGACTACGAGCTCCACGCCGGGAACTGCACCGTTCGACTCATTCAAAACCAATCGACAGTGGAAGCCACCAAGGCCAAAGTGGGAGTCGGAGATTGAACGAAGCGAGCTGGCGTCTTGACGAGGTGGACGGCGGCCTGCAAGGTACGGCGGCGTCGTGCTGTGAGCGAACTAAGCGAAACAAAAGAAGAAGAAAGGTTCAGCGGCTTCGCCAACATGACACGAAACTTGCCGACTCTCTTACGGTGACGATGAAGCGGCGGAACCGAGGAATCGAACTTGGCGGCGGAAACGGCGAAATGCGTTCGGCGGCTGCGATTTAGGGCTCGGAAAAGTACAACACGAGCGCGGCGCAAGGTATATAGAGGGCGACAGCGAGGCACAACGCAGACGCACGCAGATAGGCAGGGGCACAGCATGTTCCGGCTTCAAGTCCGACTCGTGGCCGAACCAAGGAAGGAGAAGGGAAAGCACTCACGTGCTGTTGCTGCTTGCCACGGCATGGGCTTGGCCTGGGTTAGCACTTGGGCCATGATACGAGAGAGGGAGAGTAGGCCGGCAACAGCTGCTCGGGCCAGAATTCAGAGGAGGGAAGAGATGGCCAGCAGGCCGAACTCAACAGAGAAGAAGAAGAAGAAGCTTTCTCTTTTCCTTTTCTGAAATATAAACTGAACTTTTGCAAAGCTTTTCAAAAGGATTTTTGAATTCAGTTCTGAACTTTTAGCTAAAACAAACAGTACAGAAACTCATATGCAGCAGCATGTATGCTCAACATGTTTCTAACCTTATGAAGACTTTTATTTCACCAAAAATTTATTATTTCTCCTAAGTTTGATGCATCACCAAATTGCATAATAAATCAATTTCACCTATTTCAAAACAATGCATATTTTTGGGTGTTACAGGTATTAATAAAACAAATCCTAAAATGACACATCAATCCAAATATATCATATTTGTCATATTTGGACTGTAGATGCATCAATTTGCCAAGCTATTGCAGTAAATCGAGCATTTTACAAGTTATTATTGGATTATTTTGCACCTCGCGGCTAAGTTGTTGAATTGTGCATACAATTTACTCTCCGATTAATATGCAATGTCTGATTAAGTATGTATCAAATTTAAAATACCATCTTGATAGAATTTTTGTCCTACCGATCCCGGTTCGGAGTTGATCTCTCTCTCTCTCCGTCGCCGAGTAGAGTCCGCCGATGTTTGCCGCTATAAATAAAGAAACATTGGCGCGCACGGTGACACGCGGCCAAAACATCCAGCGCAACCGGAGGAGAGACACTTCGATCTCCTACCCTGAGAGCAGTTCGCTCGCAATGGGACAGGGGAGCAGCAGCCGCCGCCGCCACCGCAACGAGTGCATCCCGGATAACCTCAAGAAGCTGGTCAAGTGGACGGACCGATTCTTCAGAAAAGGCGACCTGAGGGAGGCCATGGGCCTCGCCGAGACCGCGTGGATCTCCTTCCCCAGCTTCCCAGCCGCCATCATTGTGCACCTGGATCTCCTTCCCCCGGCCCGCTGAGGTATCCCCGGGATGATCCTAGTCTACTAGGAACCGCGCGCCGCCATCATTGTGCACCTCGCCGCCGCTGACCGAGGCCAGGCCACCGACCGCCACTTCGTGCAGGGAATCGGCGCGAGGACCTTCCTGCGGTACGTGACCCGCGGCGAAGTCGGCAAGACGGAGCTCTGGGAATTGCTCGACCCGGCCAAGAGCCTTACCCAATCCGCCGCGGCACCTGCCGCGTATCAGTTAATCCTGGATGATCCTAGTATGCAGTGAATAAATTGTTTGTTCCTCTTCCTTTCTAAATTGTTTGTACCCAATTATATCATCGGCTTGTGATTAATCCATCCCTATGTACATGCAAGCACGAGTTCGCTCTAACGAACAAATTAAAGAGCAATAACCAGAGCAAATTAAGCCAGGGCATATTAAAAATCTAACTGGTGTTCCACTTTTGACTAAGTAACCCCGGCCATCAGACCTGAGAACTGACATAACAAGTTCATACTACCTTTTCAGACTGTAATTCAACCAGTAGTCCTCTGGAAAGAGGGGGAAAAAAATCATGCCCACAGGTGGTACATCAAATAGAATCTGATCAAGTCTAACAAAGGAAACATGGATCAAGTCTGAGATACCAGTATTCATATATATCCTGATCAGGTCTGACACAGAGAGACCAAAAAGAGACCAGTGAATATGTGGACAAGTCTAACAAAAGAGAGACCAGCAGCGTTCCATCGATGTGTGGAGACATAATGAATTGGCAACTGGCATCTTCATCCCCTAAAAGTTGTGAAAGCGAAAACTGTTTCTCCCTTGCTGTGCAAGACAAAAGGACAAGTGAAAGTGACTTAAAATTACAGCTAGTTAAAAAAAACTGAAGTGATGAAACAAGTGTTTTGGGAAAAAAACAATTGAAGTGATTCACGTGCTACAACATCATAGCTGATCACTAAAACAAATGTGTTGGGGGAGCCCATATGCATATGAGCCAAATCCCCCTAGAAGAGGCCCAATAGGGGCTACAGTAGTCACTTGTCAATTTCACCCCCACCGGGGGTCGCTTGTAAACTTCCCCACCAAGGGGAGGGGGTCGTTTTGTAAACCGCCGCTTGCCTATATAAATACCAAAAGGAGGGCAAGAGGAGGGGCTGCCCCTTCCCAAACCTAGTTCACAAACCCCAGTTCACTTCCTCCACTTCTCTCTATCTCTGTTCGGAACCGTGTTCCAACAGTTGGCGCCCACCGTGCTCGGCACGAAACTTATTTTTGAGAGTCAGAAGTTGGAACCTTCGTCAATAAGACATATTCGGGACTTTCTCCCGTCGGCCGTCTTTGGGGGGACCTTCTCCTGTCGGCCTCCGTCGGACCTCGATTCGTCATCGACCTTCGTCAACGGACCTTCTCCGACCTTCTCCGGCCTTTTCGTCACCGGCCTTCTACCTTCGTCGCGACCTCCGATTCGTCATCGACCTTCATCAACGGACCTTCTCCGACCTTCTCCGGCCTTTTCGTCACCGGCCTTCTACCTCCATCGCGACCTCCGTCGCGACCTCCGATTCGTCATCGACCTTCGTCAACGGACCTTCTCCGACCTTCTCCGGCCTTTTCGTCACCGCCCTTCTACCTCCGTCGCGACCTACGTCGCGACCTCCGATTCGTCATCAACCTTCGTCGGCGGACTTTCTCCAGCCTCCTCTGGATTTTTGCCATTGGCCTTCTATCTCCGTCGGCACACCTCCGACGGGACGTCCGATCACGAACATGCCAAGCAAGCCAAGTCCTGCACGCTGCGAAGGCCAAGACACATGACCACCACCGACCAGCAAACTATGGAGGCATGGCCTCGACTCGTCAGCTCATCCTCCAGCTGACACTGACGCTGCAGTGCGTGGAGACCGTGTATCAAGGTCTCTCTGCGGAGGTCCATCTAAAGATAAGTGTCTCCTTTCTTTGCTCCTATAAACTTGTTAATAATTCACAAATAAAGAACCTCCGGATTTTGAAATCAGGACCTTTGGGTCTCGAGGGCTTGGGAAAGAACCAATGCAACATGTCAAAATGGGCGTGGTTCGGGTCGAACCGACGGTTCTCAGAACCGGCCCAAAAAACCGACCCTATTGGGCTCCATATTCGACCCATCAAGGGCGTGTGGGTCGGTGGGTCGAGCTGCTCGACCCTTTGGTTTCGGGGTTCGACCCGCCCCTCCCGCCGCCGCCGCCCGACTCGATCTGCCCCCACCGCCGCCGCCGCCCCATCCATCGCGCCAAGAAGACCACGGGACCTCGTGGCCGTCTCTATCCGCGTGCTTCTCCATGCTACCCGTCGATCCGGCGGCGGCGGCCGTGACATCCCGCCCCTCGACGACATCGCCGCAGATTTCGTGCCGGAGCAGATCCATGGCGCGCGTCGAGGGCCGGCGCAGCTGCAGGCCAAGGCGTGCGAGGCGACGCGGTTCGTGGCGCGGCAGGGGTGCGAGTACCAGTGGTCCCTCGTGAAGAAGAACTAGAAGTACGTCGTGGAGCCGCCCACCATCGAGAAGAACAAGAAACTCCTGTACACCTGCCTCGCCAGGTTCGTGCAATCGATCTCCTCTCTTCCCAATCTGAGAATCTTGTGTCAGATCGTGTGCGCCGTGATCTCAATGCAATACTTCTTTTACCGATGTGCTTGATGAATACTTGTCGTTATGGATTGTGTGGCCATACCTGTACTGTTGTGTTGGATTGAAAATTTAGCTCAATTTGTCGCCATAGTGATGTGGTTGTCTGGACCACATGAGTTTTCTACTGATAAAGCCTTCGGGTCTTAGACTCTACTAATATTTGAACAGTTGATTCATTAAATATAGACTTGGTGTTTAATGTTTGACTTATACATCTAGTTCAAAGTGCTGGAGATACTGCATAGATAGCACCTCAATATTCGAAAGGGCACTCATGAAAGCCTGGGTGTAGTTACGTTATCTCGTAAGGTGTCTACTTGATCAGTTCATTGAATAAACTGCATTGTATGAAGTGGTTGGATACTACTGGATACTACTGCATTGTGTGAAGAAAGTGGTTTGCTACTGGGAAGTTGTCTTTGTGAGAAAGTGAATCTGGTTGATGTATGCTCTTTACAGAACTTAAAGTATGGATAGTATGGTTCTGGACATTACTAATATTTTCAACAGTTGATTTATTAACTAGACTTGGTGTTCAATGTTTGAGCCATTTTCAACTGTTGTGCTTATTGAAGTCGCTGTTATTCCTGCTGTGTCATGCATAGCCCACCTGCTGAAACTGAAACCGTGGATACTAAAATTTGTATGCTTTTTCTGTAGTGTCATATGTCTGTGGAGCCAGCAGCAAGAGAACAACCATCCTCACCACCAGCCAAGAAGAAGGCTGCTCCAGCTCTTACTCCTGCCAGCGACGTCCGCTGCTCCAGCTTGCCGGCGTCGTCCGCACCAGCAGCAGCCAAGAAGAAGGCTGCAGTGAAGAAGGCTGCCGTGGACAGGAGCACAGGACGTGCAGGATGTTCATCTGAAAATTATGGGCTGCAGTTTGGTATGTCTATGGAACTGCCGGCCAGAGAGCAGGCAATACCACCACTAAAGCGAAGCAGGACTGAAGCGGGCACGAACCAACTAAGTGTGATGCAAGTTACAGACCAACTAAGTGGTGCAAAGAAAGACTAAGTGTGATGCAAGTTACAGACCAACTAAAGTCCACCATCATGTCTCCAGAGGGAATTGCTCTAAAGGATTGGAGATTCAAACAAGATGTCTCTAGAGAAGGTGAGATCCAATACAGTAGCATTACTTCTAGCATTTTCTTCATATGAATATGTTAGTAGTATAATCTGATTTGTGATCTTTGCACTAGTTATAGTTAGTACACAGCTAGTATTTCTCTGGTTTTTCTTTCACTGAGAATATGTTAGATTGTTAGTTGTCTGGTTGGCTGTTCCTTGGTGCTTATAATTTATAAAATTGCAGGAAAGTACTTGCTTGTGTTGTCTGTGGACGTCTAAAGACTGCATTTCAAATAGCCTCACGAAGTGGAAGTGTTGCTGATGTTCAGTATGTTCAAACAGGCCTTTCACTGTGGGAAAGTTATCAGTTCAAGTGTAGCTCTCATCAGTCCAAATGTAGTTCATCATCAGTCCACTTGTAGTTCATCAGTTGAATCAACCATCTTTATTAGCAATTTAGCATCTTACCAGTTTTAGCATACTTTGTAATATATATGTAAGTTATATCTAGTTTAAGTTCCTGCTACTTATTTGAAGCAGCAGAGGTTGGAGTCTGTGATTGTGTCATGCTTGTGAGATTGTATCATCTTGTCATGCTGATCTCTAAACGACTAGACCATTCAATTGATGACTGATCCACCAGCCAATGATCTGAGCACAGCTTGGAGTTTCTTGTGCCTATGGTTCTTGTACAAGTCGTGAACATGTATGTTTGCCATGAGTTTTATTATATATACAGTTCAGTTTTTGATAAGATATGTGCCTCATTTGATGACTGAACCTGCATATATATATATATACGTGTATGTACAAGTCTGTCTTGCTTTGCATATATATGCGTATATATGCATATATGCACTGTCTTGCTTTGCATATATACGAGTCTGTCTTGCTTTGCATATATATGCGTATATGCACTGTCTTGCTTGGTACAGGGACGAGCGAACAGACACGTATGTCTTGCTTTCATCAGGCGTCACTTGCTTTCATCAGGCGTCACTTTGATCAGGCGTCACTGTCCATGGAGCGAACCATAAAACCCATTGGAGCCCCGCGGGTCGGTAATCAATGCAAATGGAGCAACCGGTTATCCTGTGGTAATTAAATGGGTCGGCGGTTCGATTGCGGTTCGAACCGTGGTCCAACCACCCCCATTTTGAGCAACATGTAATTCTATATGTCTTCACTGACTAATGCACATGTATGTATATACATACATCAGTTTTACTTTTGTTTTTTGCTGTTAACAGTGAACGATACAAGCAGTTTATTCAAGCAAAGCAGGCACAGGTCCTAGTGTCCTACACGACGACCCGCACCTCCGGCCAGCAAGCAGGCATGCCAGGCGAGCCTCCGCTAGCATGCGGAGGCCAGGCCCTTGACGCTGCATGAGATAGAAGGTCGGACCTCCGCTCTCAGACTCCGTGCCAGACGAGCTTCCGCCACGGACCTCTACACCAACGCGGAGATTGCGTCCATTGTCGAGTCCTTCGGTCCAGCTGACCGTGCCGACGCGGAGGCCACCCGTCCTTCGTCGCAGATTACTGAACAACCCCACCGACAAAACCTTTGCATGCTAACCATACACCTCCGTGTGGATTTCTGTTTGTAACAGGTGCAGGTCACTAATTAGTGATTACTACATCTCGGTATGGTATAGCCTGGCCTCCAGTCAACCTAAAGTCATAAGCCTCCGGTCGAAGGACGGACACACGACGGAGCATGCTCTCGTACTCCACCAGGCCCATATTGCAAAACCTTCTCACCACCTACGACGACGGAGCACCTCTCGTACTCCACGAGGACCAAGTCGGGAGCCACCAGGTCCAAGCAACCTCCGCCACTAGGAAAATGTCCTGCACGTGAATGCGAGTTACCTTGCCTCCGCAGTTTGCGGCCTCCGGCCTCCGCTCAACCACATCTACAAAACCTCCGCATGCTAACCAATGTGTTTAATGTATCTCATAAAGTTCTAAGGGGCGAGGCACATCCAGCTCCATGCGCATTTGCATGCAGCACCCTCCGGCTCCGCCATCACAACTTCTCGTTTTAGCCTCCGGCTATTTCTGGCTACCTCTCTCACGAAGGTGCACCACACACAACTCCATTAAAGGTTCGACGCAAATCTGTCCAAGTTAATTATATTATATTTATGCTATTGTGCTAATAGAATTGGATTGAATTAAGTCTTCATATGCTCTCTATCATCCTATAAACCTTTGCTCAAGAGAATAAAATTTGAAACCTCTACTGTCCAGTCTAACTTTCAGTATTGCAAGTTGTCTGAAAGTGCATGCAGGCTGTTTAAGTTAAAGAGAAATAAATACTCTTTACTGATATAGAATTATAGCCTCCGGCAAGGGAAATTGAATTATCAACCTATCACGCAAAAGGTCGATTGCTCACCTCTTAAACTGCATATCATGTATGATAACTGTCGTCTATACATGCATTTATGTATTGTCAATCACTAACTTTCATCGATATTGAAAGCACCTCTTGCAGGAACCAAACCAATGTGAGTAAATATTTCTCACAAGCCTATAAATTTTTGATCTAACAACTCGGATCTTCGCAATTTATTTTGTCATGATCTTGCCATAACAATCTTTGGTTTTCAAAACAATTTTCCAAAACTAACCTTTACATACAACTTGTCACCTTTGTGACAAAAAATGTTGTCGCAACCTTCACCACAACAAAAGTATGGCCTGAGGGGCTATACATGCTTGGCCATAGCTGGCTAGTTCAAAAACCTTTTTTTCATATATCGGACCTTTGTTTGTTGCTAACATGCAGATCACCACCACTAGACCCCATGAACATCCGCTTATTAGGCAACAGCCTCCGTCAAGGACTTCATCAGTATACTAGACCTTGTCAATCAGTACCTCCGCTAGTGAGTACCTCCGATTACCAGGCAACTGCCTCCGTCAATCATTGGACTTCATCAATACATTGGACCTTGTCAGTCAGTACCTCCGCAGTACCTCCGATTATCAGGCAGCAGCCTCCACCAATCATTGGACTTCATCAGTGTCAGTCAGTACCTCTGCTAGTGAGTACCTCCGATTATCAGGCAACAACCTCTGTCAATCATTGGACTTCATCAGTACATTGGACTTTGTCAGTCAGTACCTCCGCTAGTGAGTACCTCCGATTATCAGGCAACTGCCTCCGTCAATCATTGGATTTCATCAGTATATTGGACCTTGTTAGTCAGTACCTTCACTAGTCAGTGACTTTTTTTTTTGAGCAATCCCGAGCTTCTATTACAATATCACAGGATTACAATCGACGACTGCTAGCGAAGCTAACCAGTCGGGAACAGGATCAAAACAAAAAAACGAGCGATCTAGGGGAGAGACCACCGTGGCACAAGTATGGGCTACCACATTGGCTTCCCTATTCACCCATCTAACCTCAAAATTTCTAAAATTCCTTGCCAGTTCTGAAATATCGAAGCAGATACCTCCTACTGAAGACCGAGACAGCAAGGGCTGTTTCAACAAATTTGCCAGCTCTTGGTTGTCAACCTCTAGAATGATTTGATCGAGGCCGACCTCCTGCGCAAGCTCCAAACCCTCCTTCGCCGCCAAAGCCTCAGCCGAGAGCACATCAGGTACATCATCCATCCATCTAGCCGTCGCCGCGACCACTGAACCTGTGTCATCTCGAATGACCACCCCGACGGAGGCATCACAATCGCTGATGCAAAAAGCCGCATCCGTGTTCACCTTCGACCAGCCTTGCCTCGGTAATTCCCACCGAGTTTTCGATCTTTTCTTAGCTGACTTTGCCCCCAACTTCAGAGAAGATAAATCCTCCATAAGCTTTGCAATATACCGAGCCGTCGCTCCAGGCTCCCAAGTTTTCCGTCCATGTCTACGACTGTTGCGACCAGTCCACAGCGCTACCTGAAATCACGGTGGTCGCAATGGACGAAAATCCCGGCTGCAGGATGTCTGCTGCCCACGCCCATGGTGGCAAGTTCGGCACTGCCACTCCCAATAGTCCTTTGACCTCCTTCCAGAACCGTTTAGCTAGAGGGCAATGGAAAAAGATGTGATAGAGTGACTCCTCCGGATCGCCGCAGACCTCACAGAAGCACTCCTTCTCCACATGTCTCCTCTTCATCTCCGACTTTGATGGCAGGGAATTGTGAAGGACCCGCCACTCGAACACTCTTATTTTGGGGGCACGTCTAATTTCCACAGCCTACCCCACATCGAGCGTTTGCCGAAGCCATGGGTTCATTCGATGTAGCCATTGCAGATGCCATCTGATCTTGCTTCAGCACCCGGTATGCCGACTTCACCGAATAGAATCCATGTTTCTCATGCGCCCAAGCCAGAACATCATGATCAATTCTCCAACTTGGTTTGATCTTCAGAATCTCATTGGCTTCAATTGCCAAGAATGACTTTATTGGTTTTCGTGCTATATTGGCAATCTCCGCCAGACAATGGTTTTCATGCTATATTGGCAATCATCAGTCAGCAGCCTCCGCCAGACAATGGTTTTCATGCTATATTGGCAATCATCAGTCAGCAGCCTCCGCTAGTCAGTGGGCTTCATGTATTGGTTATAATCAATCAATAGTCTCTACAAGTCTGTGACCTTTATCTATAGTGGCTATCATCAATCAACAACCTCAGTGAGTCAATGGGCTTCATCTATAGTATTGATTACTATCAATCAGCAGTAATTCTCATCTGTCAGTGGCCTTCGCCGGCTATTGCCTTTCAACAGTCAGTGGTTTTTTCCCAATCATTGGACTTCATTGTTTGTTAATGGACTTCATCTATTGTTGGTTTTTGGCAACCCTTGACACTTATTGACCAGTGGACTTGATCCATCATCAGCAGCCTTTGTCAGTTATAGGCCTATGACAGTTGACAAACTTTGGTAGCTAGTGGCCTTCGTCAGTCAGCTGGTTTTTCTCACTAATAGACCTCCGTCGGGACCTCCGCTGGCTCTCTCGCGTCAGCCGCCCAACAATTGAACCCTCTAACGCTAATGTTTTCCTCTTTTTGCAGGTCATGTTGTTTAGTTTCTATATTTAAATTCTTATAATACGCATCAGTTCAATTTTATTTGGTCTAACCTTTGCAGGAAACTAATAATTTTTACCGTCATTACTACAAGTCGCATCTATACTCGTACAGGTTCTTGAGTGACAGCCTCCGCTAGTCATCTAAAGCCACAAACCCTTCATTTGAACGTCCTATCTCATATATGCAAAGCATAGCTTTAGCTGAAACTCAACCATATTTTTTGCAGGCTATATAATATTTTTACCCCCATAAATATTTTTGGTGTGAATGCTTTCGTTCTCATCACATGTGTGCATACATACATCGCAACATTGCACTGCATGGCCAAGGCCGCCTAGAAGAAGCTCCGAAACATGGGCACCAGGACTCTGCATAAAATCCTAGAAAAAGTCCTGAATCAATACAGGCACCGGGTCATGAAGCTCACACCTTCGTGCTGCCTTCATGTATCAATCGAATGACTAACAATTTTTTGCAGCAAATAGAAAGCTAACGTCTTTCTAAGGCGTCGAAAGACTCGCAAAGCAAGTCAATATTCGACAAAGCTATAATGCACAACCTAAGTCCCTAAAAATGCAGGAGATCAACTCCGGTGCATTTTCACGTGACTTCTCCGGCCTTCGACACGCGGCATCGATGTCTACGTCAACATGACCTTTACCAAGCTCTTCAGCATAAGGGGCTTCGCCACCACCTTCGACGACTTCGCCAAAACTTGCCTTAATTCGACAATAGCACGAGGGGCTTCACCAACATCACCTTCGGCGTCTACACTGAAATCGTCTCCACCAAACTTTTTGCAGGATGATCTCGCAAAACAACATCATACCTCTATAACCGGCCTCCAACAAAACTTTGGCAAGGGGGCTTCACCATCATCTTCACCAAGGTCGGCCACACCTTCAACAACAGTTTTGGCTCAAGGGGCTCACCAACATCTACTTCGACTGTTACAACTACATCGACAACACTAATCGTGGCTGAATATTCTCTCACGAGTGCCAGCCAAGAGGGGCGGGGGGGAGTGCACCGGAGGACCAGCAGCTCCGGAGCATGACACTTTTTGCCCGGCGCTCGTGAGTGGAAATTTGACACCGGTGACCTTCGATTGAAGAACAGACAGAGATGATGAACTCTGCACGAGGCGAAGTCGAAGACCTCAACATCAAGAAAATTTGAAGGCGGTGACCTCCGATGGGACGTCCGATTGAAGAACAGACAGAGATGATGAACTTTGCACGAGGCGAAGTCGAAGACCTCAACATCAAGAAAATTTGAAGCCAAGGACCTTCGATGAGACCTCCGATTGAAGAACAGATAGAGATGAAGAACTCTACACGAGGCGAAGTCGAAGACCTCAACATCAAGAAAATTTGAAGCCGAGGACCTCCGGTGAGACCTCCGATTCAGGAACAGACAGAGATGAAGAACTCTGCACGAGGCGAAGTCGAAGACCTCAACATCAAGAAAATTTGAAGGCGGTGACCTCCGATGGGACCTTCGATTGAAGAAAAGACAGAGATGAAGAACTTCATGTGAAGGAAGACGGAAGACCTTGACCGGAAGAAAAACAAAGACCTCTGCACCGATAAACTACGAAGACCATTACTTCAAGAAGAAGCCTCAGTGACAAATACCTCCATGCCAAGAAGTCCCGAGAGTCAGAACATGAATAGGTTAGAGTCGTGCACGTGCTCTTTTCTCCATACCCTTTTTTCCCACAGGGTTTTTGGGATGGAGTTTTTAGCGAGACGTGCACGTTTGGGTTGCAAAGGATAGTCCTTGCAACCAGTTTTTGAGTTGTATTGTGCCTCTTCATGTATGAGTAGCTACTAAGCCATGTAGTACCATCCATAACCTAGCAGCTAAGGGGCTACTGTTGGGGGAGCCCATATGCATATGGGCCAAATCACCCTAGAAGAGGCCCAATAGGGGCTACAGTAGTCACTTGTCAATTTCACCCCCACCGGGGGGTCGCTTGTAAACTTCCCCCACCGGGGGGTTGCTTGTAAACTGCCGCTTGCCTATATAAATACAATAAGGATGGCAAGAGGAGGGGCTGCCCCTTCCCAAACCTAGTTCACAAACCCCAGTTGACTGGCTCCACTTCTCTCTATCTCTGTTCGGAACCGTGTTCCAACAAAATGCTCTAGAGAAACTAAAGTAAATCATATGCTAGCATTATTACAAACTATAACTGCCCTATATTTTGACTTGTATCCTGCTCAGCTCTCAAGATACTTTGTAACCAGACATCATAATATAAATGTGTTTTAGTTCCTCCAAGGTCTATATTCATGTTAGCAAGTAAATACAATCTTATAAACAGAAATGTTATGCAAGAAAATCTATCCAGAATGTGAGCAAATTCGCAAAAATGATTTGAAGGAAGTTGAATATGTTTTGGGGTCAGTTGAGAGTGTCAGCACAAATTGACCTAAACCAGGGTATAACACTAATAGCCCTCAGCACAACAATAGGCACCTATTATGGAACTACCATTCTCAAGAAACCTACACAGGCAGATGGGGCGGCGGTGTCAAACTAACATACCTGGCACCCTCGTTTATGATGATTTTGTTCATGCTTTGTATCTTGTCCAGCTGTGTATTTGTATCATCCAAGGGAAGAACCATAATTTGGTCAAACTCATATGCTTGTTGTTCAAGTGGCTCCATATGCCAAAATGTAGTGCAATCGGAGACTGTACAGCGCCACCTGAACTGGTGCCAGAATGGAACTTTTGCCAATTTATCGAAACAGCGCAGCTCGAAAAATGTTAGTTTAGGGAAAGTATCCTCTAAATCATTCGGGCAGCAAATTTCTTCCAACTCTGGGAAGTCATAGAGAAGCATTCTACCCAAAGATGGAAATCCTTTTTCTACCAAAAATTCTGGCCCAATTATCTTTAGTGCAGACATACTATATACACTCAAGGATTCAAGATTAGGCAAATCTCCAAAACAAGGAATCTTTTCACACTGGCTACAATCTGATAACACGATGCTGCTAAGTTTTTCAAACATTTGCATGCCCAGCCAAGATGGAAATTGTTTCCCAGGGTAGCTTTTGATAAACACATACCTCAAGAGGTGTGATGGCTTCAGAGCTGCTAGCATTGCATGAGAACTAAATTGCTTCTTAGAGGGTAACCATTCCAAAACCAAACCATCATTCTTCTTGCGTTCGAGATTCAGTTTGAGAGCGTCATCAATAGATGAAATATTTTGAGGAATTACAATGGCTAGCAATCCATATAACTGATCCATATCAGCTATCCAATCCACTTTCCAGCCACCATTCTCTTTAGCAAAGCAGCTCAATTCTGATTCAGATCCATAGCCAGTCCAACTTTCACGGAAAAAGTATCCCAATGATGCTCTAAAAGCTGGGTGCCGACCACCTTTGAAATTTATTATGCAGCCCTCGGATAATATGCTTAGGATACTTTTCAAATTTTTAATTCCCCTTGGAAATGTTATAGAGCCTGATGAAATATTTGACACTCGCAATATCTGCAAGTGGTACAGTCTTCCAATACATGCAGTGTTGTGGATCTCCAAGTATCTGAGGTGTACACATTTGCTAAAGACATTAGGCACTTTGCATTCAGTCAGATACAGAAGCACTAAGGCACGTACACTTCTCAGATTTTTTAGTGCAAATCTATGATTTTTGGTGCTGTGATCATGACTCATGGCAGTGTTGTTCCCTGCAGAATGGTATGGGTACACAACCAGTGTTTTCAATCTCCTTAATACCTGCTTGTCTCTCATACTGGATAGGGCGGCATCTGTTATGAACAAATGACGAACAGTATGTGGAATCTGAGGGCATAACTGGTCTTCTATTCTGAGAAATTCCCCCACAGTCAGATTGACTGCCAAATCATTAAGATGATCATGCATTATGTATCGTGATTTCCAATGTTGAGACTCTATCGGTTGAAAGAATGATCTAGCCACGAGCTGATTAAAATACTTGGAAGCAGTTCTTTCTATTCCCTCACTGTTTTCCACTTCAACATATCCTTGGGCTATCCAATAACCAGCTAACTCCTTGGGTTCAAAAACGAAGTTTTTGGGGAAAAGGCTGCAGTATGCAAAGCACTTCTGCAGGTGCAATGGCAGCCTGTCATAACTCAGGCGCAGAACTGAGATGATATTCTGCTCCTTTGTCAGATCAATCTCCATAATTTCTTTCCATGCCTCATAACTTAGTTGACCACAAAGAAGGGAACCGACAACCCTTATTGCAAGGGGATATCCTTCCAATCTTATAATGTATCTTCTCCCAAGATCTCTGAGGACAGGGTACAGTTCTGGGCTTTCATCACCAAAAGCAGATGCCTCAAACAAAGCTCTGCTATCATCATCACATAGAGCATCTAGATTGCATGTAGCAACCGATTTAAGAGCATTGGCTATCAACAGCATTCTTGTTGTTACAAGGACCATTGTTTGACCATTGGCACGCCTGAGTGGCTCCAGGAATGTAATCCATCTTTCCATATTGGCATAATCACTCAGAACTTCAGAATGCCAAATGTCATCTAAAACAAGTAGAAGTCTTTTCTTGTCCAATCTCTTCTCCAACAGATCTTGAAGCTGACTCAAGCTCATATCATCCAGATTTAGACTGTTGTCAATTGACTTCAAAATCTGTTTGGTGTACTTAAGCTCATCCAAAGTTCCAGAGAGTGAAATCCAAATCCGGATATCAAAATGAGACATAATTCTTTCATCATGATAAATGAGTTGAGCAAGAGACGTTTTCCCGATACCACCATTTCCAACAATTGACACCACCGAAGGGTTCACGGTATTTGGTTTTGTTTTTATGAGCTCCCCAATCAGAAAATCGGTCTCTTTCTTACGGCCAATGAGTCCACGGTGGCTGGACACTGTGGTGCGAGCCTTTTCCATCTCTTGGGTGATATAGGATGTGTGTAGAGTGCCACTACCACCCATAACGGAAACAAACAGCTGTGCTTTTTCCATCATGTCTTCAGTCAGCTTAATGATTTTGTCTAGTTTATTCTTCATTGGGTCCAATCCAAATAGACGTTTGCAAGTTGAGTTTGACGATGCTGCTATACGCTTGACGAAGTGTTCTTGCCTTCTTGGTCAACAAGTTGTTTCAATACAATGTAGTCAAACTCATCAAGAACCTCCTCTGCAGCTTCAGCAAGATCTGTTAACTTTCTGAAAGCTTTCAGTTGTGCTTCATCAAGCACTGTAGGTCCTTTTACTGCACTCAGAGCAAGCAGAATTTGATCAAGTCTTCCATAAAGCTTTCTCAGGTCATCATTTATCCTTGAGGTGAACTTAAACTGTCCAGAGAGATATGTTCCGACCTTGCCAAACAAGTACTTGATGAGAGGGGATGCCACCCATCCTACTGCTGCTGATGCTGATATCAACATAGCCTGCAAAAGGGGAAAAACAAATTAGGAATGTTATAAATTATATCCTTTGGCTACTGCAAGCAATGAAGCAACACACAAAGTGCCACTAGTATAAGACATTAAAAAGCACACAAAACCACCAAGTCATATATAAATCCCGGCATGCTATTTGCTCAACAAAACAACTATCAACACAGAATGTTGTTGTCCATGATAAGAATATAAAAATTCTGAGAATGAATTTTTATTTATCAAAGAATAAGCATCCCACTAGTGCACATAGATGGCCATCCAAGAGTCCACTAAGCCCAGGCTACAGTACAAAGGTGCCAGATTACAAGGACAAATGCACCACGCCAGTGCAGGATTAAAACATGAGAGTTAGTGATATATTAATAGTTTAAGTATATAAATAGCAAAGATTTGCCCATCCTAGACTGTCATTTCTTCACCAGTTATACACATGAATTCAAAAGGCCGTTGCAGGCACCCTCGAATGAGCAAACGACTTGTAAGGCAGCCATGATGTGACAGAAAAAAAAATGAAGCGGCGAGTGAGCAATGTCCTTACTCCTTAGTTACCTAATTAGAACAGAGAAATCATCAATGATAACCTGATCTAGCTACGTATTTAATCTAGTAGGGTAACCGCTAGCTACATAGCATGCATCTTTCATCACTAGATATGCACTAACAGGGCACAGGAATCATGCACAAATATATAAATAAATTCATGAGATTTAGATTAAAATATTAATCATAAATCAGTAAAAGAAACGGAATGAAGCAGCATCCTTTGAATGTAGTAAAAGTAACAGCACCATATATAAATATAAAAAAAACTAGTGGCACTAAAAATGGAAGAGAAAATAGTGGCCAAATTAATCTTAGCAGTGTTACCAAACAAAAACACACAGCATATTTCCCTATATGATGATGAGTAGATAATAAAATAGGAACTAAGGAAATGAAAGAGTATATGCACTAAAACAAAAGGTACATTATCAATCATTAACCACATAACAGGTACGTGCAATATTCGAGAGGAAGTTATAATCTAACATACATACAGTGTCAACACAAGTAAGTTCATCAGCACAAAGCTCTGTGCATGTAATAGGATAGCCTGGATGGGTTTCAGTTTCATCAGATTCTATTTCTATAATAGGAAAGCTTTTCATTGGCGAGTGTGTTTCTGGGGGAGTGTTGCTAGTCTCAGTGGAGGTAGTGGACTGAACTTTGTAGCTAGTTACACCAGCAAACTTTTTAAGCTTTCAATATAAGCAGGGCCAAGCCTTTGGCCGAAAAAGGGAGCAGCAATCATTGTTCCAGGCCTTTAGTATAAAACCGGTCATTATTAATGACCCATTACTCCTCGGCCGTGCAAACTGCAAATTGATGCATGGTCGGAGAACGGAACATAGCAAGGCAGTGGCCAGAGGGCACCCGCCACCGGGAGTCGAGGACGGGATCGACCAGGGTGTCACCGTCCGGCGACTGACATCCGTTAGGCCTCGCCACGTCAGCGTCGGCGTCAACTGTTAGACCTTCCGCACTGGGTACTGTAAAAAGACCGGTACCCCTCCATATCATCGTTTACAGGAAGAAAAACACCGCAGCGGTCTACTGCACACGAGACAGAATCACCTTCCACACCTTAAATCTGCCGTATGTTCCCGCCTGTGGCGTAAGTACGGTACTGGCCTGTGCCGGCCCCACGCGAGAGGCAGCAGCATGCCTGGAGAGGGAGAGGAGAGAGAGGCAGTACATGCAGCGGTGGGTCCCATGATTTTAAGTAAATAAAAATGTTATAACTCACAAACGAAAAGTTCAAACTAAATTCCGATTGCACCATTGAATTCGTTTCAATTAATCTTTCAAAACTAGATCTCACATTGATATATTTAGATAAAGTGACAAATGGATGACAAGTGGGTCCGGTTTTGGTAGTTGAAATGGAGTATGAGATATGGAGGTTCATGAGTGCAGAAGAAACCTATATGGAGGAGAGAATCTTGATGACCAGGACGTATGGAGTAAACATATAGAGGTTGATGAGTGCGGATAGTCTTAGGGAGACGGCGGCATGATTCTCCTCAGCCCTGATGAAATGAATGGATCCAGATTGGGCCGCTTTCTACCTTTCTGGGCCTTGTAACTTGCCGCGAAAATTTTCCCGCGCCTTTTTCCCGCGTCCGCGGTTGCAGCATGCCGTTGATAATTTCCCCCAACACTCGGCACCCGCGGGTAATCTCACCAGCATGCAGCATTAATTCATCTTTAGTTGCGCTCAAGCATGCAGCGGTAAGAGCATCTCCAAGGGCTTCCCATTCTCAGCTTTGCATTTGAGGGAATTTGCAAAGTTCCAAATGAGTTTGCAAAGTCCGCAAAGGTGTGATCTCCAACCGTTTTGCATTTTGCAAAGTGCTACTTTTTTTTCCCGAAATTTCCTCTGTTTTCGCGCGAGATTTATTCGGTCCGATAAAAAAGTTTCGCGCTCGTCCATTCGCGCCTTCGGTTCCCGCGCGCGTCCGTTCCTCGTCGCCGCCAGGTCGGCGCTCGTCCATTCGCGCCTTCGGTTCCCGCGCGCCAGGTCGCCGCACAAGGGAAATAATGGTTCTCAAACTTATTGGTGGCTAAATAAAGTTGTAGGCTAAATCTAATTTTCCGTATGACGCGCAAGGATCTTCTTCCTCATTATCTTAATCCACTCCAGCTGGTCCGCGTCGAGGGAGCTTGTGTCCGCTAGCATTATGTCTTTCTCCTCCTTCATCAGGGTAGCTTCATCAAATTTCTTCTCGGCCTCAATTGAAGCCTTCTCAACCTCAGCTGATGCCTCTCTCGCCTTATCTCTTTCCTTGTCACGTGCCTCTTTCTTCTCCATCATCTTGTCCAACACTACAATGCAAGCGTCGTTGCCTCCCCACCTAGCTTTTTTTGCCTCCTTCTGTCCCGGTGGCCTCTTACGTTCTGCAGATCCTGCGTCTGGAACCTCATCATTGTTCTTTTCGGCCCCTGTGCTCGGCGTGGAGTCCTGGGTAGTCTTTTTTTTTTTTTTTTTTTGGAGCGGCTGGTTTGGGCTTTGTACCTTCCTCAATCCTCCATGATTTCCACTTGTCTTCATCCTTGAGCTTATACCAGCAATGTATAAAAGCAAACTTCTTGTGGTCTTCGTCGTCTCCCGTGTACGTCTCCAATGCATCATTAATCTGAATAGTAAAATTATAAAAAATGTTTAAATGTGTAAAAGTAACCAAATATTCAAAAGGTAGATAAAGAACAACTCTGAAAGCGTACCATGTCTTGAATAGTCTTTCCACTAGCATTCCTACGAAGAATCTTGTCGTAAGCCGAACAAAACTTGTTGACTTCCTTCTGAATAGTCATCCACCTATGCATAAGTGAATTCTCTGTCCTGTCAGAGTCGGTTTTTTTGTTTGCATCAAAGAATGCACGAACCCGACCCCAAAATATTGCAAGCCTTTGATTGGCCCGTGAATAGGATCTTTGCTAACTTGCAACCAAGCTGCACATATTACTTTATCTTCCTCTTGATCAAATTTTTTGGACCTATGAACATGGCCACCACGACGGCGAGCTGGTACTTTGGTTGCCTGCACTTCCAAAACATCTTGCGATTCAATAGGACTATCAGAACCATTGGATTGGGTTTGTGAAATCGTTGGAAAGGTCATGTCTTGTAATCCAGTAATATGAGCATCAGAATCTCCTGTGAGAATGCCCGCATAGTATTCGATTCCATCCATTTGATCGAAACTATAACAAATTGCAGCAAACTTTTACAACAATATATATATGAGAAAAAAATATGCAGCAAACTTTTACAACAAAATATGAGATAAAACATGGCCATCTATCCGACAACTCTAGAAATCATGCCTTCGTCATAATGAACAGCGACCGCCGGCCAATCAAAACCCTAGGCCGCCATGTATTATCCTCCGAGCCCGCCATGACCACCCCCACATCCGGCCATACCATCTGTCCTCGTCCGTACCCGCCATGTTCACCCCCCCTAGACGGCACAGAATCCCCAAACCCGCCCATCCCCAAACCCTAGAAACAATGGCGGCCAAAATACAGGAACCGAGCCGGGGTAGATTGGGATCCATGGAGATATACTGTGTTCGTCGTACCTGGGAGACGCGGCGGCGGAGGGAACCGAGCTGGGAGACGCGCCGGCGGAGGGAACCGAGCTGGCGGCGTCTTGGCTTCGCGCGATGGAAGAAGTGTTCGCGCGAAAAAAGAAGTGCGGCGATGCTGTGTCTCGCGCGACGGAAAAGGGGGGGGAGTCCGCGGGATTTGTCCTACGTGGACCGAAAAAAAGGACTCCAGGTTCAGATGCAAAGCTCTGGGAAGGTTTGCATAAATGCAAAGTCTCAACCTCTATTTGCAAACTTTACCAAATTGCAAACCTCATTTGCAAAACCATTGGAAGGGTGTTTTCTAGTCTTTTTTGCAAATTGGGCAATGCAAAGCCTATTTGCAAAGCCCTTGGAGATGCTCTAACTATTTTTAGCATGCCTCGCTCTTGCAGCTTTTCCTGTCCGTTATTTCTCCAGCTATAAAAAACAAATATATATGCTAAACAATTTAAACAAAAACTTAAAATACGGGCATATACGTCTGTTCGCGAAAAAAGTTTAAACAAAAACTCAAATAAGCACTTTAAACAAAAGCTGAAATACAACATTACGTGAAGAAATTTGGATTTGAAAACTACAAAGATGGAATAACCATGCAAAATGACTCGTGCTCGATTTTTTACTTGAAAAGTTGCATGATTTTTGGAGCTCCATAAATCCTTCATTTCAAGCTAAGAAAAAGAAAATAGGAAATCAAAAGCAACCAGAACACCAATCGACGTTCTAGATGCCGATTAGCTAAAAACATATTCTAAATTTGATACCTTAGCTATCACTTAATATTAAAAAAGAATTCCAATCCAATAGTATCCGTACAAAATTGCTATTGAGTTAAGATGAGCCCACTCTTCATCGTCAAAATAAAATATCCCATCTATGATCTATCGTTCCCTTTCTCTCGCACAGCTAAGCGTGCCTTTTTTTCTTGTGACTTAAGCATGCCGTTAGTCTAGATTGATTTACGCTGGCTACTAGTAGTATAGTGTACAAAAGAACGCAAATTTTACAAGCTTTGATCCTTGATTTACGTTGCCTACGGGGGACTTCACATCCTCGCTCTGAGCCTAACGTCAATGGGAAGAATCTTGTCAAAAAAAAACGTCAATGGGAAGAAAAAAAACCAATAAAAAGTAAAAAAAGATGCACCAGCCGGGAATCGAACCCGGGTCTGTACCGTGGCAGGGTACTATTCTACCACTAGACCACTGGTGCCGATTTATGATTTTGATTTGTAAAGTTCATATTTCTAAGACATGTGTCAGGGTACTACCACTAGAACACTGGTGCTGATTTGTGATTTTGAATTGTAAATTTTTTATTTGTAAGCTGCTTTCCCATTGGCCAATTTCATGCTCAAATGCTGTTGGGGAATAAAAACGAGACTGTCTGTCCGTTCTTGACACCTTAACGTGGATGTATTAGCAGGCAAGCAAGCTTCGCACAAGTCAGTTGTAACGTCCAAAAGAAACTTGGCAAGGAGAAAACTCCTCTACTTTTGTTGATAAAGAACATATGGTGTTTCCACCTCAATTCACATGGATTTGAGGCCTTGTTTTGCTGCACTCGTCAGAACGTATGTTTTGATCATAGGTTGAGGAAGAGAGGCATGCACAACCGGAGAGCCGTGTGTAGTCAGTCCGGCCAGCAGGCGCCATTACGGATGACATGTAGAACCCTATCGTCATCGCGGCAGGGGTTGGCCGGCGGCGCCCGGTGTTGGGGTCAGTAGATGTGAGTATTGTCCACGGCCTATGGTAGGCGGTTTCTAGTTTTGTACATCCTATGCCGAGAGGCCTTCCCAACTGGAATCTCTCTATCTCCTCTGTGTGTGTGAAATGGTGAGGTGCTGTGGAGGGGATCGGCATCATTCAAGAGTGGTTTCCTTTGCACATGAGGGCTTGGTGCTATTACCATATTTCTAATATCTGAAGTCTCCAATGTGATGGTATTTTTCAGCTTGAAGGTCAAGGTTCACCAAGTGTTTGCAGTTGTTCTTCACCTATGTTCTTTTGGAGTCGGTGTAACATAACAAGTGAGAATGCTAGAAATGACTCTGCAAGTTTCTTATTGGTGATGTTATTTTCCTTTTTGTGTTCTTTGTTGTTAGGTGCATTTTTGTTGATGCCACAGTTCCATAAGATTGTACTCTTATGTTTGGGTTGAGTCAAACTTTTTAAAATTTAACCAGATTTATAGAAAATATATATAGTATAAACGTCTATATTGGAGGGACCTTCCCAACTGGAATCTCTGTATCTCCTCTGTGTGTGTGAAAATGGTGAGGTGCCGAGGACCGGCATCAGTCAACAGTGGCTTCCTTTGCACATGAGGGCTTTGCTGCTGTTACTATATTCTAGCTAATATCTGAAGTCTCCAGTGGTGACGGTATTTTTCAGCTTGATGGTCAAGGTTCAACAAGTGTTTGGAGTTGTTCTTCACCTGTCTGTTTTCTTTGCCTTGAGAACCAGTTCTATTTTTTTCTCCAAGATGTGGCGAAACTGGTTCTTTTGGAGTCGATGTAACATAACAAGTGAGAATGCTAGAAAAGACTCTACAAGTAGCTTGTTTTGTGTTCTTTGTTGTTAGGTGCATCAGTGCTGATGTCGTGGTTCCAAAAAGATTGTACTCTTATGTTTGGGTTAAGTCAAACTTTTAAAATTTACTAGATTTATAGAAAAATATATAGTACAACGCAGATTAGGTGTATTGACAGAGAACCGGACTCTATTTAGATCCATGGATGGACCGCAGCAGATATAGATGTGATGAATGCAGTGGTCCATCCATGGCAAGCATACGTGATGTCCACGGAAAAACAAGCTTCTCTGAATCCGATGTTGAACCTGGGATCCAATATTTTGATTTTCACAGGTGCAGTGGTAACTCGTCCATGACCATGAGCCCAGCTCTGGCACACACCTACCAAGGGAAGTACAGAGCTACAGAGGTATCCGCTTGACCCGCAAGGCAAATACATGAATCATGAACCTCCCGGGCCACATACTCACCAATAAGAAGCTCAATTGCACGGCTTCAAATTGAATGATTTGCTGGAAGAAGAGGTTGCTGCCATAAATGGATACCCAACAGGGCCAGATCACACAAATTAAGCGTAGCACGGCACAGTCTTTCAGAGGTACTCGTGTAGCTAGGCTGAGTAGGTGTGCACTGCAATTCACAAAAAATAAAAGGTCCAGATCACCACATCAATACTTACATGATTTCTGTCTCCTCATGATTGTCTTGCCTAGCGCTTATATTATATTACTAATATCAGCATCACATTAACATGTGTATTTTTATGGTTGGGTGAGGGTGTTAAACTGCAACCATCAGCCTCAGTGCAGAGTCCACATCACAATCAGAGGAAGATCATCACTTCCTAATAACAGAATTGCTTTCTCCTGGACGAAAAAGGAGGATGAACGGCCACCCAACGCCTGCTTAATTGGCGGGTGGAAGACGAGTTGTTGCTGTGTGTGCTCGCTTCAACATTCTTTCTTGCAAGCTGGCATTGCAGACAGAATATTAAGTGCACAATGAATGATCATCTGGACTCTTGCAGTCTTGCTTTTCTACATTTTGATCATAGTTTTTCCTTAGGCTTATCTGCAAGACAGGCAAAAAAAAAGAGCTTTTTAACAGCAATAGTGCAGTTTTATTTGGTAAGTATCATCCTAGGTCTAAGAACACTGTTAATAATCCATTCAACAAAAGAAGGTAAGAAAACGACTGCTGTTTTATGAATTCCGTTGCATACCCAGATTCTCTATTGAACACTTGAATAGTGAGCAAGAAACAGTAATTATTGTACGGGCAATTGGTTAATGAGGTACAAGAAAAACAGTTCAGATCTTTAAAACCAGCCTTGCTCATGATATACTAACTCTAGACCATGTGACCTGCCCTTTTGGTTCAAGGATAAGTACTGTAATACAGCTGGTTTAAAAAGGAAAAAGAAGAAGGGCTGTGCTGCGCTGTATATGTTCTAGGACTTGTGACAAGTTGACAAAGAGAGATCTAGGCATCCAGGTTGTATGGACTAGAAGGTCCTCTAGATCCCCTACACATTTCAAACCTTTTAATTCAAATGGGCGGAGGAAGTTGTGATCTACCCACACAGGTTCAGAATGGGGTGGTCTATACACAGAAAGAAACTGCCACAAGAACTGCTGACCTAACAAACTACCTACTCCAGGTCTCCAGTAATTCATACCAGTTCCCTGGAAAGACTGATTCCTTGTCTTACCCAAATTTTGTTCCCACTTTGTTCCTCTGCCTACAGCAGAAACCTTGGTTTAAAAGGATGAGATGGGAACTAATTTGCACACAGTTAATGTATATGTAAGATTAAGATTTTGTTTAAAAAATCTTTTACTTCTCTTGTTATCAAGCATCTCTTTTTTTGGCCATTGATGTAACAGTGACAGCCATAAAAGATGCATTTTCGTTTAAGAACAGTTGTTATCCAAGATCCCTTGATGGATCCAGAGCCATTTAGAGCAACAGAAATCACTATTACTATCTTCATTATCATTTGGTATTCCAGTCAGTTTAAGGGCCTATATTAGAAGTTGGTACATGGTCCATATATTTTGCAGGACAGCACTGAACAACATCATTTAATATATGATTGTGACGTCTATTGTCCTTGATACTTAGAAGGCAATCAAGTTAACATCAATGAAGTTTCAGAAAAAAAAAATCAACATCAATAAGTTCAACAAATGTCGTCCCTCCGTCCATTACTGTCAAATTGTAGTGTACCCTCACCAGCTACATGAGAGACATACATACCTTACAATATCACTGTTGGAGGCGTGGCAATGACAATGCATTAGCAGTACAGAATCATAATAATCTGTCCTTGAGCTGAAGTATCTAGGCCACATGATTAAATTATTCAATAAGGTTTGTTTTGATCTCTCTTTCAGGTAAGGTATATGTCTTGTTGACATTTATCTGACCAGTATGGGGAAGGATGTTAAGAGATGTGGCCCTTCCTGTGACAACTCATCTTCCATCATGTTGCCACCTGGTAGAGGTTCCTTGTCAATACTAGTTCAATACCAGTCCAATGATGTCATAGGATTTAACGTCCAACAGTAGATCCAAGTGTTATGCATAAAAGGAATCAGAGGAGTAGCACACCAGATACAAATTTATAGTGGTTCAGATATAGGGCCTTCGTCCAGCGGTTTGCAGGGATGGTAATGGCCTAGAATATGTGGACCAGGGATGATTGCTGACATGGAGGACCCTAGTCTGGGGAAGGTTTTGTGTAGAGCAATCCCAATTGTATCTAGCGGTTTTCTAGTTCGTTACAAGGAATAGGAGTCGTCTCCGAGTGGATCTCAACAAATTGATTGCCTTCCAAGTATATCTAGTCGATGCCTAGTATGCCAAGCTAGTCGAGATACCCGTCCAGTTTGAGTCACTCCTTCTGCACACTTGGCCCGCCCTGTCCCAGTTAGGGTATTTTTCTTGCAGCTACGGCACCCGGTGCCCATTATAACAAAAGATGATCATTCTATCTATCAGCCTAAAGAATCTATTTTCTACACCAACTATGTATTTCTCTTTCTTGAAAACAACATCCACAACATTTAGTCATTTACTATGCATCTACACATACATTATATTTAGGAGAACTGCTCCGGTACTCTCTTCTAAAAAAAAATTGCACGAATCTTAAAGCGGCCAACCTAGATCCCGCATGGGCCTAGCCCATCCAACGGCAGCCCCGACCCCAGTTCGAGTCCAGATTGGGAAATAACGTTGCCGTGACTCCGTCGCTCGTCTCCGTGACTCCGGACGCGATTTACAAGGTACAGAGCGGCCATCACTTCTCCCCAGTCTGGATCCATTTTTTTCATGGCTACGGTGCCGCCCCATGCCCCCATCACCCCCACACCCTCTCCTTCCGAGCCCTTTGGGCAAAAAGTGAGGGCGACGCTGGCGCAATCGTCGTCGGTGGGCTGCCCTTGGGCAAAAAACCTGCTGTTTTATGCCGTGCATTGTCCTGCTGATGTCCCCGGCCAAGCACGTCGGCGTTCCTCACGCGCCGGCTCGGCCTCCGGTCACCGGCATTCACGTCGCAGGTGCCCAGGCCAACAGCTGTCTTCTCCTTTTGCCGTCTTTGTGCGTGTGATTGTTCGTTTAGTATGTTGTTGGTTCTGACCATTGATTTGATCTCATCTCGTGGAGCTGAAATTTGTTGCTTCTTATCTCAGATACCTCTATTCATATTTTGATATGTTTCAGGAGTTCTCAAATGAATGGTTAAATATACCGATGACTGCTGAGTTCACCTCTGAATTGATGCTCTGAAATTGACTAATGGAAGGGTTACAGGCCCGTATGTATGCTGAAGCAATGAAATTGACTATTGTCTTCTTTACGAAGCTGTATTTTTTTGTGGCCTTTCCAGCTTCAAAGATCTTACCAGTTGCAACCTGAAGCTTTGGCCAAAGAAATGATGAAACAATTCTAAAACTGGAAGAGGAAAGGCTATGGTGGACTGAAGGACTGCTACTCAAGTGGCATATGCGATGGTTGACAGGTTTCAGGCAAACAAGACAGCAGCTTTCAGAGTTTATAAACGATCTTTGATCTTGTTGTTTATCACCTCTACTGGACTCAGAAACTGATTTAGATCTAAGTTGTGCATTATTTTTCACCTTGTACTCATGCTAGTTTGTTAAAAGGTTGTGTGTGTGGCATTCTCTGCGTGCATATACTTATATGAAACTCTACATCTCCATTAACCATGTTTTCAATATATTGTCTATTTTGCTCGCAACTGCCGTTGGTTTGTGTCTTCCCAAGTGTATGCCATATCTAGTGGTGTATGTAAACCACAATCTAGTGGGGTTTGACTTTGGCAATGCTGTAGCTTGTCAATGGAACATAGCGTACAGATTGGCAGGAGAGTGGACTGCATCGGATCAGATGCCCTGTCCAACTCTGCCAACCTCTCACATTGGTTGGTCGAAACCAAACCATAATCATAAGCAAAACGTAGGAGGCGCGATGAGCGCGATGCGGGTGCGGTGCCGGTGGCAGGTGCCATGGCCGCCGCTGCCCGAGAATCGCTGCCGGCCGGTGTGCCCTGCGCCGTGGCAGCCAGTAGCGCATCTCCCGGGGAGCGGACGGAGAGGGGACGGAGGCGCCGCGAGGGCGATGGAGCTGCGGTGGCCGGTGGCATGGCCGCCCGCTGCACGGGAATCGCGCCGGCGGGTATGCCCGGGAGTCACGGAGACCTTCACGCGAATCGCCGCCGGCGCTGCTGTGAGGGAGCCACGAAGAAATGGGATCGGGATCTGTGTACGTGAAACGGTGATGACGGAAGTCACGGAGACCTTCACGACGATTCTCCCAATCTGGACTCGGTCTGGGCTCGGGGCTGCTGCTGGACGGGCTTAGGCCCAGGCGGGATGGCCGCTTCAAGATTCGTGCAGTTTTTTAGAAAGGAGTACCGGAGCCGTTCCCTATATTTAGATGCATAAGCCAGAACGATTTACAAATTGGAACCAATAGAGTACAAGGTAAGATGTCTAGGGTATAGATGTAGCCAAGGTAAAATGAAATTGCAGAGTCCAAAGGATAATATTGAGTCGAAATTAGTACTTAGTGAGAAAAATCCTCCGTTCTCATCCAAATCTATATTGGTCCTTTTATTGCCATTGAAAATCATGTGTTCCTTTCAATGCCATTGGTTCTAACTTTTTTATACTGATTCTAACCGTCTTCTTTTGCGGTGTCCATGGTAGGAGAGAGAATGATTTGACCAAGGGAAAAAGGAGGGTGTAATTGTAGTTTTGTGCCATTGCTATGGGCATTAAGTGAAAATGACACACAAGGGATTAAAAAATTAGAATTAATAGCATTGAAGGGAACTCATAATTTTCAATGGTAATGACAGGATCAACATAAGTTTGGATGTCAATGAACAAATTTTCTCTTACTATTAAGATATGCTACTTGTGTCCCCATGTTAGTGTTTTCTCAGAGATGATTGTATCCCCGTGTGTGTGTCATGTATCTGTATACGAAGCATGTATCTATAATTGGGCAACATAGACAAAGACTACTTTCAGTTCATGATCAATACCTATGCAGTTAAGGAAAGTGCAAGGTAAAACAAACATTGTCCACCATGCATTGTACTTTCACCTATTTAAAAAGATGCTCAGTTAGTGCCTAGTAGACTGTTTATTGGGACAGTACGACAGGCTAATCTTCTTCTCCATAAACCCTCTATGAATGCTAATTAGCTTGCATCCAGGCACTAAAATAAAAAACGACAGTACTCTAAATGATGCAAAAACGTAACTTTGGTACTTGCGAGAACTAGTACCACTGTACCAAACATTATCCGCCACCAATATTTCAACGTTGCTGAATGTGGCACTGACTAGTGATGCAGGATGAAACTGCACGTAGGGCCTGTTTGATTCCCCAAACTAAAATTAAAGTGGACTAAAATGTTTTAGTTCCTTTTTAGTTCACCTTGAATGGCTAAAGTGAATGCATACAACTAAAATGTTTTAGTCCATTTTAGTTCTTGTGTTTGGCTCTTTAGTACTAAAGTTTAGTCCACTTTAGTTTTAGTCCTAGGAACCAAACAGGCCCTTAAAAGAGGCTCTGCTAATTCACAGCTGCCAACCATTCAGGCACAACTATTGGGAAAGCAATTAGAATTTATATAGAGAGACACAAATGAGAGGAAGCACACCTGTCATTTCTGTAAATCAGGGCTGGTGGGTATACTCACAGCAGTTTAGCTGTGGCTCAGCAGTTTAGCTGTGGTTGGTTGGCTGATGAAGTTCATAAATCCGAGTTGTACTAGAACAGTGCAGCGTGTGCATTGAATTGCATTTAAATGGTGTGGGTGAGCTTCTTGAATGTGTATACACTGGCACCTCCCCCTATCCCCCCAATCCTGTTGCCTACAAAAACCATTGGAATGCAGACTCATGGTTGTGCGGTGGACAAAATCACGGGGAAACCAAACCAGGAAGAAGGCAAGTACGTGCAGAGAATCAGAGCTGTCTGGGTGAAAGGGCAAAGGGACTAAGGGCAAAGGCAAGTAGAGGCCAACTGGCTGAGCTCGGTGTCTCCTCCAGGTTCCTCTCGGGGCTGCCATGGATTTGATCAGCAGAGGGGCGGTTTTCAAGGCCCTGGTATTCATCTGCTTCATCAGATCATCTTGTGGTACATTTCGCCTATCCCATTCTCTGATCTTCACAGAGACTTGAATTGTATCCCTTTGAAACACTTTGTTCAGCTCCAGTTTTTTCAAAAGGGCCTTGTGTGATCAGCCATGTTAGAGTTTGATAATTTTTTTTTTTTAATGAACATAGAGTTTGATAATTGACAGCTTTCTTTCATTCTTTTTGTCTGTCTGTCAGCGTTTTCTGTTTCCCAAGGTTTAACTTGACATTTTGGTTTCACTCAGAAGTCAGAAGTTAAGACTAACCATGCTGCTTGGCATCAGTATTGTCTTCTTTTCCCCTGAATTTTACTACTGTTTCATAGTCCTTAAGTGACATGTTTATAATATCTTGTTTAAACTAATGAGGCATACAAAATTGTTAAGCAAAAGCACAAAAAAGTTGGAGAGGGAAAAGAAGGGCAGCAAAAAGGCGCACCTTTTTGGCATTTGTAACCTGTAGGATGAATGAGTAATAACCAGGGGACCTAAAGAATGGTTGTTGAGTGTTAACATAACCAGAATCAAATAGTAACAGTTCAGAGAATAAAGAGATTGAAATATTTACTCTGCAACGAAGCAGCTTCAGAAAATAACCTGGGACACTTGAATTTGCAGGAAGAGATCATTCAACCAAACTGAATCTCCCTCCCTTCCTGAAGGCAAGCAGGTTTCCCACGTTTCAGCATGAGGCATATGATTATATCATTATTGGTGGGGGAACAGCCGGATGCCCATTGGCAGCCACGCTGTCCCAAAAGTACAAGGTACTCCTGCTGGAGAGAGGTGGGTCTCCATATGGTAACCGCAACATCACGTTACTAGAGAATTTCCACATTTGCCTGGCCGATGTTTCACCCCAGTCGCCATCACAAGCTTTCATCTCCACTGATGGCGTGATAAATGCCCGTGCAAAGGTCCTGGGTGGTGGAACCTGTATCAATGCCGGCTTCTACAGTCGGGCAAAACCAAGGTACACAGTTCTCAGTGCAATCTTGCTTATGAAAGAAGATATGCACACTGTTTGGAGAATAATCACCACGCCTACAGTCTAGTTAAGCCTACTGTACTCAATTGCACTCTATCCATAATGACAATTAACCAGTCCTACATCAGCTGTTGTTTACACTATAAACTACATGGAAACCATAATGACCATACCAAGATGGATCCAGCTTCCAGATTTCACACTTACCATGAATATTTATCTCTGCACCTGGCTGGATCTCTACAGAATGTTTTCATATCACGTTGAAATTTATTAGGAATTTGAAGCCAAAATAGACAGTGATTGTGGAATAATATATTATACAAATTTCCATGCTGAATAGACAGTGGTTGCTGAATGTACAATGATTTCTGAACCTGTCATGTCAATAGTGCTAGCAGGATGTTACTGTTATAAGTTTGTAATTAACATTTATGTGCATGTTCTTTCAGCTTCGTGCAGAAGGCAGGCTGGGATGCAGAGCTAGTCAACCAATCCTACCCTTGGGTTGAAGAGAGGATTGTTCATCGGCCCAAAGTCGCACCTTGGCAAGCTGCACTCCGGGATGGGCTTCTGGAAGCAGGGGTCTCACCATACAATGGATATTCTTATGACCATCTCTATGGAACTAAAGTTGGGGGCACCATATTTGATGAGACTGGGTACCGGCACACAGCTGCCGACCTCCTTGCTGCTGGAAATCCTAACAACCTTAGGGTGTTACTTCATGCTAGTGTGAACAAAATTGTTTTCAACACAGAAAAAGGTAACCATTGTCTAAGTAACAACTAGCTATTATAATCCCCCGTCTCAATAGAAAACAAAAATTATTAGTATAGCTTAAGCACAAAAAAAAGATGGGTAGCGTAAAGACATTATTTACAGTAATCTCATCTCTTACACAGACAAGAGGAAGCCAAGGGCTATTGGAGTTCAATTCAAAGATGAGAATGGAGGGAACCACCAAGCCTTCCTCAAAAGGAAGAGGGGTAGTGACATTATTGTTTCTGCCGGTGCAATTGGCAGCCCACAGCTATTGTTGCTCAGTGGAATCGGGCCTAAGAATGAACTCAATAAGCACAATATTTCTGTAGTACTTCGCAATGAACATGTGGGTAAAGGGATGTCAGACAATCCAATGAACTCAATCTTTGTACCTATGAAGAATCCAACAAAGCAATCTTTGATTGAAACTGTTGGAATAACGAATGCTGGCGTGTTTATTGAAGCCAGCAGTGGTTTCAGCCAGTCAGATGATAGCATCCATTGCCACCACGGAATCATGTCTGCTGAGGTTTGTCATCTTTTGTTCTTTTACTTACATATGGTTTTCTAACTTCTTATATCCTTGCCAGCATCCTGATGCATGACACTAAATATTTTATGCAGATACAACACCCTACACTATTGATCATAAGAAAAATAGCTATTTACATATCTTGATAAGAGACAATTTTCCAACTTTTCCAAAGCGGACGTTCCTTAATCTTAGATTTATGGATGCTCACGATATAGATATATAAAAAGAATCAGGAATCTGACTACATGTACACGGAAGTTTATATTATTCAGCAAATAGATGTTAACTTAGAACGATATACCTCCCAATTGTTAGCACATGAAGTGTATATATTCCGGCGATTCCCTGTTATATTTTTTTCAAACAGAGTAGGGGCATTATCAATATTTTTGTTGTAAGCATAACACGAGAATAAGTTTTATTTTCTTTATGAATTATTTGTGGGCAATAAGTTGCAAGGAACAGAATGAAACTCTCTTGAGCTAATATAAAGTAAATAAAAGGTTTAGCATATGTTCACTTCCCCATTTTGAGAAGCATGGTAGCTTTCAAGCTTACCACTACTGAGTTTTGCAACTTCATTGCAGATTGGGCAGCTATCGACAATTCCACCAAAACAAAGAAGTTTTGACAAAATCCAAAAGTATGTACATAACAAATATAACCTACCCAAAGAAGTATTTGATGGAGGATTCATTCTTGAGAAGATCGATGGCCCACTGTCTACTGGCAGTTTAGTACTTGTGGACACTGATATCGATAGCAACCCCAATGTCACCTTCAACTATTTCCAGCATCCACAGGATCTCAGAAGATGTGTCTATGGGATAAAAACAATTGAGAAAATATTGAAGACAAACCATTTCACTAACCTTACTGCCAATGGTGCTGGATATCCAATGGAAACGCTGCTCAATATGAGCACAACAGCTAACATAAACTTGATACCGAAGCACACAAATGACACCACATCCTTGGAGCAGTTTTGCAGGGACACAGTAACAACCATCTGGCACTACCATGGTGGATGCCATGTGGGTAAGGTGGTCGATCAACACTATCGGGTGATTGGCATCTCAGGCCTCCGTGTGATAGATGGGTCAACCTTGTTTAGATCACCAGGAACGAACCCACAAGCGACAGTCCTAATGATGGGCAGGTACAGAACAAAAACTACATATAGCTCTTGTCTAGAATCAAATGGATTCTGACTTCACGCGCTGATATTCCTTTTGTTGTATTTGATGATCAGATACATGGGAGTGAAGATTCTAAGGGAAAGATTAGGACGAGCAGCTGGAGTATAACAGATTCATGGACTTTATCCAGTTCATTAAGTAAGAATGTGACTTAGGAGATAAGTACATAGTAATTTTTGAAGCGGTTCATTAAATCGCCAAAGAAAGAAAAATCTAGGTGTTCAATTTGTATTGTTATTGTTCATATATGGTCTATCACAATCCACAGCTGTGTATTAGTTCCACAATCATAGTCACTCTTGCTTAATCTCACAAATGCTCATATAACAATGTTCTACATTTTGGACAATACTGCACACTGTAATCACATTGCCTGACATACTTGGACTCATCAGAATTCAGGGAGCAATGGGCAGAGATGGTGGCAGGTCCAAATGAGGACCAAAGTTGAACACCTGTATTTTCATTCTGCAAGCATTTGACATTTTGTCTGAATGGGAATTTCTGAACTAAGGGAAGACTTAACCCGTGAAGAAAATACGAACAACATAAACACCAGACCAATGACAGTGTGCTCAAAGTCAAAGGGTACTTGGGCAAGCAAATCGTATCAGTTTAAGATATGGAAGAAACATGATACCTAATTTAATCAGGCAGCCTTATTGAGAACAAAGCCCCGAGTCCAACACTCCAAATCATGTCACCCCATTGAATTGGTGCTCTGGCGACTTCCCTAGAGCGAACCTGACACACAAGGAAAACGACAGTGTCACACGGCATGGTTATGAACCGAATCACCGATCCACGACCATTAGACACAGTAAAGATTGACAACGCCTATCGTATGGCGTACCACCTCACGGTTCCTGGACGCACCCGATATGGTGCGCCTGTGTGTGATACATGGAAGGCACGGCGGAGCTGGTCTGCTGGAAGGAACGATTCGTCAGCTGATATGATATGGCATCGTTGGGGCATTACCGTGAACATCTGGTATGCATCGATGTTACCAGATGTTCAGGTACCATGTCAGGATTATTAGGCGGGAGAAGAGACGCCTGCGCAGCGCATAGTGGCAGCGGCAGAAGGGACTTGACGAATCCATCGCCGGGAAAGTGGGAATGGCGGCGCCGGCGAGCCCGTCGTGGCGAGCACTTCGAGGTCTCGACGAAAGGAACGGTGAACCCCGTTTGACTTCTACTTTACCCGGTCAAAATTACTCCGGGGTCCGTCTGGGCTAACTTTTGGCGAGAAAAAAAATTACTCCAACGTATGTATAAGGCTGTCATCCCATTTCTTTTTCTGTAGCGGCTGCATAAGTAGGTAGCTTTCTTGTTTGGAAATTTTTTGGAAACTGCAAGACAAGTTCCTGATAGCTAGGTAGGACAAAAGACTTGACTCAAGTCAAGGTCTTCTCTTAAGAACTTTTTAGGAAAGCCACTAGAACTGTTGTAAGTAGTTCTTCAGCTATAAATAAAAAGTCAAATACACCAATCAAGGCAGTTCATTTGCCTCAACTCATCCGCTGAAATAGAGCAACAACTGTGTGTGCAGTGAGTTCAACCTCATCTTTTACCTTGGTTCAGGGGAGATGGAAGGAGAGCGGGTTCTGCTCACTAGGTGCTTGGTGTAAGTGCCGACATATCATAGATTTGTAACTTTTCTCTTTCTAACTATTCTTTCTAAATTTAAGCAATACTTTAGATATGTGCATAGACACATGTTACGAATACAATATGACTGTATATGATTACTCTATAAAAACCATCTTCATAGTTTTTTTTTCCCTAACTAGGATGACATTTGGCATAGCTCGAAACAACTTCTCAGGATAGGGCTAAAAGCGAAACTCCTTTGGGCTTGTTCGGTTACGGTGATTGTGGGAAAAAAATGTTCCTAATGAACTTTGTGTATATAAATTATAGAAGCAATTCTGGTTGGAATGATTCCGGGGATACGAAACTCTAGGAGCCGAAACGCAGCCTTAGGCCGTGTTCATTTGACATGGAATCAAGTGTTGGAACATATCCGACCAGGAACACTGATGTATTTTGTATAGCCAAACATCACCGAGAACGATTTCAGCCAGGAATAACAGTTACCAAATGGATCCTTAAGTATGTTAAGACCTACGCCGGAACTAAATAAGATGTCCACTAAAATTATATCGCTTCTGAGATACTATATTAACATGTCAAAACCTACGGCACAACTAAATAGGTTGTTCCAAAAGACAATAGTCAATTAGTCGCACCATGGAAAACGCCATGTTCGCTTGAGCTTATCATTAGCCGAATTTGTCAATCATTCAACAGTGTTTTTCTCTTATAATAAATCAGCATCCGTCAGAATCAGCCAGGTAGAAACAATCCAGCCAACAAACCCAATTTAGGATGAATAAAAGCACGGATGGCAATACATAATTTATCCACAGCATCTTTACATTACCGAATATACTGCACTCTGCAAGCCTTTTTTTTCCTCAAAGATGCAACCCAGCAGATCGCAAAGCTTCAATTTAAACACCGATTCATATGTACAATATTCAGAGATACCAACACCACACATATTTACAACAAACAAAAAAATTTGGAACAAAAATGCTCTTGGTTCAGTGCGGACAACTGGACACTCATTTACCTCATTGCACCATCATGGTTTCCAAATCAACAGATGCTAAATTTGATCATTTGATACTATTTTCATGAAGGGGTGCACTTGTACTTCCATCTATGGATCCTACACAGCAAAATACATGCCTAGCTAGCTACCCCCAAAGAAAAATAACCAATACTTTACAACTTCGGCAGTAGCCATCCAAGAGTCCAGCCAAGAAGAAAACCAGCTCCAGCAAGACCTAACCCAATAGCAAATAAGATCGCGTCAATGAACCCACCTCCCTTCTTCTGCCTTCTACCTTTCCTCCTAGTCCAATCTCTCTGCTCCTGACCCTGTGTAGGCTTCTCTTTTAGGGTTAACCATGGAAGTTCAGGTATGATGGCTGCTATCTGATGCTCTTTGTGCTTGAGCTGCAAGACAATATTCTCCAGCTGCATTATTTTCAGCCACTGATTGCACGCAAAGAGATGTGAGGCCTGTCGGAACAAAAGCTTGATGACATCCTCTTTCTCATTGTGCGCTTTCTTGGCAGCCATATCAGCTTCTCTAGCACGGGTTTGTGAATGGCGGAGTGCCTCCAAAATCTTGTCTCGATCTGAAGCATTCCGGAGTGTTTGTTTGCTTTCCAATCCAGTTGTGCTACTGCTAGAAAAATATTGAGCCGCGCTGCACATAATGAAAACGAGATGAAATGAGTATGTGACCAGGATATAGTTAGGAAAAAGTACACCGAATGCCATGAGGCTAATGTAGCTAAGCTGAAGAACACACACCTATATGTATCATTCCTTCCATGCTGTTCCCAAACTCCATTACCATATAACAAAACCAACTCATCTGTACTTGCTGTGCTATACCAACACTCGATATGGTCACAATGTCCAGGAACAGGATGTGACACTCTTCCTGCAGGAGATGAAGGTCCCCCATAGTCACCTATATGTTTGTGAGTATATGGTTCTGTCCTGTTAATACGTACTGTCTGAGTAGGCCTTGGTAGATCACAATTCTCAATGTTCTGTGTTGCTCTTTCTGCAACGAGTGAAGCCAGCTGGTCCTCATCAGCGATCTGCCACCATGGTCGAGTCTTTTCACCTTTCCAAAGTGCATCCATATCAAAATTAGCCTTATCTGGGTTCTTCAAAGGTGCTGGGTCAATACATTCAAAATCTGGAAATTCATTATCCTTGTACAAACAGTTGCTGAGAGACACTTGAGAATAGCTGCCAACAGTCTTCATCTCTTCTAAGCCTGTTTCAATGGAATACTTTGTGAAGGCTGACGAAACCATCCATGGAGGATCCAAAACATCCCAAAACTTTTCAGTGCTGGTGTCAACTGCTTGACAGAGTAATGTTTCCTCATGTTTAGGCTGTGGCGCTGAATCGTCCACTTGCTTCTCATGAATGTCCCTGCCCACTGAACATAGCCCTCGCTCGCTTACAATATCCTTCTGGATCCCAAAATTTGGCTGTGACTGAACCCACCGTCTGACATCTGGTGGCAGATTAGAATGCATGGGATTCCATCTCAATGGCATTAAACTGCAGATGGGACGATCTGCAGAACTTCGATAGTTCCCATTGTTTGTACCATGTTGTTCAGCAGATGGTGGACAACAAGCTAGTTTTGGAGCTCTCTTCCTGTCCTCCTGAACCAGGCAACGGTTTGCAGCACGTTGCCATGCAGCCCTTGCTTCAGCAGCAGCCATTAGTTCCAACTATCACAAAACTGTCAAAACAGCAACAACAAAACCGTCAAAACCTGATAAACAATCGCCCACCAAAATAAAACAAGAAATTGGATGCAGATCCATCTCGAAACTGCAATCACATTATCCAAATGATGCATAAGTCTTCATGTTGACAAATACTGGCATGTAAGCATACTTCCTTGACAATACGAAAGGGGACAAATGCCCATGAAACAGAAAAGTCACTATTACTTTATTATATCCTAGATCAAATCATGCAAGCGTCAATGAAAATGTAAGACTGCATGGAGCACAAGCTGTGGCCAATACTGGTAATATATAAGTATCGAAGCTTAGGATACAGATACTAGATAATAAGTAGCTTATGTTTCTGTCGTCCGTCAAGATAAATAAGCCATAAAGCAGTAGAAAGAAAATGATGGATAACTGAATCAACAAGTTATTGCGATTTAACTCATCATTTTTAGCTTATTACAGGAATTTAGGGTGATTAATGTATCATGAAGACAAAGACAAATCAGCGGAATTGACTGGCAGTACGGCACTACATTGTCAAGTTTGTTGCCTTCAATGATTCAATGCAGATATACAATATAAGCCACTTGCCAGCATTTGGGTCTTAGACAATACATATATAGTGGATCATTTTCCTTATAATTTGCCAACCTTCTTCGTTTCTTCATCTCCTGTTTGTAAGTTTGTATTTTGGCACATTTTAAATAAAATCTAGGGGATTCAACACCTCCTGCTTCATTTAATAAAAAATGCCAACCAGTTGCAGTGGTTCTGGAGAGTTGTGCTAATGTCAAATGTGTTGTATCTATTGGAAGTCCTGGTTAATCAAGGAAGTCATTCCATTTCTTCTAAAAAAGAAAATCATTCCACGAGGCCGACTGTAGACACGCTATTTTCAGATAGCACTACTGAACAAACAGGCCAATTTCAATCAGCCCTCAGCTGTGTCATTTTGGCTTTGGCACTGAACTATGTGGATGGGTGGACAGTAATAACAGAGGACATCGGTGTACACATGTACACCCGATAATTTTTGCAATCAAATCGAAGTTAGTAGCCATAACACACTTCAATTACTAGATCGGATCCTCCGAATACAAATACAATAAGTTAGGGATTGTTTGATCGGTTTCGCACAGCAGGAGGGAATGAAGAGAAGGGGCGGGAATACCTGGCGGGCGCTCGTCGCCGGCGGATGGCCGGCCAAGACCTGTCTACCTGCCGCTGATCGGCGGCGGCGGCGGTCCCCCAGTCGTCGCCAAGAAAGAGAGAGAGCCGCGCGGGGCGAACGGAGAAGCAAAGGCAGGGTAGAAACGCAGCCCACGACGGCGCTGGCTGGCGGGGGAGAGGAAGAGGACGACCGTGGCCGTGGCGTGCGGCGCGGGGGAGCTACCCCATCGGCTTTATGGGTGTTGGGTGGCGCAAGAGCAAGAAAAGACCGGTCGCAAGCAAGAGTCGAAAACAATGGATGGATGGCGAGTGAAATCCCACAGAAAATGGGGGAGAGAGAGGGGAGGAAATCAAGAAACGATGGTCGATGGCAAGCGGATTATTGGGTGGAGTGGCGATGCGCCATTCTTTTTGGTTCCAGATAATGACTTGTCTTTTTCTGAAAAGGGGGATAATGACTTGTACGCTGCTGCTGCTGGGAAAAGATGAAAGAGGCCCTGTGGATGTGTGATGCAGAAAATCGCTCGTGCACTGGTTGTGGATCCTCTGATCTTGATCTCTTGGTCACCGTGGTGTATGGTTGCGTGCCGCCCGTTGTTGAGGTTGCCACTCGAATTTTCAGCCGTGGATAGCGCTCCATCAGGGAAGTCATGGACACGTGGATGTGGATGCAACAAAACGGTATTACACGGGAGGATTTCTTCATCGCGCATGCATGGATTTTTTTTTTTTTGGTTCGTCCACGGAGCGTCAATGAACAATGACCTCTCACTTCTCGCCTTCCTCGTGAGAACTTGTGGATGAGTCGGATAGTGTTGTCATCACAGTGAGTTAAGGTATCTAGTGGAGTCTTTGGAAATGTACTAAGTAAGCAATAGCGGTCGTTGTAGCGGTGTTGTTTAGCACAACTTAGCTTCATTAGTGAAGTTGTTTTTAAGAAAATCTGTTTGTTTAGCATTTGCGAACTTGCATCCGTCTCCATTGCCAGTAGTTACATTCTACATTCTTGTTGGTGCGGGATTGGTTATACTAACGTTTAGCAATGCATTTGTTGCATATAAGTAAATGAGGAGACCACAATCACGATCTACAGCCACCTCTTGCATCAATTCTTAGCTCTCATAGTCATTGTTGGTAGTTAAGGGACATTGTTGCCACGATGCACATCATCACTGCACCACCACAAATGTTTAAAACTAATTAAGAACATGACTTTGGTAAATAAAAAAATGGTAGAACTAGATATGCTATAGGTTTTGTGAGCACACTCATACACCATGTATTTTTGTGAGCACACTCATATAGGTAGAACTAGATATGCTATAGGCAGATTTAGGTTAATTGAAATTTTGTTGGGTCGCATTTCTTAATATTGGTTGTTTGCACATTTAGCATCACTAAATTAAGTATTAGGTCACAACTTATCGGAAATGTTATTGTTGTGTTGTAGTCCCCTTGGGCTGGCCATGATTTTTCCTAGTATTTACCTCTTCGGTAGAAGTACATCATTTTCCTATAGGATTACGACGAACCTTAATCAACAAATCTTCTTCACTTTTTATTGTTGTCATTAGTTCTTGTATATTGCAAATACTTACTTTTTATGATATACATCATATATAAATGACATATTACTAGAATATATATATTGGTCAAAGCATTTACATAATATACGAAATACGACTACTAAATTCAAACACAGTAAAACGCAAGTGTCCATACACGTTTGTCAGTATATATGTGTTATCCTTGACCTATCCTTGTTGAATTTCAAAACAATTAGGGTTTCTTGTCAAAAATGCACTTCCGCGAGTATTTTGAAGATTGACCAATATTTTTTGGGACATCATTTTGGAACCTTTTCCTGATAAATATCTTGTAAAAGTTCTTTGAAGAAATTATATTTTTTTTGAAAAAGGCGGTAAGAGTTTTGTCGGATTTTTATTAGACGATTAAAGAAGAAACAAAACAAAAAACGATTAGAACTGAGGGATAGGGTCAACACTAACCCTCCTCCCAAACCACTCTAAAATTACTGAAAGAAAAGGACAACTCCCAAAGAAGGTCCCTTACAACAACCACAAACAGAGAACAAGAAAGTGAAGAAACAAAACATCTACAAATATTCTGCATTAGTTCTTGTATATCCTCCTTGCATAAAAGAGCAACTTGTCTTGGCTGTAACGATTTGTTTTGAAAGGTCCTTCTATTCCGCTACTTTCAAATATTTCATCAAAAGTAAATCATAATGCCATCGAACACTTTTCGTTGTCCTTTGTCGAGCACTTCTCCAATTTTTGTGGAGTGACCGTGTCATTCCTATTGTGTCGATCACGAGAAATTCTAACTAAACTCTTATGTAGTTTTTTTTTTTTTTTTGCAAAAAGATTTTTTAGGAAATTCTTATTTGAATAGTTGAATGGAAAAAAATGGACAAGGCATTATCGAAAAGTGAAGAAGAAAAGGTTGATGAATGGTTTTAAATAAAAAAAATCTAAAAAGGATCATACAGAAAATAAAACCAAAAACAAGGAGAAAACAAGTGGTACGAGGGAGGGCCATATGCCTCTATCCAGTCTGTCAATCGGTAGGGAACTTTTCAGTTTGTTTATCTTTAGCCATTAAAATCTTGAACCGAACCTCTCACTCTTCTTTTTAGAACGTTCTACATTGATTAATCGTTAATTTATTTATAGGACAAAAAGACACTACTGGCCTCTCGTCCGGCGACGAAGCACCACCCACAAGGAAGGCCTGCCTATCCATAGCACCGCCCGGTAGAGAGATGATGACGCAGAAAGCTTGTACTAATGCACTGGACACGCAAGACCAGGACAGGGCCACAGGGGCGATGAGATGATGACCGCCGAGCGGCCGGGACAATAACGATTGTTAACGACCGCCGCTGGCTGATGAGCGGTCCAAGCGAAGCAAAGCAAGCGGGGTCAGCAAACTCAACTGTAACAGACGGGATTATGTGCCGGTCATGCTCAGCGGCGAGTGACGAACTTTGACAGTGAGCGCGCCGCGGGCCACTAATCGCTCTGCTCGTTCTTCTTCAGGCGGGGGAGTGCCAGGTGCCAGCAACCTGCAAAAGAAGGGACCTCGAGTCTCCGGCTCTCCGCTCGACTCGAGTCACCGGATCCCACCCAAACCGTGGGCGTTCAACAGCCGGGCGACGTGCACGGCGCGGTCGTCTAGTTCCTGCTTCGCTTCTCTAGCTCTTTTCCTGCGGGCAAAACAGAGCAGAGTCGCTGGTGCGGTGCAGTGCAGCTTAGTCTCCTACTCTCGTCTTCCTCTACCAGTTGCTGTCGTGCACTCGTGCTGGTGCTGACGTGCCGCCCGCCGATTCACGGAGTTCGCGGAGTAAGCACTGACCGTGACCGGCGTTCTAACATCACACCTACCACACGGCCATCATCATCATCTGCTGATTTCGCGTCACTGGATCTAGATGGATGATGGTTCCTGATCTTTTTTCATTCTTATATGTTCTAGTAGATCTGCAGATGCACACTCACTCGACCCAAACGTGTAGTGCGCCACGTCATTATCAACTAAGCTACATCACCAGAAAAAGGGAAACAAAACCGTTCACAAATTCTTTAGTCTCTCATTCTCATCGAATGGAATGAGACTGAGATTTCAAGACTAGCAACATCCACCAACGCCTGCCACGCCTCTCCACAGCCACAAAGAACAGTGCCTTTTGGAGTCGACGTCGGATCGTTCAAAGTCGGTCCTGGACCGTCTTGTTGCGGTACACGCGCATCTGGCTTACTAGTCTCCACAAAGTTGTTTCCAGGGGCTTGGGACTCGCCAGATGAAAATGGTCTTCCAGCATCAATGTACTAATGCAGAATGGATATTAATAGTTTAGAGTGATTTAGACGATGATGCTGTCACGGTGACGTTAACATGCTTCTCGTTGACAAACATTCTATGCTTAACTTCGTTCTTCCAGTCAGTTGAGCTACTTTGCTTGAACGAACCTGTGATATCATACCATTCATTACAATAATTTGTGATGCTTCTCTCAAATGGAGCTACGACCATACTAATTAATATTTTTTAAATATAAAAATAGCACAATATTCCATGCTTACATCACACCCCCGCGCCAAGAGAAACCAACCCATAATGCACAAGCTAAGAGTTTTAGAGACTTTTTTTTTGTTGCAAAATTCACAATGCAAACTCAAATATGTACGCTCATACACAAACTCTAATAACCCTATAAACATCTCTCCCTAGAAGACTGGGCGTACTACTTTTCATGATCTATGTTTGGATTCTTGTGTGGCATCAACATCATGAGCGCTAGCATCACCAAAATTGTTGTGGGTGGTGTGCTGGGCCCATGACTGATCTTATTAGAAAAAAGTCTACTTTCCCTCCCTCCCCAACTATTGTGAAAGTCCACCTTTCCTTCCTCAATCATAAAACCGTGCAAACCACCTCTCTCAACTTTTCAAATGACACACTTTACCTCCTTGAAGTGGTTTTGAAGGATGTTTTGTTTTTTTATTTATTTTGTCTTAAATCTTTGAAAACCCATATTAAACCATAGAAAAAAAATCATAAAATAAAAAAAATTCAATTTTGTTGGACTCCACCTAAGTAGATATACAGTGAATACATAATATGGTATGTTTTAGTATAAAGTTTTTACTGTAGATTTAGATCTACTTTTTTATAATTAATTATAATAATTCATAGCTACAGTTGCTAAGGTCCAATTATAGTAAAACTTTTATGGTAGCCTAATTATTATATGTTTAAATTATGGTAAAAGTTTCATACTCATTGGATGATGCATAACTTAATTATAGATTTACTTAGGGTTTATGCTTGTTAAATCTATATAAAACTATAACTAAGTTATACATCATCCAATGAGCACGGATTTTTAATTATAGTTCAAGCATAAAAAATTAGGTGACCTAAAAGTTTTACCATAATTGGACCATAGAAACTACAATTATGAATTATTCTATTTAGTTATAAAAAATATAGATCTAAATCTATAGCAGATTTTTCTATTTTACGGTTTTTCTATGATTTACTATAATTTTTTTAAAATTTAGTTAAAATAATAATAAAAAAAGACAAAACTGCCTTCAAAACTATTTGAAGGAGGCAAAGTGCAGGGTTTAAAAAGTTGAAGGAGTGATTTATTCGGTTTTGCGGTTGAGCGAAGAAAAACAGACTTTCGCATTGGGGTGAGGGTGGACCTTTTTTTTTTTTTCTAGGTATACGTTGTGGTCTAGCTTCTCGGCCCACGAGCCCAGCCCACAAAGCACCACTGCGCCCTGCCGGCCGCCGGCCGCCGCTGAACCACTGCCGCAGCCGGCTGCCCGCTCCGCTCCCCAGCAGCATTCCCTGCTCCTCCCTCCCTCCGGCCGCCGTGGACCCGCCGCCGCACAAATCGACCGGCCCTCCCCCAAGCCGTCGGCCGCCGCGGCCAGGGGATAGGGAGGTAGGCCGGCAGGCACGCACCACTACGGCAGCAAGCTGGCAATCTCGACGTGGCGGGGCTGGGGACCTGCATTTGGTCCTCCACCAATCGGAGATCTCCACCAATCGAGCTGCATCCTGTAAGCCTCGCGAGTCGCGGAACTCGGCCAACCAACATGCTATTAATCTTTGGTCTGATATAGTAGTACTGGTACTACATGGCTGACACTTGAACATATGGAGAGAAATAGAGATTCAATTTCTAGATTGTTCTGAACCATAGTGGAAGTTTATTGTTGCAGATTGTATTGCACCTATAAATATTAAGCTTATGTATGTACTGCTTCCTAGTAGTTCTTCATAGATGCTTTGTCTATATAACTTTCCAATTAAATTGAATTATTTGATTTTTATAGTTTTGAATGCAACTTCGAACACATTTTATAGGAGGGCCAAGTAGCATGTAATGATGAAAAAGTGGGCTGGTGCTCATGTCGCGAACTGGTGCTGTCTGACCCTGATAGCACCTTGTTTACATGTATTGTATTGTTGTGTAGTTATTGAGTTTGTTGTGTGAAGCCGCATGTTTAAAGTGGTTAACGTATCCATGTTCCCGATTTAGTTTACCCATTCCCAACTGTTATCAATGTTTCTCAGTTCTTCTGTTTTTCTTTTCTCCAGATCTAATAGAAACTGATTTTCATTACAAAATTGCCAAACTTTGAGATATTAGCATTCCGCTGCGATCAGTTCCTGATATTGATATGAGCCAGGTATTGATCAGCAGATAAAAGACTTCACTCGCACCAGTTTTGATACTGAATACTCAGTTTCTCAGATGTTAAGAACTGTTTGTCAGAGTTGCTTACTTTCCTTTTTCTAAGATAATGTATTCTGAATACTTTGTAGTTACAATAATATTGGATATTCTTCATGCTAGTTTCTAGATGATGGCATATATCACATGGTAGAATACATCAATTTGGAAACCTGCTTCATGCAAAGCAAAATCAACCATGGTGAGGCATTGTTATCTTGGCTTTTGTTTGGTGAAGCCACACAAGTTTAAGTTGATTTGCACAAATGTTAATTGTCAGCTGTATCTCATGGTCTCAACACCATCTAAAAATACAGGTAATCAGACATGATGACAATTTATTGGAATGCATATTTGATACTTGAATGACCTTACATCAACATGCAAACTGTGTGTTCTTAATTTCTTGGGTTTGCAGGTGGGTGTGAATGACCTGGATGCTGTATGTTTGGTTTACAAGTTTGTGAAAGCTAGCAAGCTTGGTGGTGCTTTGAGGAGGCTTTGCCCGTTGGATGTAAGTGTGTTGGGCCTTGATCTTATAGTTCTAGCTTCTTGAATCATTATGGTTCTCCCCTTCTGTCTCATCTTTTCCTTTTTTTCCTTCACAAACTTGTGGGTTATGATTTTGCGTTGCTAATCAGATCTGTCCTTTTTTTTGTGTGTGTGTGTGTGATTGGTCTTTCTCTTGAGCTTCTTTAGATTTTTTAGTTTAATCTTTTGTTTTCCTTTAAGACTTGTTCACGAGCATCATTGAAGTTTTGATCTGCTAGGGCAGTTTCATGGATACCACGCTCTTGCCTCCAATGGATCTCAGATATCACATGCTTTTGCATCTTGTGGACTTCACATACTCCTGTTAGTATAACTTTGACAAGTTAATTACTTTACTCTAAACAGAGAGAGTACTTAATATCTTTATTTTTTTGAAAACACAGGAGAGCTGCGGTTCATTGTATGAGAGAAGTACTTAATAATAATAATCCTTAAAATCCAAATAGAAAGGTTTTTGGCTTCTGAGAAGTCCAAAAGGCATACTGTAAAGATTTGCTAAAATTCTTACGTAGCTAGAAAAGAAGGAAAGTATATTCCATCCTTCCGGATATGCATTTGCACCTTTCAAATGAATGAATTAGTTAACTTATTTATCTGTCATTTTTTTTTCAGATTTCCAGGTTGCTCGAGGACAGCAAGGAGCTCCTGCCCCACCCCTTCTCTAGCGACGGCATGATGTTCCCCTGAAACTGAAGCGTCCGTTCGTGGCACATGCATCCCCTGTCAATGTTCATCACATTCCCGTTCCAATCCAACCTCCCTCTCTGGATTGGTCCGCTTTGCTCCCCACCTCCTCTGTCCTAACTCGCCGTGGCAGCATAAGCCTGTGCCGTCCCCACACGCATCGATAAAAGAAACCAGGCGAGTCCCCACACGCTTCCTCCTAGTTTGGTCATCCTGTTGGTAGTCCTCTGCTATGTTTCCTGGTGCCTTTGGTGGGTTGGGGGCTGTACAGTTTGGTTGTGGTTGATCTGATTGGCATTGGTCCCCTGATTTGATTTGGTCTTTGCAGGTTCTGGGATGGAGGGGGCCAGGATGCAGCCACCGGCGACACTCACGGATGCAGAAGTAACAGCAGCATCGTGGCTATCACCACACATGTCGAGCCTTAGGTGGGCCTCTGACAAGCAGTCCTGGCTTCCTGCGTGCGGCCAGGCCCCTGTGCAGGCCCCTGCTGCCGTGGGAGGCAATGGGGAGAAGGGCATGGATGGTGGCACTGGTGTCCTAGGTGGCAGAGCAGATGAGGCGTTCATCCCTACCACTGTTTCGCCTCCTGCTCATGACAATTCCCTTCCTCAGCAGCAGGGGCCAGAGAAGATGGAGGAGGCAGTTGCCCCCACCACTGTTTCAACTGTTGCCCAGAATGGTGCACTGCCTCTGCCTTGGCAGAAGGGGTCAGATAAGGTGGATACAGTAGCTAGCCCTGCCGCGGTTTCACCTATAACTCAGAATGGCACCTTGCCTCAGCAGGGGGGAAATAAGATGGACGAAGTGGTTGCTCTTGCAGTTGTTTCGCCTGCAATGCACAGCTACACCCTCTCACGTTCCCTGCCTCAGTCAGTGCTACATAGGGCAAGGCAGGATGGAAACAGGGGGGAGAATGGAGAGGCACAATTGCTCGGGGATGCAGGCAAGCTCTCATTTTATGGTCAGGAGGGGAACCGGCTGGTGGAGGTGGTGTCACCAGTGGTAGCAGTTATGGAGAGTTATGGCATTGTTGGTACTAGTTCCATGCACAACAGTGACAAGGAAGCATGCTTGTTTTATTCTCGAAAACGCAGGAGAACTGTGCTTCATGATAAGGAAGCATGCTTGTTGGCGGCAGAGGAGCAGGGACATGGTGGCAGCAGTGTGGTGGGGCAGGAGGAGGTTACTGCTGATGGGGATGTCGTGGAGATGGGAAACAGAACTGTTGGCAGTGAGTTACAGAGAAAGGAAAATGAAATTGCAGGAAGCAGAAGGAAGCAGTTGTTGAAATCCGATGTGAATCTGTCACTCGGGGATGCAGGCAAGCTCTCATTGGATGGTCAGGAGGGGAATCGGCTGGTGGAGGTGGTGGCACCAGCGGTAGCAGTTATGGAGAGTTATGACATTGTTGTTACTAGTTCCATGCACAGCAGTGACAAGGAAGCATGCTTGTTTTATTCTCGAAAACACAGGAGAACTGTGCTTCATGATAAGGAAGCATGCTTGTTGGCGGCAGAGGAGCAGGGACATCGAGGCAGCAGTGTGGTGGGGCAGGAGGTTACTGCTGATGGGGATGTCGTGGAGATGGGAAACAGAACTGGTGGCAGTGAGTTACAGAGAAAGGAAAATGAAATTGCAGGAAGCAGAAGGAAGCAGTTGTTGAAATCCGATGTGAATCCGTCACCTAAGAAGTGTTCAGTCTCACCTGTACACGAACCACGAGCAGTGGTGGATGATAAGATGAAAAGACTTGAAGGAAGCTTGCAGAGAAGTAACCTTAGGGCACCTTTGAGCCATCCCATGGATGCAAAGACAAAAGGAAATGGGTTGGAGAGTGGCAAGATGAATGCTACAATGCTTGGTAACGGAGAGGCCTCTGCAAGGGGGGAGGTGCAAAGCAAGACTTTGAGTGCTAAAAAAGAAGTGATGTGCTCAAATATGAACATTGAGCAAATGAAGTTTGCTTGTAAGCTGAAGGGTGATGGCATAGTCAAGTATAATTTGCGCAGGTCTGCTAGGGACTCCAAGCTTGGAAAACATGCTGCAACCAATCAAATTGAAGAGAGTTACGTACTAGCATTGATGGCTCCTGACAAATGCCCTTGGACACGAGGAAGAAAGTCTATTGCTAGTGCTCCCAAGTCTCTTGTTCCTAGCAACAAGATAAAGGGTAAATATGCTAGTCCAAAAGAATTACTAACAGGACAAGTTGTCTCTCGTGAATTGATCAATGATGAGACAGTAGAGGACAATGATGAAACTAGCCTGGAAGAAGATGACACCTCTAGGGAGCTAGCTGTGTATGGAGAAAAGCGAGAAATATTTGTCACTCCGTCTGTTCCTTCTGGGTCACACCACAAGCAACCTGGGGACCATATAGATGCTCGAAGCAAAGTTAGGAAATTGCTCCAGTTGTACCAGGCGACGTACCGAAAGCTTACACAAATTGAGGAACAAGGTATTCACAAAGTTGGAAGCATTTACCTTGAAGCAGCTAAAGCAGTAAAGAAAGACCCTATCTATAAAAAGATTGGGGCCATTGTGGGAAATATTCCTGGTGTTGAAGTTGGCGATGAATTTCATTTTAGAATTGAGTTATCAATAGTTGGTCTGCATCGCCAATATCAAGGAGGTATAGACTTTTCTAAGGTTAATGATGTTCCTGTTGCTATAAGTGTCGTTGCCTCCGGAGGCTATCCTGATGAACTGTCAAGCTCAGGTGAGCTAATATACACTGGCTCTGGAGGGAAGGCTGGGGCCAATAAAGATGGAGGGGATCAAAAGCTTGAGCAGGGTAATCTCGCCTTGAAAAATTGCATTGAGGCCAAGACCCCGGTTCGAGTGATTCATGGGTTCAAAGGTCGTAGAAGTGAAGTTGGTAAGCAAACTTGGACATTTATATACGATGGATTGTACAAGGTGGTGGAATGTTGGCAGGAAGGCCCAAAAGGCGGGATGGTCTTCAAGTACAAGTTACATAGGATTGCAGGGCAACCAGAATTAGCCCTACATGCAGTCAAGGCAATTAGGAAGTCTAAAGGTCGTGAAGGTCTTTGTTTGCGTGATATATCTCAAGGAAGCGAGAGGATAGCCATATGTGTCATCAACACAATTGATGACATGAGGCTAGCACCATTTAAATACATCACGAGTGCCATATATCCAACTTGGTATGAGAAAGAACCTCAAAAGGGTTGTGACTGCACAAACGGCTGCTCAGAATCTATTACGTGTGCTTGTGCAGTGAAGAATGGAGGGGAAATCCCGTTCAATTTCGATAGTGCGATCGTAGAGGCTAAGCGTCTCATATACGAGTGTGGTCCATGGTGCAGGTATGGCTGTGCAAAAACTTAGTATTCTAAATTACTGTCAACCTGAAAATATTTATTTGTTGTGTAGTTCTACTGGGTTTTGAAGTTACATATTTAAATTTCAACTCGGGAGAAATATTCCCATTCTGTTGGAACTTCAATGTTATGTTACATTAAGGCTGACGATTGTTTTTAGATCCAGATGAAGAACAGCAGGTGTTTGTGGTAGATGAAAAATCGGCTCACAAAATTTGGCTACTCTCCTGAAGTTCTTAAGATCTTGACAGCAAGCAAACATAATTGATGAACACCAGACAGTTAGCTTAAAACTGGGATAATAGTCTAACTTATAATTTGTAACCACTATATTTTCAGGTGCCCGCCAACATGCTACAATAGGGTGAGTCAGCATGGAGTCAAAATTCCACTTGAAATATTCAAGACAGGTAAGACAGGTTGGGGTGTAAGGTCCCTCAGTTCTATATCTTCAGGCAGTTTCATATGCGAGTATACTGGTGAGCTCTTGGATGGTAATGAAGCTGAAAATAAGCAGAATGATGAATATCTATTTGATATTGGTAGTAACTATTATGATGAAGAACTTTGGAAGGGGCTTCAACCAGTGGTTGATGTACAATCTTCTACCTCGTCGTCTGGGACAATGAAAGGCTTCACAATAGATGCTGCTAAGTGCGGTAATGTGGGAAGATTTATCAACCATAGCTGTTCACCAAACCTCTATGCCCAAAATGTTCTCTGGGACCATGATGACATGAGGATGCCGCATGTTATGTTCTTTGCTGTTGAGAATATCCCACCACTACAGGAGCTGACCTACCATTACAATTATAAGGTAGGCTCTGTCCATGACGAGAATGGCAATGAGAAGGTTAAACATTGCTACTGTGGTGCCTCAGATTGCAGTGGCCGGCTCTACTAAGACATTACTGATTGCTATTAGTTCTAGCCATATGTGATGAGCACTTCTGCCTTGCCGTTACTGTACCCTTCTATTCTTCAGTTCATCTTGTACTTGTCGGCATTGTAGTAATGTTTAAATTGCAGTATGATTTGAAAATTCACTATCAATCCTTTAGAAAACATTACTACCCCTTGTCCTGTGTTTTAAACTTCAATTGAAGTTTGAATGGACCTCCATTTTGTGATGATTATACTTTTGGGCAGAATGAAGCTTTTTGTTGCCTTTTTAAGTATTAAACAACATAATCTGCAAGGCAGAAAATGTAGGATGATGGTGTCAGCCTGGTATAGTGTTGGTACTCCTATGTTTTTGCACAAAATTTATTGGTGGTATCGCAAGCCTTTACATGCAAATTTGGTTGCAGATTTCAACAAATTTGTCATCACTCAACTTGTTCATTACAGACCTGGTAATGTTCCTTTTTACATGGGTTATTCAGTTTATGTTCTTGCAAAAACTTAGTCTCAAAAGAAGACAAAGATTTCGGGAGAAAATTAAGCCAAGGGTTCGATGTACAAATTATCGACTGGGGGTATCTGTTTGGATCAAGAATCAAATGGATTGTTACTGAGTTAATTTATAGACACCCAACTTGGAGAGAGGTAGGCGTTGCTGCGCGTACTGCAAGGCGGTGTGGAGCACGGGTTGTAAGGCGCGTACTGGCCATGTTGTAAGGTGCTTACTAACCATGTTATAACTTGTAAGGTGTTAACACAGGTAAATCCTGACTCTGTCGGGGAAAGTGCTCCAAGTACCCAATCAATGGCGCACTCGAAGTGTGTCGTGCAAATTAAGTTAGACTAGCATATGACAAAGCTTTCTGTTAGAATTGATCTCCACCGAGTTGGCCCAACGGTCAACTCGGCCCTGATCCATGCCCTGATTGGTCTAGGGTTAGGACTATAGAGTGGCGGACCGATCGGGAGGGCAGCACTGCCAGCAACGGGAGCCCACCAGCCATTTATGGGTTAGATGCCCCCGATGAGGACGTGGATCAGGGTCCGAGATGACCGTTGGGTCAACTCTGTGGAGATCAATTCTAACCTTCTCCCCCTTGATCTCATCTTATTATTTAAACTTTAGACTTAGACATTATACTTATTTCTTTAACTATTACATCATAGATTAGTGCATAGAGCATGCTTCATCGTCACCATCAATTGTCGATAGATTTAACAACTACAATACACGTTTATGTTCTGAAACCGATTCTTTAACCTTGGGCGATTATTATCCAGGAATCATTGGCTTTCCCATAAAACCTATGTCGACTGTGTGTTCTATAAACACACTGGGTGGTAAGCCTTTGGTAAGTGGATCCGCAAGCACTTGCTTGTTACTTTATATGTTCAATACTTTCATTATGATTCTGGACTTTCTCCTTTACCACATCTAATTTAATGCCAATGTGTTTGGTAGCACATTTAACTTGTTGTTATATGAGTGAATTACTTAAATGGTTATTGCTGTTGTCAACTTATCAACTCTGGGTATAAGTTATCTTAACCATTTCTCCTATCCTGTAGCCTCGTAAGATGCTATACTCTAACTTTGCATCACTGATGATGCTAACCAATTTTGTTGGAGCTTTTCCACAATAAAACTCCAACTGCGAGTGTCAGAATGTGGATTTCTATACACATCTTGCCAAAATCTAACATTTATACCCACAATTATTTGAGAGTACTTGATCTTTCTTTCTTAGCATGCGACCGACACTCTTTACTCCATTCCAATGATCTAGATTGGACTTTTGCCAAAACAACCCGGATACGTGAACAACGCCAGGGTAAGCACTCATTAAGCTTCTAATAGCTGAAGCATATAAGACGTCCATTTGATGGATCTCACATTGGTTCTTGGAACACTTAAAGTTCCTAATACTATTACCCTTGACTATAGGACCAGGCGTACATTTAATCGCATGCATACTTCATTTCTTTAGAATCTTTTCTAAGTATGCCATTGTGATAGCTTTAATACCTCTTTTCTTCTTCTCTCGGTGAATTTTAGTTCTTATAACAATAGACATTTCATCAAGAATATTCTTATTGAATTTTGAGGACATGAACTTCTTCTCCTGCATTAGACTGATATCACTACTAGTAAGTAAGACGGCATCCACATAAACGGGACTAGGGAATGAATTTCCCATTCTATAACTTTGTACAACTACAATTGTTCTCTCATTCTCTTTAAAACCCAAACTTTCTAATTGACTCTTCAACTTTATGCAACTATTATAATTGGCTTCTTCAAGCGGCATCCCTTATGTTCTTTTACTTTCACGACAAAACCTTTAGTTTGTGCCATACAATCAATTTCGTACAAAACCCCGTTGGAAAATGTGGTCGTTACTTTCATCATGATGTGCCACCAACACGATTGTAATGTATGAGTTCTCTTTACATAAAATTTTTCGATTCAAGTCGCACTTTGCATCTTTATATATTCTTCCCTGTAGTCATATTTTGTCTTGTAGACCCCTTACAACCCTCTTGTTTTGGCTCCTTGGGAATTACTTCGAGTCCCAAACACCGTTGGTAATCATCGATTTTTTCAGCACGCTGAGCTCATTGCCATTTAGACAAGCGAGTGCCTTTATTGGCTTATTCAAATGAGGTGGGATTACCCTCCATTTGAACTTCACTACTATAGACTTTATACTTCTCTCATATAGGGGCCGTTGTTGCTCTTTATTGCTAGAGGCAATTGATTCTATAGTCTCCTGTACCACAAGATCATTGTTTACTCATTCATCTTTTTAAAGAGCTAACAGCAGGTATCTACATAACATGCACCTCTAGATTACTCCATCTTCAATAAAGATAATGTATCTTCAAACTTTCTTATTTGGGTTTATTCTGTATACCTCATATGGCACTTAAAGCACCATCTTAGTATTGCTTAGTCTCGTCGCTATCTTCCTATCTAAACTGTAAAAGATCTAAGAATTTAGCTTTTTGTTTACTTTAGGGGTATCATTGTTATGAGTGGTGTACTCCCTCAATGATCACATTCATACTTTATAGATCATTCTTATTCGTAATGCACATCACATCACATTGTCAATTTGTACTGGGGGAGTATCTTTCTAAATTATCTTTCTTAAACAATCTCTCAATTCGCCCCCTTGAAATGTGGCATTGACCTTACTGCCATAATTTTAAAAACAATTCAAAAAGTCTTGTGAACGAGGAGACATCTATGAGTTACTTTATTCACATGATTGTGTTATGTAAAAGAAAGTTATTTCTTAAACCCTTTGGAAGTACACTTTCTTCATTCAACTTCATGAACTCAACGGAGTTCTTCATTATCGAGTATGTTTTTTTGCTAGTCACACTTGCATGCCATTCTTGTCTTTAGGTTCATTAGTAACTTCTATACTCCTTAAACCCATTGAGTGCTTAATCTATGATACAATAGAAGTGCAAGGTCAATACTAGGATAGCATAATAGGTACTCCATACTTTTCTCCTAGTGTGGGATACACTAAAAGCACATGAGTCATCCAAACTTTTATCGCCATGCAGACACTATCATAAACTTTTCCCGCCATGCGAGATAATTACCTTTTTTTTTGACGAGAGCAAGATAATTACCTTAAAGGGATATAAGTGCCATAACTAGCTCTCATGACATATTCAATCATCAAATCAAAAATAAATCTGAATAGTTTGTACCACTCACATGCTTAACTAGGAGAAAACCCCGCGCGTTGCTGCGGGAATCGCTGATGAAATTATACTACTTATATTTACAAATATGATCGAATAAATACCATAATACATCTTAGTGGATGATTTTTAGTATTCTGATGTGGACAACTAATTAAATATATGTTAGTAAATGATGTGGTTTGCAAATGTGAATAGTTTGAATGAAACATAATGCCATGTGTTAGTTGAATGTGTTAGTGGATGATGACATGGACACTTTGCATGATGAGATAAAATGTGTAGTGGGATATTGAGTGGATGATGATGTGGATACTTTGCATGTCAAGAGAATAGATAGTGGGGTTTATCTTTATAAGAGTTATAGATTCCATGTTGGTCAAATTAACCACACATATGCTTTATTACATTACAACTCTTATCATGGTGCTTAAAACTAAAAATTAAATTATTCTTTGTAAAAAGTACATAAAATATATTTGTTAAACTAAACACTTAACATAAAATTCATTTCTTAAACTAAACTCTTATTGTTCTATTTTCTTTTCTTGGATCAATATCCTAGAATTTTTTTTTTCAACCCACTCTTTAGAGAACATGGTCCCTCATGCAATGGCCTTCTTTCATTCAAAACTTTTACAAGCCACAAGTACCCAACTCATTTTCTTTTCCGCCTTCAAGAATGAACACATCAATTTCTTTGAAAACATTAGTCAATAATCAACAATAATGAGCATGAAACATTGGTCTGGTTAAAGACATGCATATTAAACTTTGAAATCTTTTTTATATTCTAAATCACTCTTGGACAGAAATATAATAAAACATTCATTAATTCTTTTTACATTAATTTCACAACACCATTGGCGTAAATGGAATTTACATATGAAAAACTCAATTAACTTGAAACATATAACTCCTCCTCAAAATTAAATTCTCTAGTTGGTTCGAATTTAATTAGAGGATAATCATCTTCTTTGTAGCAAAAACATGAAATTATAATTTTCTATTTTTTGAGCATTTCTTCATCTTCATATTTTCTACGAAAATTGGTCACTTCGATGCAAAATTTATCGAGATTTAAACTTTAAGCATAAACTCATAGATAAAATTATAGTATTGTTATCATCAACGTTGGTTAGGAAATAACAATAAAATAATTTAACTTAACCATAAATTGTCCTTTCCTCCAATTAAATTTTTCTTGTTGGTTTCAACTTTAATTGGATAATAAACTTTTCATCATTTGCGAGTATCTTTAATCGCTCTCCAAATTAAATTCTCCTGTTAGTTCGAATTTAATAAGACACTAAACTTTAACTTTGCATAAAAAACTTGAATAATATTCTTTAAAACAATAATCCTTGATCATAAGCATTTCTCTTGTTCTATGTCCTCTCTAGACAATTTATCTAGATGGTTCAAACTTGAGTAGAGACGAAAATCATGACAAAATTCAGCAAAAAGCGCTTTTGAAAAAAAAAACAATTCATAAGGATTGTTCTTATTGGTCGAAGCCCATCTCAGCCCAAAGGCCTGCTCGCACTGTGAGGCCCAACAAGCACGCGCTGCTCTTTCTCAACCTTCATGGCCCAGCAGCCCATGCTTGCTCTTTTCTTTCCTTTTTTGTTTACCCGTATAGGAACCAAGGCCCGCGGCCCATCTTGCTCGCGATGCTCCCGCCGTAACATGGGCCTAGGCCGTAAAAGTTCCTACCCGCTTGGGTCTATTTCGTCGACTCATCCCGGGTCGTCGATCATGATCGACCGCCGAGCGAGCTCCTCGAGGAACAAAACGAGCAACCATTTGCTCCCCAACCCTAGTCCACTTTTCTTACTCGCCCCCTCACCGTTAACATTCTCAGCTATAGATAGCAATGGCGGTCGCCATCCATGGCGAGGGGACGATGCAAGGAGGACTGCGGAGCTAGCAGTGAGCCCTTTTGCCTGCGTGTGGGTTCCCCAGAGGGAGAGCATGCCTCCATTGAGCGGTCCACGTCGGCACCCTATGTCCATGGCGAGCACATGACTCTTCTGTGCGCCGGCAAGCTTACGGATTGATCGGGCCCCGCCGCACTGACGTTGGCGGTGGTGGTGACGATAGTACAGGAGATCCAAGTTGGTCTGCCTCTCCTTTGTCTCTTTTCTTTTCCTTCTCCCCCCACTTTCTTCTATCGGCCGCACCCGAGAGAACTCATGACAGCGATCGTGGCACCGCTGCGGCAACCCTCGCCGGCGCATGTGTGCTGCCGAAGCCGCACGTGGCACTATCAAGTGGCACCATGGTGGTGCCCATTGGAGGACTTACTCGAGGAGTGTCGGAGTGCCCCGGCAACCCCATAGCTCGTCGTTCTTCCTGCGCGCCGACAACCCCACGGCTCGCCATTCTTCCTATGCACCAGTAAGCGGTGACGGGTCTCTTCCCGCGCACGGTGGGTGATGATGACAGGGGAGGAGTCCGAGTAGGACCCTGTCCCCTCTATCCTTTTTTCTTACTTTAGGGTTAGGGTTTCGATTTGGGATTGTCTTTATCTGATTCGAAATCGGTTCACTTTCTTCTAATCGGCTTGAATTTCTCAACCCCGATCTAGATCTACACACTAGCCAAGCTCTCTGATACCAATGTAAGCATTATAGGATCGTCCGATATAGATCAGTGGGTGTGTATATCTCTCTTTGGGATGAAACATGTAGATCATGAACTTAATCCAGAGAGGGAGATAGAGAGTGAGAGGTGAGGCATAGACCTTCTGAGTTGGTGGAGTACGATTCCGTAATCGCATCGGTGTTGATGGCACAGTGGTCTGACAATGGTAAGGTAGGGAGGAATTGGCGACGCCGGTGGGCTTCCCATCGCTGACAGTGTCGCCCTCTCGATCGGTCTAGGGTCAGGACTATGGGGGCGACGGTTGTGGTGAACCTCATCGGTAAATCCCATGGTCCCCACCTCCTCTTATAGGCACTGTGCGACGGGAGCCCACTAGCCATATATGGGCTAGATGCCCCTGATCAGGGCGTGGATCAGGGCCCGAGTTGACCATTGGGCCAACTCGATGGAGATCAATTCTAACACTTTTTGCTACTCAAACTACTCAAAAGGGTACTTGAACTACTTAAAGATATTTCTCAATCGATCTAAGGAAGCATACAAGTTGTGACAAAAAGAATCTGCTTCAAAGGAACTATATTCAATAGATTCACTACAACAAATGTACAATGACAAAGACCCTTTGGGAGCGATGAGAGGTACAATAACTAAGACCTTCTGAAGCCTTGACTCATCTTGTCCCACAAAACCGTTGATCGTGAGTCATGAGCGGAACAGACGAACTAGGGAATTAATACGACGTGCAATCGTGTTTCCTTATAGTTGGCCGGATCAAACTTGTACAAAGCTGCACATATGGCCGGGTCAAATTACATGTCGTCGAATCCTATCCTAAATGGAAGTGGAACTGGTTTCAGTTCGACTATTAAGTGTATATATTTCAACTTTTGATTGAAAGCATGCATTGGCTAGCTTTCACAAATTAAAAATCAAACAACGACATACACCTATAGCGTCATCGAAGGAGAGAGTACTAAAATATGCCGCACACTTGTGCTAATTCTTCTATGTCAACCTCCAAACAATGGAGTTTAAGCCTGTAATGATGGATCAATATGACATCCTCTACCTGTGTACCCTCACATATCCACCAGCGGCTTTACATACACTTGCTTAGATGCGTAGGTGATCGTTTGTTTATATATGTAGATGTAAAAATTGTTTCTGTTCGTTTGTTTATATATCACATATGTATCTTTTGAATGTATGATTTTAATGAGGCTTGCATAGTTAGAATCCTAATCAAACAGATCCATCGATGAATGCCCGAATAGAAATTCTAATCTAAATAAAAAATGCATTTTCTGTTTTGTTATTTTTTCTAGCCAACTCACATACGAGAAATCCTAAAAAGTCAACTACCAGTAGTCCTACTACACTACATAAGGCAGAAATAATGTTTTATTCTAGGTATTGTTGACGCAAAATGTGACCACCCTGCGTCTCACACACAGCAAGCCGGAAAGCCTAGCTTCAATCGGGTGCCCGGGCGTCTGAATCCGGTGGCGTGCCAGTCGATTTGACCTGAAAATCGACAAGGGATAAAACGGTAAGATCATAACTGGAACGTGCTGGGTGAGACCAGACAGTTCCATCTTTACGGCCCTGAAGCCACTTACGACGACACATAGCTATGGAAGCTATCGCGCAACGGGATGCGTTCATTCGGCTAAAGTAACATAAGCGATGTAAACGAGAACAAACTAGCCGAATACGTAAATGAAGACATGTTTGAACAAGATTAAATCATTAAAGCATATCAAATTACATCTCATGTTTAAAGCATCATCAAGCACTAAAAATTAAGAATAGGTAACTTATAAATATAAATCTACTAAACAACACATGCATAGGCTACTCCAACTAGTCGCCGCACGTCTAGCCTTCATAAACCCGTCGAGCATAAACCCAAGCAAGCTAATCCACCGCATGATACCACTCACTATGAATTTACACCACTCCTTGCTACTAGATCAATCCACCGCATGATACAATCTAGCAATAAAGAGCTAAAAGCACATAATTATCTAACAGATCTATAGATACTTGCTACATGTATAAGCATAACCGTATCGGCAAGATTGCCGAATCGGGGTCCATGAAGAAGGAACAAACAAGCAACATGTAAAAGGAGCCTATCAGATTAAACCGATCTTTAGTCCACCGGATGACTAGCTCTAGAGTAACCCAAAGACTGCATCACGCACGGTACCCGGTCTGTCAAGGCTTATCTACATATAACGTGAATGAACCCGCAACATGTAACAATCTAGATCGATCTAATTCGGCTATATGAGCTTGATCTACTCGATATTAAATAAGCATGAGAGATACGATCAACAAGCCGAAAGAGTATCAATCTAGATTGGGCAAAAGGGTGTTGCAAATAATTAAACATTAAATAAAGCAAGCAACACGTGATAACTTAATGAATCTATTAGATCATGCCAAATCTAAAAGAGCCGATAACTATCTTTACTCATGTCTTAATCGCCGCACGATACAAGGCACAAGCAAAAACTTCTCATCATTAAGCTTAAATCCGCCGCACGATACTAAGCAAAAACGAGATGAGACTACTTGCATCACATCTAAATCCGCCGCACGATACTAGACATGATAACAAGGTTGCGGGACTTACGGAGGTCGACGGATCGATTGGCCCTCTCGAAGAACTCGATGACACGACTAAAGGACTCGAAAGGTGGCGCGTAGCCGGTTGTATTGATTTGGTTGTGAACCCTTATTACAATGGTCGAGGGTTTATATTTATACCCCGGACAGAACATGAGTCCTAAGCACTTATGAACTATTTAAACAAAATTGGAAAGACCGGACACGCTAACTCTATCCATAATCGGAGTCCTTGATTATCACGACTCCTTCCCTTTCTCGCGCTTCATCTTTCCTTCTTTCGCCTTCAAATAAAGCCGTTACCGACCGCTTGATCATTTGCCGAACACATGGAAATTAGCCGACCGCATACGCACTTGCCGAATTGCTCTCTCTGCTCCTTGCGGGCCCACTTGTCATATTCCTGACCAAATTGTGGTGTTAACACATGCCCCCTCAATTTCGAGATAAAAGGATTTTATTTCAAAATTGATCGTCGCCGCTTCTTTCGCCTAGGTCATCACGCCAACGCCCTCGTAGCCGCCACCTAAGATCTCGTGCTCGCTTTGTCTTCAATGGCGACGGAGACTTCAACCAACTCCATCATGGCAACAGGAACCCAAGAAGAGTTTCTAGAGGTAACCCTACTGCTTTACCTATTCGGCAATTTTCTTGAATCGGTTTTCGGATGCACTTCTTTGATCCATTCGCTTCAATTTCTTCTTAAAGGAGATGAAGAATGAGATCTTGATCTCCAATCTTGCGTGTCCTGGATCGTTTTTCCTTGGTCCGATGGGAGACCCTAATCCGAGGGATTTCATTGAAAAGGAAACTTTGAGGATCCCATTTAAATCTAGGATTGCCCCCTCAAATAGATGGCCAAACACTTTCAAGACCTGGCCCCTTCCTTCAATCACAGGATGGCGTGATTGGTACCGCAGGATGCAATCCAGGAACAGTGATTTTTGGGAATCTCAAGATATTCAGCACTGTTTGGAGCTTTCTTTAGCCGAAATGCCGAGAAATGACTCCCTCTTGATAGCTGCTTCCCATTTCTGGTCTGATGCCATCAATGCATTTATCTTTGGTCATGGCCCCATGTCAATCACTTTATCAGACATCTTCATGATGACCGGTTTGAATATCACCAAACCAACCTACCCCTTCAAATATAAAAGCACAAGCTCACAGAAGGCAGTCAAATCAGGGGGAGGTTGGGCCAAGTATGTTGAGACTTATGCTTCAAGCGGCTCGTGTCGATAAAGAGTATAGAGCTTTCATGAACATGTGGTTATGCGAGATTCATCTTACGTGGCAAGTCCAATGAGCCCACTCTAAATCACATAGTGATGGCTGAAGAATTGATTTGCGAGCAAGCCGATCCCTTTGGGCAAATATCTGCTGGGAGCATTCTACCACATGATGCATCGAGATCACTATTCGAGATGAGGAATCGGGGTGAAATCTCTGTGTTAATGGACCATGGTGGCTTCTTCGAGATGTGGTTGCAACTATATATGCATCGATTGTCTCTGTAGATCTCCACAATCCGAACTTTCCTTCAATCAACTACGCCGAAGGTGAAGACCCCGAGATACAAGTCCTGTCGACTTATGGAGAAGCTGCATCTTCAATCACCATTGACTTGGACCTGGGCCATCTTTTCAAGATCTTCTATAAGGGATTCAACCACTTGATCGGTTTTCATACGGAGAGAACGAAAATCTAACTCTCCCCTAGATGAGATTTAGCTATGAGTGGGCTGCATAGATGATGATTCCAGGGACATTTTTAATTCCTTCATCAAGCCCCGTGCCCCGCCAGAATTTCACCATGGCCGGTTGATAAGTTCAACTTATGAATTCTACAACCCAAACATGGTTGCCAGCGATTTGGACTTGGCCAATTGCCCCCAAGGCCATATTTCTCAAATATCATCAGGCCCAGGGAGTCTTTGCTGAATATCACCGAGGCCAACAAAGTCTTCAATCTTGGATGTAAGCTTCCAGTATATGAACCCAATCCTCTGGTGATAATTGAAGCTGCTCATCCCTCATTCACCCTCTGGTGGCAAGAGTGGCACTCCCACACTTTCAGAGCACAAGTCCATCCTCTATGTCAAGTTTTAATGCCCTCATTCTCTTCGATGATGAGGTACATGCTCATGGCCATCTTTTAATTCATGTCTCTCTGTTTCTAAACACATTTTTTTTAACGGGACAATGCTCCTCCAAGTCCTCCGAGGTTCAATGCGGCAACCTTTGGCCCTATTGCTTTGCTTCCGGGACATGATGCTCCAAGTTTGACAATGTTCAACAAAACACCTGCTGATGACACAGTGCTCCTGAAGGACCTTAAAAGAAAAACTCCTTCTTCTCCCATCAAGGACACTGCAATTCCCAAGAAATCAAGATCAAAGAAAGCTAAGCCACTTTCTCAGGTATGAATGCTTTTGACCCCTTATTGTCCTCTGCAAACGTGTTTGCACTTATCACTTTCTTTCAACAGGTACAGGCCAACCCTCAAAGTCCTGACAGGGTAGTGATCTTGGAAAACTCTCCTGGAGCCTCTGCGGTCAAGCAAACGCTAATGAGCCTACCGGTAGCATGCACCGGAGTAGATGACAAGCGAGGTGAACAAGGAGCAACAGAAGAATTTTCTTCTCATCAGCCGATGAACAAACGAAACGGCAATGAGACATCCCTCTTCATCGGTCAAATGAACAAGGAGGACCCCTTCTCCAAGAACTTCAAGTCTCAACAACTCTGACAATTCAGGATGTACCAAGCCATGATATTGTCAATCCTGAAGTGACTGTGGCATCAACCACTCAACATATTGATGTTACTCAGGAGGCAATTGATCAAGTAATTGCCGAAGAGGTATTATTCTTATTCCACTCGGCTATTTTTTCATTCAGACCGAATCATTTGGCTAAACTACCTTCCTTGTTCACCAACAGGACACTGCTCATCCTCAAGCTAGCTTTTCCCTTATCGTTGAAGAGTATGCGGGGATAAAGATGATGAAGTTTCTTCCAACCAAGCAATTATCGTCGAAAGTCAAGCCAAGCTAAAGGATATAATCTCTTTTCGAAAAAGGATATTGTTGTTTTGACCCAAGATTCGAGACAAAATAAGGGAAATAGCGAGCTTATTGATCAAGAGCTTCCCTCTAATCTCAAAGCCGCCATAGATGCCTTAGGCTAAGGAGCTCTACTCGGCATCAAGTCAATCGAGCACCTCTTGAGCACCTTAGAACCAGAGCGCAGGTCATGAGAGAAGAAAGAACCAAACTTGAAGCTCGACTAGCTCGGTGAATGCTAACATTCGGTCCCATGAAACCAAGCTTGCAAATCTGCCCTCTCTTGATTCGGCTAAGTCGAATACAATCGGTTATTAAGGAGACGCGGCAAATCAAAAGCAAACTGTCCAACATTCAAGATTCGAAGAAGAGGACCAAAAAGCTTTTGATGAAGTCAACCGAATCAAGGCGATGCCCTAGTTGTCATCAACTCTTTTCTAAATGTATAGATGCTTGGCTTGTACTTGTAGATGTAGACATTTAGGCTTTGCCGTTATATTTGAAAACAATTCCCCTTCTCTAAAAAATAGATAATTTTCATTTTTCTCTTTCTTCTCTGCTTCTTCTATCATTCGGTTCCTCCAATCACAATTTGTACTTTGTGTGTTTTAACCGAATGGGCTATCTTGCCTCAAGTGCTCATTTAGCCGAATAGCTCTCATCAGCTATTTAGCCGACCGAGCGTCTGGTAACTGAATCGCCAGTGGTAATGGGCTCAGCCCAACTCAACATCGGCCCATAAGTGTGAAAACCCTATCCTGTCGCTTGGCTTTCCCGCAGTCTCGCCACGGTTCTCACGTTCATAAATAGGACCAGTCGGCTCCCACCATCATCACATCAAACGCAAGCAGTTGCTATCTTCCTCAATCTCTTCCACTTCCTCTTTGCCTTCAAGCCCCAAAAACCCCCACCATCACCAATGGCGAGCGGCGGAGATCGCAACAAGCGTCCTGCCCAGGACGAGGCGGAGGGAAGCAGCAACCGTCGTCGGCGGTGAGATCTTCAACCCCTTGAGTTGTGGTGTCTGATAATTTTACCCGATCTGAATTTTCGCCCTCTTTGCGGTTGTTCATCTTCTCGATCCGTTTCAGGGCTACTGGGGTCGCCGGCGAGTATGCCGCCAACTTCCAGAGGCGGGTCGCCCGGGCCGGCACCCACACTGCTTCTTCCGCTCCCGCTCCCGTGGCGGACGCGACGGAGGGAAGCAGCCGTCGTGGCCGTCGTCTGCAGTAAGAGACAATCTCTCCATCTTGTCTGTGGTTTCTTCCGATTTAGCCGATTTTGACTGCACCCTGTTTGTAGAACGGCGAGAATCAGCACCGGCCAATGGCGCTTCCTGGCGTCGGCCGCGGCGTTCGACGCCTCTGCCCCCGCGCCGGCTCCGGCTCCAGCCCCGGCTCCTGCTCCTGCTCCGGCACCGGCTTCCGCTTCGGCCTCATCGGGGTCGGCTCCTTCGTACGTTCCCATATGGGAGAGAAACGACGAGGAGATCCCGCCGTACAGCCGCTACGACGCCGCCGCGTACCGCCGCGAGAGGGATGAGGCGATGGAACTTCTTGGTGAGGAAACCAAGAAGTTTGGAATTGCCCAGCTGGAGTTGTAGGACAACTGCCGGCAGATGAGCGAGGCCATCACCAGTATTTGCTCTTTGCCAATCGCTTTTGACTCCCGTTCTTCCCGATTCGTCTGCTCACTGATCCATCTGATGTTTCTATGCAGACCTCTCCGCGGAGCTGGAACGCCTGAAGGTGGCGGCGACGGCGGCGGCCAACCACGTGAACGCCCAGGGGGCGACCTTGGTGGATCGCCTCGAGGCGGTTCCTGGTCAGGTCGACCAGGTTGCTCTTCATGGCGTGCGCCTCGGCACCTCCCTCGGCCTGGCGGGGATGTCGTCCTGGACCGGGGACGACTACGCTCCGATGCCGACCGGCTTCCGCGGCGGGCTTCCTCACGAAGTCGACGACATCGAGGGCCTCACGGCGGGGTACGACGCCCACGCCGACGCCATGGCCAACGCCACCAACCCGAGTCTGTCCTCAACAAGCTCTTCAATGAAGAAGAGGAGTAGCTTGTATTAGGATTGGCGCGGGTTGTAAATAAAATTTTAATGAAGAATGTTGATCCTCTTCTTGTTCTTGCTTGTCTACGTGATGACATTCGTCTTGTCGCATTTGCTTCTTTGCAAATTTTTCCTTAGCTAGAACTTCGACCGCAACACTCTTCCCGAACGAAAACTCCCGAATCGCATGACATCATTTTAGCCGATTAGATCTCGGTCTGTTCCATGACTTGACGGTTTGTAGCGTAGTACTTCAATTCTCTTTATCTTCTCCCGATAAACCTATCGGTGAGAGATAAGATCAAAGCATTCACTTATACTTTCAAAAATCGACTAAAGGCGATACAACCGTATCGGCTATTTTTGTTCTCAAGACGATACACACGATATCGGCTATCTTTCCACTAGAGGCGATAATATTATCGGCTATTTCTCTCCAACTTCTTTCCTTTGCTCGAAGGCGATTTTATTCAATCGGCTATACCACGCTTATGTCATAGTCACAATTAAGATCCAACTTCGATACTTGGATAAAACTTCTTAAGGTATCTGCCATTGATGGCTCTAGTAAGTTCTTCTCCAAACAGCATTTTCAATATATACGCATTGCCAGGTGCACAACTGACAACCCGAAAAGGTCCTTCCCAATTCGGAGACCATTTGCCGAATATTCTATCTTTGGTACCAATCGGCAATATCGTCTTCCAGACCAATTCTCCTTCTGCAAATTGTTTAACTTTAACTCTTTTGTTGTAGTACTTGGCAACACGCATTTTATTCTTCTCGATGTTCTCTAAAGCTTTCAGACGAATCAAATGCAAATCTTCCAATTCATCCATCATCAAATCCTTATAATCTTTTTCTGTCAGGTCCTTTTGTAACTCAACTCTCCTTGATCCTGACTGCAACTCCCAAGGCATTATAGCATTGTGTCCATAAACCAACTCATATGGGGATGCTTGTGTGGACCCATGGCAAGCCATTCGGTAAGCCCACAATGCTTCATTAAGGACCAAGTGCCATCTCCTTGGCTTCTCATCAATCTTCTTCTGGATAATCTTGATCATGATCTTATTTGACGCCTCTGCTTGGCCATTGGCTTGTGCATAATAAGGAGAAGAATTATATAACCTTATCCCCATGCTTTCGGCAAAATCACAAAACTCTGAAGAAGTAAACTGAGTCCCCTGATCAGTTGTAATGGTCTGTGGGATCCCAAACCTATGAACTATATGTTCTTTGACAAAACTGATCATATTTTCTGATGTGACCTTTTTCAAAGGGATAGCTTCAACCCACTTGGTAAAATAATCTGTTGCCAGCAACACAAACTTGTTTCCTTTGCTAGATGGAGGATTGATCTGTCCAATTAAATCTATGCCCCATCCTCTGAACGGCCATGGTTTGATTATTGGATTCAGAGCAGATGCAGGTGCTCTTTGAACATTACCAAATATCTGACAATCTCGACACCCTTTGTAATATTCAAAGCAATCCTCCAACATAGTCGGCCAAAAGTACCCTGTCCTTCTTATTATCCACTTCATTCGGTAAGCCGACTGATGTGCACCACAAGCTCCTTCATGGACTTCAAACATAATCTTCTTAGCCTCTTCTTGACTCAAGCACTTGAGCAACACTCCATCTATAGACTTGTGGTACAACTGATCATCAAGAAGTACGAATTTAAGGGCCTTATACCTGAGCCTTCGGGAAACTTTTTGAGATGGGTTTTTCAGATAACTGATAATATCACTTCTCCAGTCATCTTTTATCTGATCACCATTGAAAGCACCTTCTTCCGCTGTATAAACTTCATGATTTTCCCGATATCCAGAGGCTGCTTGAGCTAATTTGTTTGCTTCTCCATTGTGCTCTCTGGGTATATGATGCAAAGTAACTACTGAAAAGCTTTTCAGAAGTTCCCTACATTGTTCATGGTATCCTTGCAGTATATCATTTTTGCATTCATATTGTCCTGTCAACTGATTAATCACCAATTCAGAGTCACCAAACACTTCAACAGCAACAGCCTTTACTTCTATTAACAGCCGAAGCCCTCTAAGCAAAGCCTCATACTCTGCTTGATTGTTAGTGACAGGATATTCAATTGAAAAAGCAAATTCAAATGTCTTTCCACGTGGGGATATCAAAAGAATACCAGCACCACCACCTTTGTCACATGATGATCCATCAAAAAATAATGCCCATGGGGCAATGTTAATCATATCAACAGATAAATCACGATGTTGAGTAAAAAAATCGGCAATTGCCCTGTCCTTTCACGCTTTTGCCGACTCATACTTTAAATTAAACTCGACGGTGCTAATACCCATTTGCCGATTCTTCCACTTAAAATTGGCATTGACAACATGTGTTTAATTACATCAAAACTAGATATCACCACACATTCGGCATTTAACAAATAGTGCCGAAATTTAGTGCACGAGTAATAAACACACAAAACGAGCTTTTCTATAGCCGAATACCTTGTTTCAGGATCTAGCGGTTTTCGGCTAAGGTAAGCTATTACCCTCTCTTTTCCATCAAACTCTTGCATAAGGGCCGATCCTATTGTTAGGCTATCGGCCGCCACATACTGACTTGAAAGGCTTTTCAAGTTGTGGAGGTACCAACACTGGTGGTGCCTTCATATATTGCTTGATCTCATCAAAAGCCTTTTGCCGTATGTCACCCTGCACAAATTTCGATCTTTCTTGAGCTTCAACAATGGAGAGAAAGGCAATACTCTTTCGATAAATTGGATATGAATCTTCTCACGAAATTGATCTTGCCCAAGAACGATCGCAACTCGTAAGGTTAGTTGGGGGCACAACTTTGTCTATTGCTTCCATGCTCTTTTTTTCCAACTTCTATCCCTCCTTTGTGTATCAAGAACCCCAAGAACTCACCAGCCGAGACTCCAAAGGCACACTTATTTGGATTCATCTTTAAGCCATGTCTCCTTGTGCACTCCGAGTCTTCCTCAAATCGGCTAAATGTCCTTCATGGTCTCTCGGATTTGACTACCACATCATCAATATAAATTTCCACAATTTTGCCGATCAACTCATGAAAGATATAATTCATGGCTCTCGATAAGTTGCACCAGCATTCTTCAATCCAAATGTCATTACTATCCACTCAAATAATCCAATGTGGCCGGGACATCGAATGCGTCTTTGCAATATCTTCAACCGCCATAAAAATCTGATTATAGCCGCATTGCCATCCATAAAGCCGATGACTTCATACCCCGCCGCGCATCCACTAGTAAATCGGCAAGCGGCATTGGGTAACCATCCATGGGAGTAGCTTTGTTGAGATCTCTCGAAATCTATGCATACTCTCATCTTCCCATTCTTTTTGTAGACAGTACTATGTTTGAAATCCACTCGCATACCCGCATGGCCGAATAAAGTTTGCTTCAATCGTCTTTCAACTTCTTTCTTTACATCGGCCAATACCTCTTCTTTATAAATTTTTCGTGGAGGTTGTTTGAAGGGACGAAATCCAGGTTTTATAGGCAACTTATGCTCAACAATTGATCGATCCAATCCAGGCATCTCTGTGTAATCCCAAGCAAAACAATCTTTGAACTCCTTCAAAGCAACTCTACTAACTTCAATTTATATTCGGGTCTAAATCTGCACCGATATACATCGGCCTTGACTTTGTCTTGTCACCAACGTCGATTTCTTCTAACTTGTCGGCCGACATAAAACCACGACCCGGTTGCCTTTGTTACCATCGATTGGATTGCCCATTAAAAATTACCGTCGAGCCGATCGCTTGGATCGGCCGTTGATCTCTGTCGAACACATTGACAGGACCTTCTTTCCATATCTTACCCGAAAGGCAGTCTAGTCCATCATACTCCCAATAAGCAGGCTCGGAAGTGGCAACACTCACTGAATCACCAGCTTGAACAATCTCTACATCATCTCCTATCCACTGAATGAGAATTTGATGCATAGTTGAGGGTATACAGCAATTAGCATGGATCCAATCCCTTCCCAGAAGCATGCTATATGCCCCCTTGCCATCAATGACAAAGAAGGTAGTGATCAAAGTCTTGGATCCAATCATCAGTTCTACATGTCTTGCTCCACGAGTATCGAAGCATTGCCGACAAAATCTCTAAGGATCATGTCGATGCAACAAATCTTCACTTGTCATACCAAGCTTTCGAAAGTAGCATAGGGCATAATATTGATAGCAGCCCCTCCATCAACAAGCATCTTGGTTAAAGGCTTGCCATTGACATATCCCTTCAAATATAATGGTTTCAGATGACGGTTTTTAACTGGCTTGTCAAAGACTGCTTGCCGAGTCAATACAAGTTGAGCCATCAGATCTCGGCATTCAGTTTCATCAAAGTCTGAGTACACTTCATCCTGAACTTCTTGATCTTCAGGAGCTCTAAACTCCAATGGGATAAAGAACACCATGTTAGTGTCAGCCGAAGGACCTTGTCCATCATCCTTTTTCTTAGGACGCCACACTGGTTTCTTTTCGGCTAATTCCTGCTTCAGCTCTTGATTTCTCAAACGCTGAACTCTTCTCTTCTGGCTTTTCCGCAGACCAGGAGGACACCATTGACCTCTTTGCCACCTGTATGAGCTCCCTTCCGCATTATGGGCATTGCTATGAGCCCAAGCTTGATCTGCAAATCTTTTCCTCTGATGTCCATCAAAACTGTTTATTTTTAGACGCCGATCGTTCTCTGGAACTTTCATTCCAAGTCTATCATGAATGGGACGGTTGACTCGAGATTGCACGTACTCCGAATATTGATCACCGCATTCGGGGCAATTGTTCCCGAGGCAACTTCAAGCCTTCATTCCAACAAGAATCGAAGAAGGAACAGTTCCAATGTGACTGTTCTTGCTCTCTTCGTACTCTTCTTGTTCTCTTTGGCGCATCTCGCTTCATATCTCCGACGTTCGCCATGAACCGCGCTCCTCTTCAATGTCTTGTTGCTCCTCATCATACTCCATCTTCTTTTCCCACGCCACTTATTCAACAAGTGCCGTCTTGTAACTCGCGCTTCGGCTCGCGTGTATTCGGCAATTTCCCTTAGCCGCATCCGAAGTCGACCCTTTCTCGTTCGGCTATTTCGAACCGTACTTGTTGCACTTCTTCTTTGGTAACTTGCCGATTAGGGTCCAACACCACTCTCCTTGGCTCTTTCGCAGGTCAAAACCTTCATCTTTCCCTTTTCTTTGGACTCACCGGCATCAACCATGCCTATAGAGAAAGAGACCATGTTCTGAGGGAACGGATTTTTGTCTACTTTCATTTTGCCATCAAATCTCAAGTGTCCATCTTGAATAGCTTTCTGAATCTTTACCCTGAACACTCGACAATCATTGATATGATGAGAACTCGTATCATGAAACCCACAGTACTTCTTATCTTTTACTCCTTCAGGACGCAGCATAGGATGTCCTTCTGGCAGTTTGACGCGCCCCTCTTGGACCAGATACGTAAAGAGCTTATCTCGCTTTGCCGACATCAAAATCATAGGATCCCTTTTGCTGCTTCACCCACCGATGACCGACCAAAGTAGGCTCCTTTGTCCAGCTCAACTCGCAGTGACTACTTCATCTTCATCTTCATATTCAGATGCTTCTTCTAGAAATCCTCGATACATGTCAACGGTTGCACTTTGTTCTTCGAAAACGAGCATCTCTTCGAACCCTTGGGCTTGATTGCTCATGGGTCAACTTTTGTGCAAGTTGTCCAAGGTCTTCAAACTCCATGCCAAATAGCTTGTCTCGATATGTGGCAAGCATGCCCGCAATGACCAATTGTGCAAGTTGGTCATCGGAATAGTCGAGAGAATAACACATATTCTTCGCTTCTCGAATCTACGAAGATACTCCATTGGTGTCTCGTAGTCTTCATCCTCATAGCCCACAGATCAACCATTTTCTTCTCATTAGTTCCCTGTGTAAAAGTATGCATGGAACTTTTGCTCCAATTCGCCCATGTACCAATGGAATTAGCCGGCATTTGCGATGCAAACCATGTGAAAGCGGCCGTCGGAGACATAGGAAAATATCGATCCTCCATGCTTCATCGCAGTTGGCTTCTCCAAGTTGCATCGGATATCTGCGACATGCTCAATGGTACTGGTGTCATCCTGACCAGAGAACTTGGTCAAATCCGTTGGTGGCTTAACTCTTGGTGGAAGAGCAACCCTATTGTACCACTCTGGGAAAGGAGATTTGTATGCATATGTCTGATGCTTTGGTTTCAAGCCGAATTGATTCTGCATCATATCAGCCATCCTGCTTAGGAGTTCATCATTTGCATCTTTTGCTCCCTGTCTTCTAGAAGGCACTCCTGATGCACTCCTGTACCCTGGATTCGGCAAAGCACTCAGAGCACCGTAATCAGTAAATTCATTGTACCCATCTCCATAGACACTCTTCTGCAATCTATTTGTCACTGGAGCAATCTTGTAAGCAGATGCAGGTACATCTGTTGTTGCACCAAAAGCTACTTGACCATAAGTTTGCTGCTCGGCAACAGAAGGCTTCTCTTTTTCATCATGAACAGCTCCATCCTTGCTTGTACCGATCATCTCTTCTCCTCCAGTTGACTTCCCGAAGATTCTTTGAGTGTTGAAGTACACTGGCCCAGCAAGCTCTCCAAATCTTTCTTCAAAGCGCTTGTCGACCATTTGGACCAAAAGTTTCAGCCATGATTTTGCGGAAGGTGCCCGTAAAAGAAAAGCTGTGTTGTGATTCAACATAGTGTCTCCTACACTTTGTATATGGCTGCAACTACCCTCTGCATTTCCTCCTCGTCGTAATGTCGATCGGCCGAGAAGAACTCGTGGCGGTGATTGTTTGACGATCACTCGCCACTCTTGTTCTTGGAAAAAGACATCGACACTTCGCTGAAAATGCTCCATTGCCTGTTCCACTATCCGGCGTTGCTCGCTGCCGGCTCGTCTATGGTCACGTTTAGAACGTGATCGTTGTCAATTTCCGATCCCATCCTAGACCGAGAAGTGGTCCCACCGGGCGTGCCAAAAAGTGTGTTGACGCAAAATGTGACCACCCCGCGTCTCACACACGGCAAGCCGGAAAGCCTAGCTTCAATCGGGTGCCGGGCGTCGAATCCGGTGGCGTGCCGATCGATTTGACCACGAAAATCGACAAGGGATAAAACGGTAAGATCATAACCGGAACGTGCTTTGGGTGAGACCAGACAGTTCCATCTTTACGGCCCCGAAGCCACTTACGACGACACATAGCTATGGAAGCTATCTCGCCAACGGGATGCGGTTCATTCGGCTAAAGTAACATAACCGATGTAAACAGAACAAACTAGCCGAATACAGTAAATGAAGACATGTTTGAACAAGATTAAATCATTAAAGCATATCAAATTACATCTCATGTTTAAAGCATCATCAAGCACTAAAAATTAAGAATAGGTAACTTATAAATATAAATCTACTAAACAACACATGCATAGGCTACTCCAACTAGTCTGCCGCACGTCTAGCCTTCATAAACCCGTCGAGCATAAACCCAAGCAAGCTAATCCACCGCATGATACCACTCACTATGAATTTACACCACTCCTTGCTACTAGATCAATCCACCGCATGGTACAATCTAGCAATAAAGAGCTAAAAGCACATAATTATCTAACAGATCTATAGATACTTGCTACATGTATAAGCATAACCGTATCGGCAAGATTGCCGAATCGGGGTCCATGAAGAAGGAACAAACAAGCAACATGTAAAAGGAGCCTATCGATTAAACCGATCTTTAGTCCACCGGATGACTAGCTCTAGAGTAACCCAAAGACTCGCATCGCCGCACGGTACCCGGTCTGTCAAGGCTTATCTACATATAACGTGAATGAACCCGCAACATGTAACAATCTAGATCGATCTAATTCGGCTATATGAGCTTGATCTACTCGATATTAAATAAGCATGAGAGATACGATCAACAAGCCGAAAGAGTATCAATCTAGATTGGGCAAAAGGGTGTTGCAAATAATTAAACATTAAATAAAGCAAGCAACACGTGATAACTTAATGAATCTATTAGATCATGCCAAATCTAAAAGAGCCGATAACTATCTTTACTCATGTCTTAATCTGCCGCACGATACAAGGCACAAGCAAAAACTTCTCATCATTAAGCTTAAATCCGCCGCACGATACTAAGCAAAACAGATGAGACTACTTGCATCACATCTAAATCCGCCGCACGATACTAGACATGATAACAAGGTTGCCGGGACTTACGGAGGTCGACGGATCGATTGGCCCTCTCGAAGAACTCGACGACACGACTAAAGGACTCGAAAGGTGGCGCGTAGCCGGTTGTATTGATTTGGTTGTGAACCCTTATTACAATGGTCGAGGGTTTATATTTATACCCTGGGAGAACATGAGTCCTAAGCACTTACGAACTATTTAAACAAAATTGGAAAGACCGAGACACGCTAACTCTATCCATAATCGGAGTCCTTGATTATCACGACTCCTTCCCTTTCTCGCCGCTTCATCTTTCCTTCTTTCGCCTTCAAATAAAGCCGTTACCGACCGCTTGATCATTTGCCGAACACATGGAAATTAGCCGACCGCATACGCACTTGCCGAATTGCTCTCTCTGCTCCTTGCGGGCCCACCTGTCATATTCCTGACCAAATTCTGGTGTTAACAGGTATCATCTACCATTATGTACTCTTTTCCCCTACCTATTTTTCCACTATGTTTTTCGGGAGAGTTTTTAACGAGACATATACATAGCATAACTTTAGCCAAGTAAAAGTGTTGTAAATTAGAGTAAATAATGATGGCCAAATCAATGAAGAGAAGGAGGAGAAAAGTCAAAAGATTCACACATTGTAGCTTGAGAGAAAAGTCAAAAGATTTACACATTGTAGCTTGGATTTATCTCCCTCCTTCATTATAAATAGAAGGTCCCTTTCTCATACGTAAAAGGAAAAAGTCTACTTAACCCCCAACCTATTAAGGATGGTCTACTTCACCCCTCAAACTATGAAACAATCTACTTCACCCCTCGAACTTCTCAAAACCGTCTATTTTACCCCCTAGCCGGTTTTTGACTATTGTATTGCTACAGTAATACCGGTTTTCTCTTTTTATTTATTTCCTTTGAATCTTTGAAAAATAATAGAAAATCATAAAAAACCATAAAATGGACAATCTAATTCTATTGGACTCAATATGAGTAGATGTACATATAATATGATATGCTTTAGAACAAAGTTTTTGCTTAAAAATTAGATTTATCCACCTTTGTAAAGTTACAACAAAAGATTGTACATTTATTCACCTGTAAAGTTACAACAAAAGATTGTACTAAAGTATACCATATTATATGTTCACTACATAGATCTACTCACGTGGAGTCTAAAAAATCTGGATTTTCCATTTTATGATTTTTCTATGATTTACTATGATTTTTGAAGATCCAATAAAAATAAATAAAAAGATAAAATTGGTATTTTTGTAGCAATACCACTATTATTGTAGCAAAACCTTAGCCCAAAACTGGCTTGGGGGAAGGGGGTGAAGTAGAGCACCCTTGATAGGTTAGGGGGCTAAGTAGACCTTTTCCTAACTAAATGAAGAAAGTGAGTACAAGAGCTCTCATTTCCCTCACTATGCTATGTGTTCCTTTATGTGTTTGTTCTGCTTATGATGTGTATCACAGTGTACCAACTTGATTTCTAACACAATTCAGCCCAAGATAGCACATATTTCTGAGGCCCAATCCACATCACCAAGATAACTATTTCAAAATAAAATTAATAAAATACATTATGGATGAAGAGGTGCATGGGTGACTGGATTTGGATGAAGATCTCTTGATCTTAGTCTACATATGTTGGAACCACCACCTACAAAAAATCTTCATTTCTTGCACAAAAAATCCACAAGTTAGGTCTTTGGAGATAAATCCAAGAAATGAGAGAAACTTCCCTTGAGATAACCATGGATCAAGTTGAAGATGTTGTAGGGTGAGGGAGGATCATAAGTGAAGTGGAATGACTTGCTAATAACGAGCTCATATTCATGCGAACATGTGGGTCCAAGCAATATGAATGGAAAACAACACATTTTCCACTTTTTTCTCTAGTGCGGGGTTTTGCGGATGGTGCGGTAACTATGGCGGACTCTCCGCTAATCTCTATCTTGGCTATTTTGATTGAACAATTGGAGTTCATGTCGTCATTGGGGTCAAAACACAATATCCAAAAGATGATCTCTAACCTTGAGAGAAAGTTAATGATGGCATGTCTTTGATTCCTTCTTCGATTCTAACTTGACCATGGTCTTCCATTAGAGTTTATTGGATGAATTCAAGACGTGTATACTTGCTCAAGGCATAAGGGCACCAGGCCTAGTGCACGGTTGTTGATGATGATCTCATGAACATTCTGGTTGGTCAAAAGTGCCATAAATCTGTGACATATAGAAGGACATAAGCTAACCATGAATGGTTTTTGTCAAATAACTTGGTTCCACATGTACATGTCCTCTATTTTCATGTAGATACAAAATAGATGAAAAACCTTAGGGCCCAACTTGACACGTCTGACCCCCAAGTGTGGCAAATGGACAAACCAAGTACCATCATGCTGAACAATGCTTCTAGAAGCCACTTGCAAAAGATGGGCTGTTTTGGCCCATATGGAGGTTGGAAGACCTACACATGGAGTTTAATTATCAGCCACTGCAAGCTTCCATGATCCCTGTAAAGGTCCCCAAAGTCAATCTCCATTCTTCAAGTGTACTTTGTTCCTCAATTGCTAGGTATGAGAGCACATGGATCCATGGCCCACATGAGAAACAAACCAACATGATAAGTGAAAAACATGAATCATACACACCTTATGACACGTGGGACATGCTTTTAGAACAAAGGTGGACCTGTCATTAGCAAGTCAACCAACATTATTTGGGAGCCAAATGCCTTGAAATTGCACCCACTTTGCCTTAGTGTATATGCTTCCATGCATGCCAAGTCATCCATACCATTAATGCAAGGTCGGTTCAAGGTTAGTGGATCCAAGGGCCATGGTGAGGAGGCACATGAATTTCTGACATGGCATCCCCTCTACCTCCACCAATAAATACCCCCACTCCCTCTCATTCAAGACACACCAGAACAAGGAGAGTTCTCCACTCTCTCTAAGATGTAGTACTAGTAATAGTATTAGGATTTAGAGTGAGTCTTGGGTCTTTAGCTATAGTATTCAAGCAGGTCCGATATTGTTTTAGTATTTTGTTCTTTTTTGTAAGTCTTGAGTTATCTTATATATAGTTATCCTCTACTTTGACTTAGTACTTTACTTTGTTGCAACATGACTACTTTTGTCATATTTGTTGTTAGAATAGTCACAATTGTATGATAATGATATAATGGTAGTATACCTTTTGTGCTAGTTCACCACCCTTACCCAATGCTCTAATCAGTTATCTAACATCGAATTAGAGTAGATATATTGTAGATGTGGTGTCTAGAATACACACTTATCTATGTCTATGGCTTGCCCGGGGTTTGTTTGTGGTACCTAGTAGGGGTGACGAGACCTATATAGCCTACGATCCACCACGTGCGGGAATGTTTTTAAAACATAGTATTATTATGTCTTACCGTGGCTCCTCTTTTGCCGGCTCCGTCATTTCGGAGATGCCCATGGTTGTGCTTTCGATCCCCAATGTCCCAACACCATATATGTACTGTAGACCACTTCTGTGTTCACCGTTAATGCCCTTAGGAACACGATTAATGAGTGTGGACCATGCTCGGGTTGTGACATTGTCTTATTGGAGGATATCTACACTTGGGAGCTGCTGTCGTCTCTTCTTGGGCAAACTTCATGGATCTATAGGTTGTTAGGACTCTGTTGCTCAGCTTCTCTCATTGATGTGCAAGCCACTGGAGGTCATCAATAATGAGGAGGATGCCTCTAGGAGGATGATGTTGTTCTTTCTCTTCCGAATCTTCTTTGCTTCCAAGTCATTAATTTAACGAGTAGGCCTAAGCTACAATAAGGAATGAGGACATGGTGATCTAAACTCTCTAAATGCTATGTTTGAAAGTTGAAGTTATCCTTTTACTTTGCACTTTCTATCGATTAAAAGGTGTTTGTTTTTAGAGGTAATGGTTTAATTAGAATACATGATGAAGTTTGAGCTCCTAGTTTTTACTTATGATTAGCCTTCACTTGGTTTAGCTCCAATCTAACCTCTCGGGTCTTTGTAATGCTTTCATGTATCTATGTATGCATTTGAAAGCTGAAGTTGTCCTTTTGTTTCAGCACTTTCTGTCAATTAAGAGGTGTTTGCTTCTAGAGGTGGTGGTTTAGAAGACATGAAGCTTGAAGATCCTAGTTTTTACTTTTGAGTAGCCTTTGCTTGATTTAGCTTCTACTTGAACTCTGGTGTTGTAGTGCTTTCATCTGTTGTGTATGCTTTTTGTTTGCACTATTTTATGAAGCCGACATCCCCAACAACTCTCTTTTGCTTTCAATATATATAAGGAGTGCATTGGTCTTTGGTCTAAAGAAATATTATGTAGGAGATTTTAAGTAGTGAGTTTGCATCTCGTTAAATGACTAAAGACCCGAAAGCATTGTTAATGTAATCAAACAACATTTCAATTACACGGGGAGTAAGCTATGGTCGTCCAACGGCCATGGTGAGGAGGCACACGGCTAACATGGCATCCCCTCTACCTCCACCTATAAATACCCCTGACTCCCTCTCATTCAAGAAACACCACAACAAGGAGTTCTCCACTCTCTCAAGATGTAGTACTAGTAGTAGTGTTAGGTAGAGTGAGTCTTGGCTCTCTAGCTCTAATCTTCAAGGAGGTCTAGTATTGTTATAGTATTTCGTTCTTTTTTGTAATACTTGAGTTATCTTATATATTTATCGTCTCTACTTTGTCTTAGTACTTTACTTTATTACAACATGACTACTTGTGTTTATTGGTTGTTAGAATAGTCATAGTTGTATGATAGAGAGATAATGGTAGTATACCTTTGCGCTATTTTACCGCCCTTAACCCGATGCTCTAATCACTTCCATCGGACATCAGATTAGAGTAGTGAGATATAGTGTAGACGTGGTATCTAGACTATACGCTTACCATGTCTGCGGCTTGCTCCATGGTGGCTTGCTTCATGGTTTGTATGTGGTACCTAGTAGGGGTGACAGACCTATCTAACCTTTGATCCCACCACATGCAGTGTGGGAAAGTTCATAAAATGTATGTCTCCTTACTTATCACTCCTTTCTGTTGCTAAGTGGCTTAGTGAACCGAAGCATAATTGTGTATGAATATTGATCTTACTTGATTTAACTTGTCTTGCTCAGTTAGAACCACGCAAGTAGAGATATAGATATCTAGAAATTTTATGCTCGCTCTTTGTCCTCCTCGCTATCTAGACTACTCATTTATCACGGGTACTTCTCCTGTGTGTGTCACTGCTCTTATCATAAATATCACTTACCCCCATTCTAGTTTACTTGGTATATTAGTTAGTTATCACATTCTTTAACCATCACTTCCCTGAGGATAAATATGATACCTTGGAATACTCCTCGGTGAAATGCTACAACGGTAATTTTGTGCGTTTACAGAATATTCTACATGAGCATAAGAAATACCAACAATGGTTGACCATATTTTAGAATTGTCCTTTTTATACCGCCGTTTGGAAAGTCTGCCTCATCCATGCAAGATACTAGTACTAATCACGCCCCGACCGGATTTAGAAGTGTGCTTTTTTTATACAATTTGGTATGGAAAGTCTAGCTCATCGGTGTAAGGTACTAGTACTAATCATGACGTAGACAAGGCCTGATATTTCAAAAAGTATGATAGTGTCGATTGGTGGAGACTCGTGTTCATGATCTATGCTTCAAAAATAAGACTAATTGGAACTCTCACAAATGTTACAACACCGCTCATCCGGTTATGCACACCACATACAATGCGACTGACCTCGCTGAGAGGTCTTTCCTACAAGAAAATCGAGAACACAAGCAAGAACAGGTAAATGTAATCTATAATTGTAAATAAATATGAGGCTTATTAATATTAAGAGGAATTCAAGTCTTTTTACGAACGAGACTAATTTCCACATGTGAAAAAGATAAATGATCTTGGTGATACATTTACGGTAAATGATGTATGTTTCATGTGGAGAATAAGAGCAACAAAACCCAAACCATAATAAGAGTGGTGGGTGGACACATCACCCCCTTGGATGCACCCCTATATGGGCCCAAACATACATGGTCCCATGGACCAAAAGACGGTGTCACAACACCTTGACATATTCTCTATGTGGACTTGTTTTGATGATTCTCGTTGACTCAAGAATGACTTTGACGTGAATGAAATCATTGGATAAATTATCAAATTATATTTCCAAGCATATATCTGGATCATTAAAAATAGAGTTCATATGCGTCTTGGGCGTTGATTTACAGAGGACTACTCTTGGAGCCTAAGATGGACTCCAACTTTAGTTGGACTGGGCCTCCACTAATGACGAAGACGAGTTGGACATCCATGCTGGTCCTCCTCCTCTCCTTAGCTTGTATGTGATGGATTGATGTCCTTATCAAATCACATCCCTATTGTTTTTGAAAAAATAGAAAAAAACTTGTGGTCTTGTCAACTAGTAGTCAACGTGGCTAGGTCATGGGAATGGCATTCCTGGTCTTCTCTCCCATCGTCAACCATCTGCTACATAGTCTCACCACATCATGGTCTTTTCCATTTTTACCATCATTGCAATCGCCACATGTCCAAATCTCACCGATAAGATTACACTTACATATTTGCCAAATGAGAGAGAAGTTTTAACATTGGCTTTACCATTTTTACGAATGTGGCACGCCACACTAGCCTAACATGTTGGAGCCCAGTCAACAATATCAGGTAAAATGTCCTCGCTGCCCCTAGCCATTTCTTCAATATGCCGCGTCAGGCCCACCCTCACCTTCTTCCTCTCTCATTTTCCGCCTTCGCCGGCTTCTTCCCTAGCCCACTACCATGTCCTACTCCCTCCCACAGTTCTAGCTCCATGGAAACCGCGGTTGGTGACCTTGGTGCCCGCCGGTTGTACCCCGCCATGAGGGATCGAAGGTATGTGGCCTTATTTCCCCACTTTAGACCCAAATGTCACATTGGTTAGGGTTAGGGTTAGGGTATCATGGCTGCTGACTTTGTCTTCCTCAATTCTTTGCTTCATAGGCTAGTGATGTAGTAGGTGTTGTCAACCCGTGTCACAATGGCTAGTAGTGATTGCCCTCATTGATATGTCCCTTAACCCATTTAACCATGTAGTATTGAATAGGCAGAGTTGGAAGCAAGAGTGACGAGCATTTCTAGCAAATGATTAAGGACATATGATGAGTGTACTAACAATGCCATCTCTGCTAGTTTGAAAGCGCACTAGATGTGTCTCTAGTATCACCAATACAATGGGTCAAAGGGTGGGCCAAGTGATGTGTCAGATGATGTTGAAGGTTGTGGTGATACCTACAACTCCCCACCCGTACTGAACAACCTATGGCAGTTGATGAACTCCTCTAAAAATATTAGAGGAGACGATGATGGTGGTTTAACAAAACAACTTGTTTATGGAGGACAAGTTCTTATGAGGCAATGAGATTAATGGAAGTAGAGGCAATACATGGATGACAATCCGATATGTGTTGGCACTTGCTATCCTAGCATGGTGGAGTTTATGCTAGTTGTTAGATAGCATGGTATAGTGAGCTTGATATTGAGCATTTAGACAAAGAAAGGTTTAGGAGTAATTGGTGCTCTAGTCGCCCATGGTGTATTAAAGCTAGAACCTAACACAATGGTAGTATCGGGGTATAAATTTTGTTTAATAACACCTATATACTTTCTATAATGTTTTTATTGTGCTATTTTGCTTTGCTCATTTTTGGTTTTGTTTTGAATATGTAGATAGAAATAAATGATGGGCCCATAATTTTGCATCTACACAAAGGGTTGTAAGTAGCGGGAGCTTGGGTGGCCGAGAGAGCAATCTGCTCAAGAAGAAGCCAATAATGTGGGCTAAAGAAGTGAAAGATGAGCTGCACTACCAAGTACAACATAGACATCCTCCCCTACCAGACGAGTGCATAATCGAGGCGAGCGGCAAGCGAAGCTATTTGGTAAGTGGAATGATTCTTTCGATTGGTTGTATAGGTTCAAGGCTGAGATAGAGTTGACATCACCGTGAGTCTTTGTAAAAAATAGACACTATATCACGATCCTATGGATGGCAAAATTAGGTTTAGTAGCACTACTAGAAAACCCCCTTGTAGCTACGCTGTATTTGTAACGCCATCAAAAGCGTCTCTACGTTGGCACGTAAAGACGTTATTTGGCACGATTTCAAGAACGTGTCTAAGTGTCATGATATTTAACACGCTTTTAATGTCAAGAGATATCTAGATATATTTTTTAACACACTTTTGGAATCGTATTAAAATGATATGAAATTAGCTACGCTTTCAACCGTCAAGAACCTCTACTCACGTTGTAAAGCGCATCTAAAAATCGTCAATAGGTGCCAAAACATGCTTTTTGACATGCAACTAAGAACGTATAAAGTTGACACATAATTAGATACGCTTTCAACCGTGAGTAGCATGAAAACATATTGTAAAGCATCTCAAATAATCATCCTTATACGTATAAAGATGTTTTTATATGCGAAACCAAAATATCCCTAGCTGACATAAAATTAGACATGTTTTTTACCACTACTAGTTGATACACATGTTTTGACGTGTATTAGAAATTGTCCTCACCCATGTAGAGACGTGTAACCTACCAAGGAGGGCTTTGAGCTGACATGGCATAATAACTTTAATTAAAAATACTAGTAGTAAAAAATAACTCGTTGATATGGTGTATCTTCCACTAGTGATGATATGGCATATTATAATATTAATTAAGAATACTAGAAAAATAACAAACAACGAATGGTTGGAAAAAAATAGCAATAACAAATAGTTAAAAAAAATGATAACCTCTAGATTTGAGATGTGTTGTGGCATATATTACTTTAGTTAAAAATACTAGTAGAAAAAAATAACTCGTTGATATGGCGTATCTTCTAATATAGTTGATGTGGCATATTATTATTTTAATTAAAATACTAGTAGGAAAATAACAAATAAAAATATTTAAAATAATAATAATAAAAATAATAAAGTTGGAAAAATCAGCAATACCAAAATTCGAACAATGGACCAACGGATTGGAAATGACACGTCTTACCACCATACCAATTGTTTACTTATGTAGAAGGGTTAAGGTTTTGATTTATTTATTATATGAATATCTTTTACATAATTTGAACTATATTGCACTTATACCGCTATCACAATAGTATGTTTGTGAGACTTGAATCTTGTGATCGCGGCTCGACTTTTGGGGTGCCACCATTTATGCGGTCGGGATGATGCAACGACTGAAGTTAAAGGGGAAAACAGACAAGCAGGTTTTGATGTGGTTTAAGATGGGCTTTGATGTGGTTTAAGATGGGCCGGCCCATCTTGCTGGTTAGACTATCCACACTTATCGACCTCTATTTTCCAATCCCTAAAGGAATATTCCCGCCTGATCATCGAGATTCCCTCCTCTATATCGTTTTCTTCCGCACTCATGCATCCTCAATATCTTACTCTATACTTAAGTGGGACCCATATGTCAGATTTTTTTTATAATTTTTTCCCCTCGTTTCCTCCGTCGGCGTGCGAGTACTACTCCTCGGTTCACTTCGTCCCCGTGCGAGGACTACTCCGTTTGGCGATGGCGCTCGGGGCGATGGCGCTCGCCGGCCGGCGCGCGCGGACTAGCGAGGGCTTCCTCCCCCACCTTCCTCCTCTGCCCAGCGAGGGTCCGGCGGGCGGGCGCGTGTGCCAAGCTCCGCCACGAGCTCCTCCGCTCAATTGGGAGCCACGGAGGAGGAGGCGGGCGAGCTCCTGGCCTCGACGGCGGAGCTCGGAGGAGGAGGAGGCGGGCGAGCTCGGCTCGGCGGGAGCACGGCGCAGTCCCGGAGCCCAGGAGCTCGACGAGGTCAGGCGAGCGGGCGCTCCGCGGCCATGGCGGGTCGTCCGTTGCGGTCCCTGTCCCCCCGGCCTTCTCCCTCCTTCCCCCGTCCCCCCGGCGGGCGCGCCTCTGCTCCGGTTCCTCTGCTCCCCTTGGCTCCGGGGCGAGAGCTCGGTATCATGTCTTTAGATATTGCAATCCAGCTGTGTTTACCTGCACAGTTTAGTGCCTTTATCATCAGCAAAATTATTTTTTAGTTTTGCTTGCTAGAATGATCAATTTTCTCTGGACTTGTCCATTTCGACCTCAACTAATCATTAACAATATCTTATCACTAGGACAAGTTGTTGGAGGAGGAACAACATGACTGGAGACGACGCATCCTTTCTTCCCGCCGTCGCATATTTGGTATTTAGGGTGTAAGGGTGTTGAGATATAGGGGAAGTAGTAAGAGAGAAAATATTTAGGATAGATTTATACTTGCGAGAGTCTAAATTTAGGGATGTTCTTTGAGACTTTGTTATACCTTGTTATGTATGAGTGTTTTATGGAATTATATTTGACCAAATATATATAATTGTTTGAGACTTTTGGTTATTTTCATGTGGATCTGAAATAAAACTGTGACGTTAGCACGGGCATTATATTATATATAATGAAAACAGATATATTGTTGGGACATTGTAAAGCGTTATGATATAACGTGTCTATACTACTGCACACAAAATATAGATGTATGTATCAAATCGTTTCTACAAGTATTAATACGCACTATGACGTTACTACACAAGGTATCGACATATGTAGACACGCAATAAAGACGTGGCTACAATATTGTTTCTAATTTTGTCGACATGAGTTTAGGCATTACTATAAAATGTATCATATGCCACGTCAGTAGCCACGTCACCAGCCACGTCATCTTTCACATCACATATACATCGTCTCTATACTACTTAATGCGTAATAATGCATAACTACAAAAACGTGACTATAGTAGAAGACACGAATTGTGAATGTATCTATAATATTGTCTCTACAGTTTTTCACACGTTAAGAAACGTTTCTACAAGATGTAACTACACTAATAGACACGTGTTATATGCGCATTTATAAAAGCATATCAATATGTTTAGACATGCATCTAACGTGTCTATGAAACGTCTATTCATTTTATAGATACACTTATGGTAATCGTATCTATGAAGCCTGACACGGTCCATGCGAAGACGTTCCTAACACGCTTTTCTAAAGCATGCCTATACCCCTATAGAGACGAATAAAAGCGTATATAGTGTCTAAAAAAAGCGTAGCTATAGGGGGGTTTTCTAGTAGTGTAGATTCTTCTGTGCATCCAAAGCTAATATATAAATGGATTTTTGAATGGCTGCAAGGCTTACATTAGTGTATGCTCCACAGCCCTCAATGGGATGTGGAATGGCCACATACCTGCAGTATTAGCTCTAGATGGGCACAATTGGATATTTCCTTTGGCCTTTGGAATATTTTACTCTGAGACAAAGGACAGGATTATGGAATAACTAAGGAAATGCATTGGACCCATGGATAAGCTGGCTGTCTGCACTGATGCATGTAAAGGGTTGGAGTCAGCAGTAAAACTAGTGTTTCCATGGGTAGAGATGGGAGAATGCTTGGGGCACTTAATGGAGAATATGAACAAGTACGATACTGGTGATGTGTATGGCAAGAACATGTGGCATGTAGCTAGAACTTACTCACCACACAAGTTCAAGTATGTTTTTCAACAAAGTCTTCGAAGCTAGCCCACAAGTGCATTAGTGGTGCCGCTCTGAGGAAGACGAGACATGGTGGCGCTTGAGGGGCGTCAGGGCACACCTGTCCCCTACAACCCGCGTGTCCTGTGTGTTGCGCCCAACAGAGTCCCACTTTGTCTCCAACAGCGCCTGCCGCTGCGCCTCCAGCTCCTGCTCGATGTATGGATCCCTCGTGCCCATGTCAGCGCGCACGGCTTCCATGCTATGGGTGGACTGCTGTTGCCACCAAAGTTTGTGGAGTAGTTTTGGAGGTTTCATTAGTACGTACATTTTCCCCTTTCTATGGGAGGGCTGCCGTTACCACCACGGACAATGGAGTTTTGGAGGTATGTACATTTGCTCCTGTGTGTGGCATCTGCTGTTAATACCACAATCCATGGAGACAAGGGGGTCACTGATAGAAACCACAACCGTCAACAATGGTAATACCTTGGCTGCTAATAACAAGATACTAGAATTGAAGAGAATGCTGGATGAAGGACAATTAAAATAAGGCTCACAATAGAGTCCAAGTTTGAGATGATTCTTTAGGTGCCCAAACAAGATGGTAACCAGCAAAATGTTGTTGCAAAAGCTGCACTGAGGGTCTCCAATTGGAAGGTGAAGGGAGAACGCTTACCACGTAAAGGGAAATAGGTAGCACACGCAGTGGTGAATGATCAGATGAAAAACAGACTTGAAGGAAGCTTACAGAGGAGTGTTTCTGGTAGGAAGATTAAGAAGAAACAATCATGACATCAAGGGAAACAGGTACCACGAGCATTGGTGGATGATAAAATGAAAAATATAATTGATGGAAGTTGCAGAGAATTAATGCCCTTTGCGATCCCATTGATTTTGTCTTGTGTGTGTGTTGTCTCTGTGCGTGTTTGTGTTTTTGTGTGTATGTAACATTTAAGACATGTAAGCCAATTTATTCTAAACATAGAGAGTACTTAATAATCCTTAAAATCTAAATAAAACGAGATTTGTCTTCCGTGAGTTTTTGGTTGAAGAAAGCTTGCAGAGGAGTGTTTCTGGTTGGAAGACTAAGGGGGAAACACTCACAACGTGAAGGGAAACACCACAAGCAACCTGTAGGGGCCATATAGATGCCTGAAGCAAAGTTAAGAAGTTGCTTCAATTGTACCAGGCGATGTACCGAAAGCTTAAACAAGCTAAAGAACAAGGTACTCCCATAGTTGGACAGATTTACCTTGAAGCAGCTAAAGCAGTAAAGAAAGACGCTATCTATACAAAGGTTGGGGCCATTGTGGGAAATGTTCGTGGTGTTGAAGTTGGCGATGAGTTTCATGTTAGAATTGAGTTATCAACAGTTGGTCTGCATCGCCTACATCAAGGAGGTATTGTCACTTCTAAGGTGGATGGTGTTCCTGTTGATGCCTCGGATGCTATCCTGATAAATTGTCAAGCCCCTGTGAACTAATTTACACAGCTCGGAGGCAAGGTGGGGGCAATAAAGATGGAGATAATCAAAAGCTTGAGCGGGGTAATCTTGCCTTGAAAAATTGCATTGAGACCAAGATCCCGGTTTGAGTGATTCATGGGTTCGAAGGTCAAAGTAGAAGTGAAGGTGGTAAGCAATCTTCGACATTTATATATCATGGATTGTATGAGGTGGTGGAATGTTGGCAAGAAGGCCCGAAAGGAGAGATGGTGTTCAAGTACAAGTTACAGAGGATTGCAGAGCAACCAGAATTAGCCCTACATGCAGTCAAAGCAATTAGGAAGTCTAAATTAAGTTCGTGAAGGTCATTGTGTGCCTGATACATCTCAAGGAAGCGAGAGGATGCCGGCAGTGTGGCGGAAGTTACGGACGTGTGCGTGGAGGCGTGGGGAGAGTGACGCGGAGATTGGAGGAGAGAGGCGGAGGGCGATAGCAGGGCGACTCGCCGGCGGCGTGCTTCCCCTCGCCGGAGTGGAAGGAGCGGAGGGCGGCAAAGTAGGAGAACTCCACCGGGGCTCGACGGCGGTTCGTTTCTCCCGGGTATCGTCGCTTCTCGTGCTGGTTTTGGGTTGCGTCGAGGCGAGGTGCCCGCGCGGCCTTCCCCTGCGGTGGCGCTTCCCGTCGCAGGGGCGGTGCGCTCGTGGCCTCCCCGTTGGGTGTTTTTCCCGGCTTGAGGGCGGCGGGTGAGGGCGGATGGGGAACAGGAGGCTGACTCTGGCCTACCCCCCATTTGCGTTGTCGCCATTGGAGGGGGAGAGTAATCCAGAGGCTGAGCTTCGCAGAGTTATGAATGCTGAGTCTCGGGGATGTTCTGCTGAAGTAGAGGTACTTGAGATGGATCTGGAGCAGTGGCTAGAGACGGAGCACCCGAGAGTTCTGAATCGCTCTGAGAAGAATCCAACTGTGGCAATTGGATTGCCTAAGCATTCTCAGGACTCGGAATCGATCAGAGATGGTAGAGTTAAGCACACGAGAGTTCCTCCAGTGGTTGCTGTGGATGAACAATCGATTGCTGTTGGTAACATTCCAATCAGGTTTGTGTGGCCAAGCTCCAGCAATTTGCAGAAAACTGTGAAGTCAACCGATGAGATCATGGCGCAGTTGGCTCGTCCACCATTGGAGCAGAGCTTGAGCTCGGGTGGGGAATTGGGGAAGAAGATTGGCAAATGTTTGATGCAGGGAATAGTGGGTAGTGGGCCAGCTGATGGGCCAAGCCCAACAAGAAGCCCAACACTCAGGTCCCTGTTCTCTCATTCCTACATACCCCCTCCCCCGAAGAGAGAGAGACTGAAGAGGAGTTGGGTCTGGATTCAGGCGGCTAGGGTTTGGGATCCGTCGGCGGAGCGATTCCCTGCTTCCGCCGAGGAGATTCGCCGGTACGGGGGGCAGGCTAGACACCTTCGTAGAATCAAACCAGCCACCACCGACGGGAGATCTTTTGTTGAAGTTGCGAGGGAGATGATGGATAAGAGAGCGTATCTGAGAGAGGGTGTTGGGTACAACGATGGCCGAGACAACAATCGTGAAGCCAACCGTGCGCGGGAGGGGAGAGGAGACCAGCAAGAGCCAAGAAGGCTGTGGGATGCTAGAGGTCATGAGATCTTTGGTCAGGAAGATGGCAATCGCCAGAATCGTCAGAATCCAAGAGATACAGATCAAGGCGACTATCAGGAGAAAAAAAGAGGTGCTGAGGAAGATTTGAGATATCATATCTATGATAAGAAGAGGGGGTACCAGAATCAGTATTGGGATTATGGCCAAGGTCAGGGGGGGAGTAATCAGATGAAGTGTTACAATTGTAACCAACCTGGGCATCACCATTCTGATTGTACCAATGATCCCTACTGCTACAGTTGCAAAGACACAGGGCATAAATCTTATAGTTGCCCCCTGAAGAAAGCTGCTCCAGGAACACAAAGAAAGGAAAATGTGGCCCCTGTTAGAGCTGATAACAAGTTGGTCCAAAATCTGCAGGCAGAGAGTGTGCTGAATACTGTTGGGACCAAAGGCCTAATGCTTTGTGGATTTGGGATTCCTGATCAGGTCTTCTATGCTTTAAGAGTGCCAGAAAGTAAGAAGGAAGGAAAATCATCAGGCAATGGCCCAATCATGGCTATGATATCAGTGTTGGAAGGAAGAGGGACTAGAAAGAGGATCAGGGATGAGCTAAAATATCTGGTGAGCAATGACTATGATTGGAAGGTAAAGAGTCCATCTAACAGTGAGTTTCTAGTGAACATCCCATCCAAAGACACTATGCACATACTGAAGAACATGCATAAGAGATCTTTTGTGACTTCCCCAATTGTGGCTGTGTTTGATGAAACTGATGCTGACCCAGATATCTTCCAGGAGCTCAAAGAAGTGTGGGTCAAGGCTAGAGGTATTCCTGATGTTGCTAAAACAGAATTTGCTGTGTTGGAACTAGCCAAACTAATTGGTATTCCTCTGGAGGTCCATAGACCATCTCTGTTGTGGAAGTCAGTTTGGGTAAGGGTGGCCTGCCCAAAGCCTGAGCTCATTGAAGGTACCTCTGAGGTGTATATCAATCTGAAAGGTAGAAGGATCACATGGTTTTGCTCTGACAAGATGAGAGCTTACCCACCTATGAAACCTGATGATGATGACTACTATGATGATGAGGAAGGGGAGCTGACTGATGAGGAAGATTCTGATTCCCAAGAAGATAGATGGACTCAGTTAGGCATGACTGCTCCAAAAGATCCCAACAAGAGTACAGGGGCTGGAACTAGTACACATCATGGAAGAAGTCACAACCTGTTGGGAGAAATCAACAAGAAAGCAATGCAGATGAGGGCAACCTAAACAACCTGGTTTCATATAATGACATGGTGAATGTGGGGGGTGGTGGAACTGAGATACTAAGCTCAATGGAGAAGCTGTGTGCTGAGCTCAGTAATGTGACAGTGGGGGACACTGATAAGCCAGTAGGAGTGCAAGATGTTACAGAAGAGTTGTCAATTGTGCTGGAACAAACTGTCTCCATGGTTTCTTCTGCTAGCAAGATTGTCTTACAGCCAGAACTGGGAGGTGCAGGGTACACTGTTGGGCAAGGTGATACAGAAGCTCTGCCAGTCGGGCTGGAATCAGAAGGTTCAGGGGGGAGACAAGGAAGAGCTTGATGATGGGTGTATTGATGCAAGAGCTGGGTGGAGAGAAGACCAAGGATCAAGAGGTCATCACCAGGCAAAGTTCTCGTATCCAGAACAAGGAGATGCATGTTCAGAAGAAGGCTTCTCTCAACAAGGCTACTATGAAAGGTAATATTACCAATGCTACTCCTCTAATTAGTAAACCTATTCCTGAGTGTGATTTAGATGATATTGCTAAAATTTGTGGCTTTACTTTGGGGGAGGATGAGAGGACTAGAATTGCTAACATTTCTTTGCTCCAAGCTAAAGAAGAAGCTTTTGCTGCTCTGGCAAAGGTTAAACAGAAATTGGTAGATGAATGTGCTCAGATAGAGATAGTTGATCCTGATGCTGTTATTTCTGGAATTGATATGCAATCTATTCAGGTTGAAAGCAGCTCATCTAGAGATATGGATGTGTGTGTAGAATCCTCAAATATTGATGATCAGGTTGGAATAGAGGATAACATTAGAGATATGTCTAGAGTTAATACTGGGCTTAATAGAGGTGTTATAAATCCAAGTAAATCACCATGAAAATTCTCTATTGGAATGTTAGGGGCTTGGGTAATGCTGGTAGAAGAAAACTTCTGTTAGAGTTAATTAGCAAGTATTCAGTTGACTGTCTATGTCTTCAGGAAACAATTAAATCTACTTTTAGGCAGAGAGAGTTAGAGAGGTTTGCTGGTCACAGGACAATGCAATGGTCCTGGGTTCCTAGTAATGGTCACTCAGGAGGATTGCTAATGGGAATTGATGTAGAGGTAGCCACTGTTATTAATGAAGAGTCAGGGGAATTTTATCAGAGTTGTACTATGAGTATGGTTGAAGATGGGTTTTGTTGGGAATTGATAAATGTATATGGGCCTGCCCATGATGAGAGGAAGATAGAGTTTTTAACTGAGCTACAGCAAAAAATCAGTTCATCAGAACATCCAGTGCTAATTGGTGGTGATTTTAACCTTATTAGATACACTCATGAGAAGTCCTCAGATAATTACAACTTCACTCTGATGGAGGCTTTTAATGAAGTTATCAATGATACAGCTTTAGTAGAGTTACATAGGTTGGGATCTAGATTTACTTGGTCTAACAATCAGAATCCACCAATCATGTGTGTGCTTGACAGAGTTCTAGCTTCTAACCTCTGGGAACTTAGATTTAATTTGACAGTTGTAAACACAGCTACCAGAGTTGGGTCTGATCATAGTCCCTTAATAGTGGATACTGGAGGAGGTGGGTACCAAGGACAACAGTACTACTTCAGGTTTAATGCTCAATGGCTGCATCAGGAAGGATTTAAAGCATGGGTGCAAGAGAAATGGCCACAGAGATACAAACATGAGATTTTGGATCACTGGCATGTCACATCAAGTAAGATGAGAAGAGCTACAAAGGGCTGGGGAAAAAATGTAGATAGCCAACAGAGGAAACAGAAGCTAATGATTATGGATAGGCTACATGTGTTAGATCAGTGGAGTGAGGAGAGACCTTTAGCTCAGGTGGAGTGGGCTGAGAGGTATGAGCTGGATAAACATTTGCAGAGAATTCTAAATGATGAGGAACTTTATTGGCAGAGGAGGGGTGGAGAGAAGTGGATTGTGACTGGAGATGCCAATACTGGGTACTTTCACAAGAGTGCCACTGGCAGAAAGAGGAAAATGAAAATTAGTATGTTAGAGGTTAATGAACAGGAGGTTGTGGACCCTATTGTGCTGAGGGAACATATTACTAACTATTACAAGGAGTTATTTGGGCATGCTGAAGTGGCAAACATTCATCTAGTGGAGTGTCTTTGGGCTGATGACTGCAGAATCCAGGAAGTTGACAATGAGTTGTTGGTGAAACCTTTTACCTGGGAGGAGGTTGATCATGTGATTAAGGAAATGAAGAATAACACTGCCCCTGGGCCAGATGGTTTCACAGTTGAGTTTTATAAAGCCTTTTGGCCACATATGAGAAGTATAGTTAAAGAGATATTAGATGACCTACATGATGGAAAGCTAGAGCTATGGAGACTTAACTATGGAGTCATTATTTTACTGCCTAAAGTTAAACCTGACCACCAAAGTTAAGCGGTTTAGACCCATCTATCTTTTAAATGTCATTTACAAAATTATTACCAAGGCATTAACCTTGAGATTGACCGCCTTTGTTGTGGATAGAGTTATTAGTCCTTTTCGGCCGGCTTTTATACCAGGTAGAAACATTATGGATGGGATTGTGATTCTTCGGGGAAGTGCTCCATGATGCGAAGCATTCCAAAACACCTGGTGTGGTCTGAAGCTAGATTTCGAGAAAGCCTATGATAAGGTTAATTGGCGTTTTTGGAGGAAGTATTAAGGAGAAAGGGCTTTGAAGATAAATGGGTTGGTGGATCAATCGGGCTGTTAGAGGAGGTAGAGTATGTATTGACATGAATGGTGTGAGAGGGGAATATTTTGGAAGCTACAAAGGTCTCAGATAGGGAGACCCCCTCTCCCCACCGCTTTGTTTAACCCGGTTGTCGATGCTCGTCATCAAGCTATGCTTACTAGAGCAAGTCAAGCTGGTGTGATTCAGGGGGTAGTGCCTCATTTGGTTGAAGGTGGTCTGACACATCTTCAATATGCCGACGACACAGTGATTCTGTTGCAATACTCCCCAGAGAACTTGAGGAATGTGAGAAGAATATTATCATGTTATGAAGCTATGTCTGGCATGAAGATTAACTTTGAAAAAAGTGAACTGTTTATAGTAGGTTTGAATGAGGAGGAACAGAATATAGCTGCAGGTATCTTGGGGTGCTCATTGGGGACTTTCCCTATGATATACCTTGGCATGCCTGTGAGTTGGCAGAAGATTAGAAAGGATCAATTGAGCTATGTTGACAGGAAAGTTGAGAAGAGGCTGGGGACATGGCAGTGTGAGTTTCTGACCTCAGGGGGTAAATCTACCCTCATTGACTCCTGCTTATCCAGCATTCCCCTATATACTCAGAGCTAGATTCTACTGGCAGGGCACCTCAAAGAAAAGGAAATATCACATGGTTAGCTGGGATACTATGAGTAGGCCAAATCACTTGGGGGGTTTTGGGTTCACTAATGTTAGAGTTATGAATGAATGCTTGCTAGTTAAGTGGATTGATAAATTAGAAAGGAACAATACCGGCTTAGTATGTTCCATTTTGAGGAAAAATATTTGGGAGAAAGAAGTATATTCCAAGTTAAAAACAGGTTTGGCTCCCAGTCGGGAAGTCACTCCTAGACTTGAGAGAGACTTATCAAAAGGGAAGAGGGGTGAGAGTTAACTCTGGGATTCAGTGTAGATTTTGGCTGGATTGCTGGTTAGATGGCTGTCCTCTTTGCTTTAGCTTCCCAAATTTGTTTAAGATAGTTTCTGATCCCAATATTTCAGTTGTGATGCCATGGTAAATGGTGACTTGAACTTGAGGTTTAGAAGGCAGTTTGATGAAAGGCAACTCTTGGAATTTATAGAGCTAAAAAGGAAAACTGATGACATATCACTAAACTCTGATAGGGATGAGGCTGTTTGGCTCCTAGAGAAATCAGCTAAATACTCAACTAAAACACTTTATAATTTGCTGACAGATAGAGGAGTGACTGACAGACATATGATGCTAATTTGGAGAGCCCCCATTCCTCTTAAAATTAAAAACTTCATTTGGATGGTCTGGCATGACAGACTCCAATGTGGGGTACAATTGAAAAAGAAAAAAAGGTCAGGCCCTGAGAAATGCCTGACTTGTGATGCTCTAGAAACCTCAGATCATATATGTTTTCATTGCCCTGTGGCGGTTTTCCTCTGGGCTGTCCTGAGAGATGGCTTGGGTTGGAATGCATCCCCCACGAGTTGTGAAGAGTTTTTTGTTGAGATACTAGATAAATGTGGAGGTATTAAACGAGTGGTGACAATACAATTGTGTGCAGGTGCGATGTGGATTCTGTGGAAGTCAAGGAACAATACGGTGTTCAACAAGAAAGTGATGGCCTCGCCCTCGGAGCTTGTCCACAAGACGATCTCGCTGGTCAAGACCTGGGCACCGTTGGTGAAGCCCAAAGTGAAGCCGATGGCAGAAGAGATGATCAGCTTGCTGGCCGCGAATGCTCCTATGTAATTACAGGCGCCAAAGTTTTAGGTTGCTGGGATATTGATCTTGTCTTGTAATAGTCGTGAACTTTATCTTTGCTGGCTCGTTGTTAGTCGCACGTAGAGTTATCTGAGTAGCTGTTGGAGGTAGGAGAGATGCTTTTGATATGCTTGGGCTTCTACTGTAAAAGCTGGCGTCCCCAGCAACAAATCGTATCAGCTTCTGTTAAGCTTTCTAATAAAGCCGGGCATGAAGCCTTTTGTTTAAAAAGGAAGCGAGAGGATACCCATGTGTCATTAACACAATTGATGACATGAGGATGGCACCATTTAAATACATCACCAATGTCATAAAGAATCTCAAAGTGGTTGTGACTGCATAAACGATTTGGTTAGACTATATTAGATGTGCTTGTGCGGTGAAACATGGAGGGGATATCCCGTTCAATCACGATAATGCTATCGTCAAGGCCAAGCGTCTCATATATGAATGTGGTCCATGGTGCGGGTATGGTGCATTGCAAAAAACTTCATTCCAAATAACTGTCAACCTGAAAATATTTATTTGTTATGATTTAGTTCTCTTTTGGGTTTTTGATGTTACGTTATTTAAATTTTCAAACTAGGTGCGGGTATGGTTTGTGATGAGAATGGCAACGAGAAGGTTAAACATTGTTACGGTGGTGCCTCGAATTGCAAAAGATCGGGCCGTACTAAGACATTACCGATCGCTATTAGCTCTAGCCTCTATGTTATGAGCACTTACGCCTTGGCATCACTGTACCCTCTTATTCTTCGGTTCATGTTGTACTATACAACAACAACAACAACAACAAAGCCTTTTTATCCCAAGCAAGTTGGGGTAGGCTAGAGATAAAACCCAGAAGAGACACGTTACAGGGCAACACAAAAGTCATGGTTCAGACACGTTGATAGCTAGTCTCCAAGCGCTCCTATCTATAGCTAAATCCTTGGAGATATTCCACTCCTTAAGGTCTCTCTTAACCGACTCACCCCAAGTCAGTTTAGGTCGACCTCTACCGCTCTTTACATTATCGACCCATTTTAGAACCCCACTACGCACTGGCGCCTCAGGAGGTCTCCGTTGGACATGTCCAAACCATCTCAACCGATGTTGGATCAGTTTCTCCTCAATTGGTGCAACCCCAACCCTATCCCGAATATCGTCGTTTCGGACTCTATCCCTCCTAGTGTGCCCACGGACCCAACGCAACATACGCATTTCCGCTACGTCGAGTTCTTTGGACATGTCGCCTTTTTGTGGGCCAACATTCCGCACCGTATAACATCGCCGGCAAATCGCCGTCCTATAGAACTTACCTTTTAGCTTCGGGGCACCCTTTTGTCAAAGAGGACGCCAAAAGCTTGATGCCATTTCAACCAACCTATTTGAGATCCTATGTCTAACATCTTCATCAATGTCTCCATCCTTTTGAAGCATTGATCCTAGATACCGAAAACTATCCTTCTTGGCCACCACTTGCCCATCGAGGATAACGTCTCCCTCCTCGTGCCTAGTCGTGCTAAAATCGCACCTCAAGTACTCGGTCTTGGTCCTACTAAGTTTGAAACCCTTCGACTCTAATGTGTGCCTCCATAGTTCTAACTTCCTATTAACCCCTGCCCTACTCTCATCAACTAGCACCACATCATCAGCAAAGAGCATACACCAAGGCACATCACCTTGTATGTCTCTTGTGACCTCATCCATCACCAAAGCAAATAGATAAGGGCTCAATGCGGACCCCGATGTAGTCCTATCTTAATTGGAAAGTCACTGGTGTTGCCATCACATGTTCGGACACACGTCACCGCATCCCTGTACATATTCTTAATAAGAGTAATGTACTTAGTTGGGACTTTGTGCTTTTCCAAGGCCCATCACATGACATTTCTTGGAACTTTGTCATATGCCTTCTCGAGGTCAATAAAGACCATGTGCAACTCCTTCTGCTGCTCCCTGTATCTTCACGCTGTACTATATGGTGTTTAAATTGATATCTGTTGAAAAGTGGTTGTGTAAGAACTGGTTGCTCCCGTAGCTGTTTTGCCTGCAATGCACAGCAACAACCCTCGATGTGCCCTTCCTCGGTTGGTTCCAGATAGGGCAAGACAGGATGGAAACATGGGGGAGAATGGAGAAGAATAATTGCTCAGCGATGTAGCAGAGCTTGTCGGATGGTCAGGACTCAGGAGGGGAACTGGGTGGTGAGGGTGGCTTACTAGCGTAATTACCAGCAATAGCAGTTATGGAGAGTCATGGCATTGTTCGTGCTAGTTCCGAGTACATTAGTGACAGGGAAGCATGCTAACGGTGGCAGTTGGTGGCCGAGAAGCAGGGACATGGTGGATGGGGCAGGAAGTACTGATGGGGTCATGGGGATGTCGTCTTGGAGATGGGAAACAGAGCGAGGTGGCGTGAGTTACGAGAGAATGGAAAACACGAATGTGGGTGGACATCCGTTACCACCAAAGTCGGTGGAGTTTTGGAGGTTTCATCTCGTACGCACATTACCGACGAGGCGGTGAGCATACGTGACTTGTGTTTGCGTTTTTATAGGACTTTGGACTCGGGTCTTTTCAATATAATAATTTGAAAGGCAAGCTTCTAAAAAAACTTCGTGTGTGATTAGTGTCATTTAGACCGGAGGCTGTTCGTGTGCGCTTGATGTGGTGATGCCTTAACCAACCTTCCACACTCCATACAATGCAACGTCTTCCACACGGCGACTGTTTTATTTGTTGCATAGTAAATTTTACAAATCTAGCTCTAACCAGCAAATTTTTTTATGGTAATGAAGTATCAATGGCCATTCCCCCAGTGCCCATGCCCACGCCCACGCCAGATTCCGCACTCTGCACCCATGCCCGACTCCACACGTGGCTTCTCCCTCTCCCCTCCAATGGTGGCGAAAGCGGTTTCTGGTGACAACACCACCCCACGCGGCCAAGGCAACTCCTCCACGACACAAGCACAGGCTCCTCCCTCTCTTGCCTTCAGTGGAGGTGACACCGATGAGGTAGTCCTCCTCATCCTCTCTCCTAGATATGTTAGGGTTCGACATGCTTAGAAAAGGAAAGTTTGGGGTAAAGGTCGGCCAGACGTGGCGATGGTTGTAGGATGGTTAGGGCCGTGGCGGCAGTGGAGGCGGCCAGGCCATGGTGTGGCGGGGGCGTCGAGATGATGTTGACCAGCCAACATGGCCATGATGACGGCGGGAGGGAAGTGGAAGAAGGTCATGCCACGAATACCGCCATAGTTCACTTGTGACGGGGTAGCGGGACCTTCCTAGTGAGAAGAAGAAGAAAAGTGCGGACGAGAGAAAGAAGATAGAAGAGAGAAGATCATTTTTTTCTCAACCCCTATTGTCCTCCTTGCATGAAACTAGCAGCAACGCCACAACCACCGCTCAAGCCAGGTCACCAGCAGCTCCTCACGTATGATCGCCAGACCGGACTGCCAGAAGCAAGGCGCCTGCAAGGAAGGATATGATGGGGTGTCCTATTCTTCCTCGCCACTTCTTGTTCTCCTTAATCACTAGGGAGGAGACTTACTAACCTGGAAACCCTAACACCTACGAGCTCATCGTCTTCGATGTCGGCGATCTCCCCGGAGAACCCCTAGTCGCCTTGTTTTTCTTTTTTAGTGCAAGCATAGGGCGGGTGCATAAGCGAGTCATGCGGTCATGCTCCAACACGACCATCGAGTGTTACCAATTGCATTCATGAATGAGTATGGTTCTCCCATTCTGTCTCATCATTTCCTTCTTTTTTGTTCCCGTTTTGATCTTGTGGGTTACTGTTGACATTTATTAAGTGCAACTGAAATATGGAGGGTTCCGCAAGCGCACAGAAAATATCATCCTAGCATTTTAACTAGGAGTAAACTAGGTATCCTTATTTATAATTTTACCACTGGGAAGGGAATGCACTGGATAATGAGTGATGAGCAATGCACATGTGATGATGGAGAGCTTAACCTTGTCTGCATCTATCATCTCATACAGGGTAAGTGTCACATAAAATATAGGAATGAATGATAATTGACATAAGATAAATGAGAGCATTTAGCCACATAAAATGATAGTAACCATCTCAAATTAGCACTCTGAGTTTATAACACTAGCATGGACTAGGACGATCTAGGGTGTAATCCAATGTAATTCTAACTATAAAGTCAAAGCATACAATGATTAGTGCAAGAGCATCTAGCAATCATGGCGGGAAAATGTTATATCTATGCATAGTGATATTACCGAGAAGACTAGAGACATAGCAATGACTTCAATGTAATAGGGGTATACGCTAGACCTATACTCGGGAGAAGGACTACAAAGGACCCAACAGGGTGTCACTCCCGCGATCTACCTCATGATCCGGAATATAGGGTGCAATCGCGGGTAAATACGGTCTAGGCACCATGCACGCACAATATCTATCACTCACCCATTGGCCTAATGAGCAAGCGCTATACGATCCTATGCATAAACATAATTCTAGTCCAACTATGCTAAACATATAATCAAAGTAAACTAAGAACAATATAATTGAGAACATAATCAAATAGAGCAAAGTCAATTCGATATAATAGAATAGAGTAAAGTACTATTCATAGTATCACGAACAATGATGAATATTACAAGAATGTAGAGGGGAATTACCAAGAACTCCGACAGATCCGGACTCCAGGCTAGGCTTGATTCCCTCTAGATCTATTCCTATGTAGCTATGCTACTAAACTTTGGAGCTCTAATTGAGATGGTGGCTCTGGCTTCTCTGAATTCCCTCTAGATGAATGATTAGAGCAAAGTATTTATCTGCGATTGCACCTTTTCCCGCCATGATTGCTAGATGTTCTTGCACTAATCATTGTATGCTTTGACTTTATAGTTAGAATAACATAGGATTATACCCTAGATTGTCCTAGTCCATGCTGGTGTTATAAGCTTAGAGTGCTAAGTTGAGATGGTTACAATTATTTTATGTGGCTAAATTCTCTCATTTATCTTATGTCAATTATCATTCATTCTTATATTTTATGTGACACTTACCCTGTATGAGATGATCGATACAGACAAGGTTAAGCTCTCCATTATCGCATGTGCATTGCTCATCACTCATTATCCAGTGCATTCCCTTCCCAGTGGTAAAATTGTAAATAACGATACCTGGATTACTCCTGGTTAAAATGCTACGATGATATTTTCTGTGCGCTTGCGGAACCCTCCTTATTTCAGTTGCACTTAATAAACATCAACAAGCATCTTTGGCGCCGTTGCCGGGGAAGGTTGAAAGCCAATGGATAATGAGCAGCATTGCACTAGATAATGTGATCGAGTTGTCTTTTTCATACTAACCCATCTCTACAGGATTACCCTTGTTTTGTCTACATGTGTATTTTATACAGGGTAATCAAGACTACTCTTCCTGATAATTATATTGACAATCCAGAAGCTTTATTCAGGAAGGCCAGAAGCAAGTTGAAGAAGACCAATCAATTATCATCATCAACTCAACTTGAAAGTTTGTCGGAAGCGAAAGTCAGTCTTTCATTCAAGACTTGACACCAGCATTTGAAGCCATGGCGAACAAGTCACTCCTTGAGTTCTCGGCCCACTACGGACAACATTCGTACTTGGACCGGCTGCGGACATCGACGAGCTTTTGAGCTCAAGCACAACGGCCCCGATCAACATGGTGCAAGCAAGCCGGTTCGTGGGAAGGCCCATGAAGATGCTAGTGCTCATCTCCAACACTTCACGGAGATTTGTAGCACATTCACCATCAAGGATGTCCCCGAGAGATGCTATACTACTTCGCCTCTTCGCATTCTCACTTTTGGGGAGAGCGAAGCGGTGGTTCTACGCCAATAAGGAGAAGAATACTACGTGGGCACTATGTTCCACCAATTTCTTGGCGAAGTTCTTTCCCATGGGCAAGACAAATGCTCTTCGTGGGAAGATATCAAGCTTTCAAAGCAACGGCATGATGATGAGCTTGTCCCGAAGCTTGGGAGCGCTTTCAAGATTACATCCTCGAATGTCCTCATCATGGCATGGAGAATTATTGCTTATGCGAGACATTCTACCATGGTCTCGGCAAGCACATGTGAGATGATGGATCTTTGCTGCTGGAGGTGCATTCTTATCACTCACTATACCTCAAGCCACGGCTCTTGTGGAGAAGATGGCATCCAACTAAGGTTGGAGTGAAGAAAGAACTCGAGACCCGCAAGAGAGGTGGAGGAATGCACCACTGAAGGAGGTAGACATCTGTCCGCCAAAATGGACTGCGTTTAATGAAGAGGCTCGATGAGAGAGCCACGGAGAAGAAAGAAGTCATGCATATACATGATGCTCGCATGACATGTGAAGAGTGTGGAGAGACTAGGCGAGACAGTGCTAACTACCTAGAGCTGAAGGAGGACGTGAACTACCTCAACAACAACAACAACAATCACTATCGTCCTCGCGGGAATCAAGGTTGGAATCAACGGTAGAGGCCTAACTACTCGTGCAATTGTTCGAGGTAATTATCAAGGTAACGGCTCCTCCTACAATAATTACAATCAATCGCCTTTGAGAGAGTTAGTCTTTGAATCAAGGCAAGTTGATGGACAACTTGTCCAAGAAGCCGGCATCAAATGACAAGGCCCTAGAGACCATTAGCAACGAGAATGGATGGCTTTTCCAATGCCATTAAGAGTCAGCTTCAGTTTCAACAAAATGCTAGAGTCTCGGGTGCAGCGGCTTGCCAACTTTGCTCCCTTCGCCGGCCAAGGTAAAGCGGCGGGACAATAGGAAGAGCTTGAAACGCAAATCTTGTTGATATATTCAATGCGAAAGTAGCCGGAGTGACCGATCAAAAGGGTCATGGATTGATTCAACTCGCCAATCAAGAAGGGTGATCCGGGGAGACCGTTATTCCGATCTCCATTGGAAGTACCAACTTCAATGAGGCGATCTGTGATTTCGGTGCAAGCATCAACATCATGCCAAGAGTGATATACGAGAAGCTATTCAGATGTCCCTTAGCATACACAACCATGTGCTTGCAGCTTGCAGATCAGTCACTCTGTGTTCCCTTGGGAATACTAGAAGACATATGTGTACGAGTGGGCAACTCGTATGTTCCTGCAGACTTCGTGGTAGTGGATACAGACAGTGATGAAAGGTCCCCCATCATTCTGGGGCGACCGTTCTTGAACACTGCTGGAGCTATTATGTATGCCAACACTGCCAAGATCATCTTCAACATCAAGGGCAAGAGAGAGACCTTCTTCTTCAAGAACAGAGTGCTCCAGTTCCCAGCACATCCTCATCAGCAGAACAATGAGAAGAAGAAGAATCCAGCTAAGAAGAACAAGACCAAGGATAAGAAGACAAAGAAGACAAAGATAGTGAGGATGGTCACTGCAGTCCACAAGGAGCATGATCACCAACTCAGGTCCCCACGTCTGATCAAGAAGGATGACCCAGGTGTCCCAACCATTCAATGCTCCATCAACAGAAGCTCTTTCAATAAAGTCGTTCGTGACCTTTGGATCGAGCGTCAACATTATGGCCAAGGTAACCTATGAATATCTATATGGCACTATGCCTTTGGAGCCCACCTATGCATAGCTACAGATGGCAGATCAGACATTCCGCTTCGTCGAAGGAGTAGTGAAGGATGTCCTCATCCAGATAGATGACCATTATGTCCCCACAGACTTCCTAGTCATTGATATGGGAGATGACTACGACCCTCCGATCATCCTAGGAAGACCGTTCCTCAACACCACCAGAGCTATCATCTATATTGGAACAGGAGAGATTCATTTCCACTTTCCCACTGAGAAGATATAAGGATCGGTACCCAGAAGAGAAGAACATTGTAGAAGAACCTGAAGAGGTGCTACCAGAAGAAAATCAAGTACTCCAAGAAGCTTCCTCCTCACGGTCATCCTCTCCAACAAAGAAGGTGTGGAAGGTAAAAGTAAAATCAGAATCAATTCCTACACACGAGGTGACGTCATCAGAGGCGCCAGCCAATGCGCCCCTTGACAAATGAGCGAACATGACAAGTCTGTTCGGAGGACTTAAAACCACCGAACGCCGCGCCAAGAGGTAACTTGGTATTTATCGGCATTATTTTTAGCATTGCATTGTTTTTACCTTAGCATATTTATTTTCCTACTTGCATCTTAATTGCATCTTCGCTTTATTATCTCTCGCATTAGAAAAGAAAATAAAGATGTTGGGCATTTGCATCCGAGAAAATCATTAAGCCCCATGTGGATAATCATTCACTGTGGTTGCACAAAAATAATTTCTCGGCATATTTATTTTTCCCTCGTCTCGCATTCCTTAAATAATAAAAAGATAAAAATATTTCTTGTGATCTGTTAGAATGAGTTTAAGTTAGGAAAGTTCTAGACAACTAAGGCCTAGAGGTTTATCACTAGTGCTTAATCAGTTCCACAAGCTTTGTTGTCTATTTGAGCTTCACAAAACATCAAGGATCAAAAAGAGCTAGCAGACAGAAGTACACCCAGTCCCCTGTCGGAGTGCTGCCCGTTAACATTTAAGTCTTTGTCTCCAACAAAGCAACTATCTACGACACTCCGGAGGACTCGAACGTCTTCATTGCCTGTCAGCAACATCGGTAGACTATGTCAACATCCAGCTTGGGGGAGGGCATCCCCCGTGTACCAAGCTAAGTATTTCCAACTTATCTATTTATGCTTTGTTAGAGAATGCTTTGTTAAAACAACTAAAAAAATGCATAACCATAGAAACCCGAGAAAGATTTCCTTATTTATATCTTTTTCTACCTTTGGAGAGCTCTTGCAATCTGTCTTTAAGTTATTTCCTAGAATAAACTCTACATGGAGATGATGAATAGTTGCTCGCCATAATTCCTTTCAAGTACCTAGTTTTCAACCTTGCACTCTCTCGAGTTTTGGACACAATTGTTTAGATTTGAGATTTGCTCGAACACGAAACTTGTGGGTAGCAAACACTTGATCTAAGTCTAGGTGGTTGACGGGTATGATATGGGAAAGTTTTGAGTCTTGTCCATCTTGTTCCTAGAGATACTAGAGTTCGGAGAATTTATCTTTGAAAATATTAAATTATTGCATGATGAGTTCTTGTATGATGAGAGTTCAAATTCCTACCACAGCCATATATTCATGCTTACTAGATTAGGAAAGCCCATCCATTTATATTGATCATATTGAGGGTAGTTTTTATAGGCATTAAGTGTGGTTATGCTGTGGACCCATAAGGAATCGGTCATGCAGTTAAAGTCAATACTATGTGCTCTCCATCCATTGATCTATGCTACTTCTGTCCTCAGAAGCATGCACCCATTTCGTAGATACTACATTCATTCTGTGCTACTTCTGTCCCTTGAAGTACCACACACATATAGATCCTTATCCACCACATATTGTGCTATCTCTATCCTGGAGATACGCACTTATGCTGCTCCTACCCTGGGAGTACGCATTCCCTCATATATTGTGATGTCTCTACCTTGGAGATACGCACCTATGCTGCTCCTACCCTGGGAGTACGCATCCATCCATCCATCCATCCACATATATACGCCATTCATTTCACTTCATCCAGAAAAAGGTTCCTCCTATCTTGGGAGTGAACATCTAGAAATAATCATCGCTATTCCATTGCCTACATCAAGCTCCAGTCATTATCATTTCAAGTTATACACTCCCCGTTGCTAAAGTTTTATTTTCAGAGGATTGGTTGCTCTAAAAAAAAGAGAAAAAAAAGAAGAGAAAGAAAGAGTAGCCAAGTCCTTCCTTCAAGAAGTTTCAAAGTTTCCGAATAAAGGAGTTATGTTATCCCCAAAGGAGCAAGTGTAGAAGTAGATGTTCACCAAATGATCACCCCTCATAATCATTTCCTTATCATCATCATCCTATCATTCATCCCATTCCCTCATTCACATGCACATATGACTTTATTATTATTTTAGTTCCTATTGGATCCATGGTTTAACTGTGCAATATATGCAAGTGAGTTTGAGTGTCTCCCCACCTATGAGCTCCACATAAGCCTATTAGAAAGTAGGGTGAGAGAGAGAAGGCACTCTCCGCTATGCCTTAGTTCCACAAATACCACATATTTTGAGAGAAGAGAGAAGGCATACACTACTCATGCCTTGGAGAGGATCCAGAAATACCACAAATGAGAGACCTGAAAGGTTCATACAAGGAACTCTGAGTTTTATTTCAAAAACCTTATAAAAACTCCGGGATAATAGTTGATCAAAGAGCGAGAAACATGGTGCTTGACTTGACCGTTCTATCTTTCAACGACTCAAGACCCAAGTGACGGTTACAAGCCCCATGGTGAAGGTAATATGAGTAAGTTTTGAGTCAGAATAGTTCACTCTAATCCAGAGGAGAGTTCTTGTTTGAACGCATGTGTACTTGTGAGGAGTGAAAGCATTGTAGCAACTCCTGATCCATCACTGAGCCTATCTTTGCTCAGGGACGAGCAAAAGGTAAGCTTAGGGGAGTTTGTTGATGGTAGTTAAGTATCAATTTTATACCGTCAATGCAGCAAGAGAAAGGACTAAAATGAGTTCACCTATTAGATATAGGGGTTACACTGACAGAATTCCACGAGTTTTGGTGATTGTCTATTTCTGCAGGGGGTTATCGGGAAAGAACCTAATGAAGGCCCATATGTCGGGATTACATAGAGATAAAGACCGAACGGGTGAAAAAGTATAATCTAGAAGACTCCAGAAGGCGACACCTGAAGTCTGGGGCCCACCTGGCATTGGCCAGAGTCGGCCGCCCCTAGGCTAGGGTCGGCCGCCCCTCCACCTCAACCAATGAGGTGGAGTCTCGCGGATCATGCCTCCACCGCCTTTGAGGATGAATAATAATCGTCCATTTAGGCCGGTTTGATCCGAGGGCTGTGGTGCATCCTAGAGGGCTATATATTCAGAGCCCCTGACCCTGGGTGAAACCCTAATTCATTCTCCATTCATTCATCTGAGAGAATTCAGAGAAGCCAGAGCCACCATCTCAATTAGAGCTCCATAGTTTAGTAGCATAGCTACATAGGAATAGATCTAGAGGGAATCAAGCCTAGCTTGGAGTCCGGATCTGTCGGAGTTCTCAGTAATTCCCCTTTACATTCTTGTAATATTCATCATTGTTCGTGATACTATGAATAGCACTTTATTCTATTCTATTATATCAGAATTGACTTTGCTCTATTTGATTATGTTCTCAATTATATTGTTCTTAGTCTACTTTGATTATATGTTTAGCATAGTTGGACTAGAATTATGTTTATGCATAGGATCGTATAGCGCTTGCTCATTAGGCCAATGGGTGAGTGATAGATATTGTGTGGGCATGGTACCTGGACCGTATTTATCTCGCGATTGCACCCTATATTCCGGATCGTGAGGTAGATCGCGGAGTGACAGTTGATCTGTTGAGTCCTTTGTAGCCCTTCTCCCGAGTATAGGTCTAGCGGGAATACCCCTATTACATTGAAGTCATTGCTATGTCTCTAGTCTTCTCTCGGTAATATCACTATGCATAGATGTAACCTTTTCCCGCCATGATTGCTAGATGTTCTTGCACTAATCATTGTATGCTTTGACTTTATAGTTAGAATAATATAGGATTATACCCTAGATTGTCCTAGTCCATGCTAGTGTTATAAGCTTAGAGTGCTAAGTTGAGATGGTTACTATTATTTTATGTGGCTAAATGCTCTCATTTATCTTATGTCAATTATCATTCATTCCTATATTTTATGTGACACTTACCCCGTATGAGATGATCGATACGAGACAAGGTTAAGCTCTCCATTATCGCATGTGCATTGCTCATCACTCATTATCCAGTGCATTCCCTTCCCGGTGGTAAAATTATAAATAACGATACCTGGATTACTCCTGGTTAAAATGCTACGATGATATTTTCTGTGCGCTTGCGGAACCCTCCTTATTTCAGTTGCACTTAATAAACATCAACACCTTCTGGAGTCTTCTAGAGTATACAATTTTACCCGATTGGTCTTTATCTCTATGTAATCCCAACATGTGGGCCTTCTTTAGGTTCTTTCTTGATAACCCACTGCAGAAATAGATAATCACCAAAACTTGTGGAATTCTATCAGTGTAACCCCTATATCTAGTAGGTGAACTCATTTTAGTCCTTTCTCTTGCTGCGTTGACGGTATAAAATTGATACTTAACTACAGTCAACAAACTCCCCCAAGGTTACCTTTTGCTCATCCCTGAGCAAAGATAGACTTAGTGATGGATCAGGAGTTGCTACAATGCTTTCACTCCTCACAAGTACACATGCGTTCAAACAAGAACTCTCCTCCGAATTAGAGTGAACTATTCTGACTCAAAACTTACTCATATTACCTTTCACCATGGGGCTTGTAACCGTCACTTGGGTCTTGAGTAGTTGAAGGATAGAACGGTAAGGTCAAGCGCCATGTTTCTCAAACTTTGATCAACTATTATTCCGGAGTTTTTGCAAGGTTTTGAAATAAAACTCAGAGTTCCTTGTATGTACCTTTCAGGTCTCTCATTTGTGGTATTTCTGGATCCTTTCCAAGGCATGAGTAATGTCTGCCTTCTCTCTTCTCTTAAAATATGTGGTATTTATGGAACTAAGGCATAGTGGAAAGTGCCTTCTCTCTCTCACCCTACTTTCTAATAGGCTTATGTGGAGCTCATAGGTGGGGAGACACTCAAACTCACTGTTAACACCAAAATTTGGTAAAGGATATGACAGGTAGGCCCATGGTCGACAGAGAGAAGGATTCGGCAAGAGCGTATGTGGTCGGCTGATTTTTCACAATTCGGCAAGTGATCAAGCGGTCGGTTATCCTCAGTTGAGCAATGACTTCATTCGGGAAGCGAAAAAATGGCAAGAGGGGATTGACCAAAAGGGGAAGGAGCCGTAATGATCAAGGACTCCGATCAAGTTTAGAGTTAGGATCATGTATTTTCAATTTTGTTTAATAAGTCATAGTCGTTTAAGACTCGTGTCTTGTCCAGGGTATAAATATAAACCCTTGATCATTGTAATAAGGGTTCACAACCAATTCAATACAACCGGCCCCGTGCCACCTTTCGAGTCCTTCTAGTCATGTCGTCGAGTTCTTCGAGAGGAACAATCGATCCGTCGACCTTCGTAAGTCCCGGCAACCTTGCTATCATGTCTAGTATCATGCGGTGGATTTAGATTATGATGCAAGTAGTCTCATTGTTTTAGCTTAGAACATGCGGTAGATCTAAGCTCGATCATGGGAGGTTTTTGCTTATGCCTTGTATCGTGCGGCGGATTAAGACATGAGTAAAGATAGTTATCCGGCTCTATTAGATTTGGCAAGATCTAATTGATTCATTAAGTTATCACGTGTTGCATATTTTATTTAATGTTTAATTATTTGCAACACTCTTTTGCCCAATCTTGATTGATACTCTTTTCGGCTTTTGATCATCCTTTCATGTTTATTCAATATCAAGTGGATCAAGTTTACATAGCCGAATTAGATCAATCAAGATTGTCACGTGTTGCGGGTTCATGCACGTTAGAGCATCTAGATCTTGGTTAAGGCTGGATATCGTGCGACAGATGTAGGCTTTGCTTAGTTCTAGATCGTGATAGCTTGCTTGTTCCTTCTTCATGGATCCCGATTCGGCAATCTTGCCGATACGGTTATGCTTACATATGTGATGAGTATTTATGGATCTATTTAAGACAATTGCATACTTTTAGCTCTTTATTATTAGATTGTATCATGCGGTGGATTGATCTAAGCATAGAGAGTGGCATATGCTCATAGTAAGTCGTATCATGCGGTGGATTAGCTTGCTCGTATGTGCTCGATGGGTTTATGAAGGCTAGACGTGCGGCGTAGACTAGTTGGATAGGCCTATGCATGTGTTATCTTAGTCGATTTATATTTACAAGTTACCTATTCATAATTATTCATGCATTGACAATGCTTTAGCTCAAAATATAGTTTGTTATGCTTATTATTTTAATCTTGTTCAAACATGTCTTCATCTATACGTTTTCGGCAATCAATTCCTTTTCACATCAGTTATGTTAGATTAGCCGAATGACTTGCAAGCATGTTGGCAGATAGCTTCTATAGCTATATGTCGTCGTAAGTGGCTTCAGGGCCGTAAATATGGAACTGTCTGGTCTCACCCGACACGTTCCAGTTTTGTTCTCACAGTTTTACCCCTTGTCGGTTTTCAGGTCAAATCGACTGGCACGCTTCCGGATTCAGACGCCCGGGCACCCGATTGAAGCTAGGCTTTCCGGCTTGCTGTGTGTGAGACACAGTGCGCTTTTTGTGTCAACACACTTTTTGGCACTCCCGGTGGGACCACTTTTCAGTTCAAGATGTCAAGTGAGATTGACAATAATCACGTTCTGAATGTGACTATGGATGAGTTGCGACCAGAACATAGACAGATGGTGGAACTGGCAGTTGAGAAGTACCAGCAGGAGTGCTTGATGTCTTTCTCCAAGAATAAGAGCAGTAAGGTGATCTTGAAGCAAGCACTACCAAGAGTTCTTCTTGCACATCAAACTGATGTTACTGATGAAGAAGAGATGCAGAAGGTAGTTGGGATCATCCATAAAGCTGTGGGAGATACTATGCTGAACCACAATACAGCTTTTCTGAATACCTTTCAGACAGTCATGATTGACACCTTCGGTCCAACGGTTGACAAGTGTTTTGAGGAAAACTTTGGTACAGTTGGTGGACCAGTGTTTTTCAAAACACAAAAGTCTTCAATAAAGCCGATTGGAGGAGGGGACATGATCGGCACAAGCAAGGATGGAGCAGTTTATGCTTTGGTGCGTAAAGCAGAAACCTCCTATGATCGAGCAACAAACCCATGGTCGCGGCCTTTGGTGCAACAAAGCGGAAATACCAAAGATCTCGCTTACAAGATCTCCCCAGTAGCAAATAGGTTGCAGAAGAATGTTTATGGAGATGGGTATAATGAGTTTACCGATTACAGTGCCCTCAATGCTTTGCCGAATCCAGGATACAAAAGTGCATCAGGAGTACCTTCTGGAGGACAACAAGGAGTTCAAGATGCAAGTGAGCTTCTCTTAAGCAAAATGGCTGATATGATGCAGAATCAATTCGGCCTAAAGCCAAAGACTCAGGCATATTCATACAAATCTCCTTATCCAGAGTGGTACAATAGGGTAGCTTTTCCACCAAGGGTGAAACCACCAACAGATCTAACCAAGTTCTCAGGTCAAGATGACACCAGTACCATTGAGCACATCAACAGATATTTGATGCAACTTGGAGAGGCTGCCAGTGATGAAGCGTGGAGAATCAGATACTTTCCTATGTCTTTGACAGGTCAGCTTTTACATGGTTTGCATCTCAGTCGGCTAATTCCATTGGTACATGGGCAGAATTGGAACAAAAGTTCCATTCATATTTTTACATAGGGACCAATGAGAGGAAGCTAGTCGATCTATGGGCTATGAGGATGAAGACTACTGAGACGCCAATAGAGTATCTTCGTAGGTTCAGAGAAGCTAAGAACATGTGTTATTCTCTGAATATACCTGATGATCAGCTCCCACCGTTGGTCATTGCGGGTATGTTGCCACATGTCAAGGACAAGCTGTTTGGCATGGAATTTGAAGACCTCGGGCAGCTTTCACAGAAGTTGACAACTATGAGCAACCAGGCTCAAGGATTCAGAAGAGATGCTCGTTTTCAGAAGAACAGTGCTACCATCGATGTATACCAAGGCTTTTTAGTAGAAGCATCTGAATATGAGGATGAGGATGAAGTAGCTGCTGCAGAATTGAACTGGGCAAAGGAGCCCACTTTGGTCAGTCAACGATGGGTGAAGCAGCAGAAAGGATCCTATGATTTTGATGTCACCAAAGCGGATAGGCTCTTTTTGTATTTAGTAAAGGAAGGACGCATCAAGCTGCTAGAAGGACATCCTATGTTGCGCCCTGAAGGAGTGAAGGATAAGAAGTATTGTGGGTATCATGATACTAATTCTCACCATATCAATGACTGTCGAGTGTTCAGAGTAAAAGTTCAGAAGGCTATTCAAGATGGACATTTGAGATTTGATGGCAAAATGCAAGTGGATAAACAGCCTTTCCCTCAGAACATGATTTCTTTCTCTATAGGCATGGTTGAGGCTAGTGATTCTAAAGAGAAGGGAAAGATGAAAGTTTTGACCTCTGAAAGAGCCAAAGTGGTGCTGTTGACCCCGATCGGCAAGTTACCAAAGAGGAGGTGCAGCAAGTTCGGTTCAAAAATAGCCGAATAGAAAAGGGCCAAACTTCAAACACAGTCCACGGAGAGTGCCGAATGCATGGTAAACCAAAGCTCAAAGTTACAGCGCGTCACTTGTTGAATAAATGGCAGAGGGAGAAGAGGCTGAAGTATGATAAGGAGCAGCAGTTCATTGAGGAAGAGCACAGATTCATGGCAGAGCGTCGGAGATATTGTTGGTATTTTTAACGCACACAGATAAATCCGCAAGCGCACGGATACCGTTGTAGCTTTCACCCGGAGGGTTTTAAATATCGTATCCACAGGGAAACGTGTGTGGGTCGCCAAACAACTAGTTTATCTATGGGTAGCAATCAAGGTTTAAGATATGATGGGTAAAGAGGATTCCTATGGTAATGATCCTATGCAAGGCAAGGTTATGAAGCAATTGTCCTTCTAATGTTCACTTCGGGACGCCACTAGATGGGAAAGCACCACAAAGGATAACTCTACCGATGTGACTACGGTCCTACTAATTTAAGAACCTACTCAATTCGGTGTGGACGGGGCTGTCACCTCCCGTAACTACCACACAACCGAGAGAATAGGGCGCAAACACAGTAACCGATGCCCTAAGCACCACGCTTATGCTAACAATTACTACTCTAATTCGAGCGCTAACAAGAACTAGAGCAATCATAAGAACTGTGAACCAATGAACAAAAGAGTAAAATAAATACTTGAATAAAGATCAATTACCGAAGTATCCCGGATGCAGGCTTGGAGAAGCCTGAATCCACCGAAGTACAAGCCCGAGGGGGAGCACCGACATGCCGGCACCACCTCCAACTCTTCCCTCGCTCTCTATCTCTCTATTATGCTAAGACTAGATCCTAATGAGGACTAATCTTCTCTTGATGGCTAGGTTTAGCGAGGAGATCCATTCAAGGGACCCCTCTCACCGATCCCGGCCGGAGCAAATGAAATTAGGGTTTAAGGGATGCCTCCTCCGGGGGCCGGGGGCCCCGCTTATATAGCCCCCTAGGATGCACCACAGCCATTGGATCAAACCGACCTAAACGGACGATAATTATTGCTCCTCAAGGTCGGTGGAGGCAGGATCCGCGAGCCTCCACCTGATTGGTGGAGGTGGCCAGTCGGCCGACCCAAAGAGGGAGTTGGCCGACCCACCACTCTGCCAGGTGGGTCCCCGCTTCCAGGGTTTGCCTTCTGGAGTCTTCTAGAATATACAATTTTACCCGTTCGGTCTTTCTCTCTATGTAATCATGACATGTGGGCCTTCCTTGGGTATTTTCGGTGACACCCCCAGAAATGACATTCACCAAAACTCGTGGAATTTCGTCAAGATAACCCCTATATCTAGTTGGTGAACATATTTTAGTCCTTTCTCATGTTTTAGTTGACGGTAAAAAATTGACACTTAACGACCGTCAACAACTCCCCCAAGCTTACCTTTTGCTCGTCCCCGAGCAAAGATAAACTCAAAGCATGGATCGGGGAGCCGCTACTATGCTTTCACGCCTCAAAAGCACACATGCGTTCAAACAAGAACTCTCCTCTCGAATTAGAGTGAACTATTCGACTCAAAACTTACTCATATTACCTTTCACCATGGGGCTTGTAACCGTCACTTGGGTCTTGAGCAAGCGGTTGAAAGACAGAACGGTCAAGTCAAGCGCTATGTTTCTCGCTCTTTGATCAACTATTATTCCGAGTTTTTGCAAGATTTTCAAATAAAACTCGAGTTCCTTGTATGAACCTTTCGGGTCTCTCATTTGTGGTATTTTTGGATCCTCTCCAAGGCATGAGTAGTGTATGCCTTCTCTTCTCTCGAATATGTGGTATTTGTGGAACTAAGGCATAGTGAAAAGAGCCTTCTCTCTCTCACCCTACTTTCTAATAGGCTTATGTGGAGCTCATAGGTGGGGAGACACTCAAACTCACTTGCATATATTGCACAGCTTAAGACATGGATCCAATAGGAACTAAAATAATAATAAAGTCATATGTGCATGTGAATGAGGAAATGGATGATAAGATGATGATAGGATGATGATGAGATGATGATAATAAGGAAATGATTATAAGGGGTGATCACTTGGTGAACATCTACTTCTACACTTGCTCCTTTGGGGATAACATACCTCCTTTTATTTGGAAACTTTGAAGACCTTTGAAGAGGAAGACTTGGTTGCTCTTTTTTTTCTTTTTTTTTTAGAGCAACCAATCCTCCGAAAACGAAACTTTAGCAACGGGAGTGTATAACTTGAAATGATAATGACTGGAGCTTTTATGTAGGCAAATGGAATGGTGATGATTATTTCTAGATGTTCACCCCAGGATAGGAGTAGAACCTTTTTCTCGGATGAAGTGAAATGAGTGGCGTATGTATTTTGTGGATGGATGGATGGATGGATGCGTACTCCGGGGTAGGAGATAGGTGCGTATCTCCGTGGTAGAGACAAGACAAGATGTGGGGGAATGCGTACTCCCGGGGTAGGAGCAGATAAGTGTGTACCTCCAGGATAGAGATAGCACAATATGTGATGGATGTGGATCTATATGTGGGTGGTACTTCTAGGGACAGAAGTAGCACAGAATGAATGTAGTATTTATAAAATGGGTGCAAGCTTCTGAGGACAGAAGTAGCATAGATCAATGGATGGAGAGCACATAGTATTGACTTTAATTGCATGACTGGTTCCTTATGGGTCCACAGCATAACCACACTCAATGCCTATAAAGACTACACTCAAGCCTACAAAATGATCTATATAAACAGATAGGTTTTCCTAATCTAGTAAGCATGAATATATAGTCGTGGTAGGAATTTGAACTCTCATCATAAAGGAACTCATCATGCATGAATTTAATACTTTCAAAGATAAATTCTCGTAACTCTAGTATCTCTAGGAACAAGATGGAATGACTCAAAACTTTCCCATATCATACCCATCAACCACCTAGACTTAGATCAAGTGTTTGCTACCCACAAGTTTCAGGTTCAGAGCAAATCTCAAATCTAAATAGTTGTGTCCAAAACTCGGGAGAGTGCAAGGTTGAAAACTAGGTACTTGAAAGGAATTACGGCAGAGCAACTATTCATCATTTCCATATGAGAGTTTATTCTAGGGGTTCATTTTAGCAAGACGAACTTTAGCACAGTTGATAAGTAGATAGATGAATGAAAAAAAACTAGTGGTACTTAGCTGGATACATGGAGGTGCTCTCCCCAAGCTGAATGTTGACGTAGTCCGTTGATGTTGCCGACCGGCAAGTGAAGGTGTACCGCTTCTTCCCGGAGTGTCGTGGATGATGGCTGTAAAGACAACACTATGATTGTTGAAGACAAGCACCCCAGGGGAGAGGACATCCTTCGCCTATTTAGCTCTTCTTGATAACTCCCGCTCAATTCAAATAGACAACAAAACTCGTGGAACATTAAGGGTTAGTAAATTAAGCATTACTTATCTAGAGAGTTGCCCATGATTTCTATGCGGGACTAAGCAGATACCCTTTTTCTTTCTTTTAGTAACTTCAAGTTCTATATAATTAATTATGTCCAATTCTTCTTCTCGGTGGTTGTGCATCAAAGAAAACTTTTAGACGTTGACCATTTACCTTGAAAAGTTTGCCTTCATCGTTTTGAAGAGTGACTCGCTCCATGTGATGCTACTTCAATTACCTTGAATGGTCCTTCCCATTTACTTCGTAGTTTCCCATGTCCAAACAAACTTTACTCTAGAGTTGAATAGTAACACCTTGTCACCCGGTTTGAATTCCTTCTTCTTCGTCTTTTGTCATGCCACCTCTTTGTCCTCTCTTTGTAGATCTTTGCATTATGATATGCTTTTTCTCGCCATTCCTCAAGCTCGAGAGTTGCATCTTTCTTTTCTCCCCAGTTTGCTTCAAAGTCCATGTTCCATCTCTTTATGGCCCAAAGTGTGCCTTGAATTCTAGTTCGATCGGCAAGTGGCATGTCTTCCCATAGACCAGCTTGGTATGGTGACATTCCAAGAGGTGTTTTGTAGGCTGTTTCGTAAGCCCATAATGCTCCATGAAGCTTGTCCTTCCAGTGCTGTCCCCATCTCGCTGATGCCTTTTGCGTAATATTCTTGATTTGCTTGTTTGATGTTTCGCTTGCCCACTTGTTTGAGGATGGTATGGCGTCGCAACATTGTGACGGACCCCATGATTGTGTAAGAAGCGTTGAAACTTCCTATCAATGAAGTGAGAGCCTCCATCACTAATCACCATGCGTGGAACTCCAAAGCGTGGAAAGATGGTTTCGCAAACATCCTTTTGGCGTGATTGGAATCTGCAGCTCGACATGGTAGAGCTTCAACCCACTTTGAAACATAGTCCACCGCCACTAAGATGTATTCACACCGCTTGGACTTAGGAAATGGTCCCATGTAGTCTATTCCCGACATCAAAGAGTTCTACCTGGAGGTTATTGGTGAGTGGCATGGCATCTCGTGTATTTATGTTCCCATGCCTCCGACATGCTCCACATCTCCGGGATGAAATCTTTCGTGTCTTCATACATGGTTGGCCGAAAAGTCCACATTGCCAGATTTTTGCATGAGTCCGGAATACCCCATAATGTCCTCCATATGGTGATGAATGGCATCTTTCAATGATCTTGATTCCTTCTTCGGTTGGTACACACCTCCTGAGTAGACCATCAGAGCAGACTCGGAAGAGGTACGGTTCATCCCATATGTGTTGACGACTCTCTTGGATGAGCTTCCGTTTGTTTTCCCCGGTGGTACATAACCCGCAACCATAAAATTGACAATATTTGCGTACCGTGGGTCGACGCTCGTGACCTTGTAGAGCATGTCGTCTCGGAGGTAGTCGTTGATGGGCAAATCCTGTGGTTTTTCAAACCGCATCCGGACAAGTGATCGCTACAGAATTTTCTACTCCCTTTCTATCTTTTATTTCTAAGTCAAATTCTTGGAGTAACAAGATCCATCTTATAAGTCGTGGTTTAGCATCTTTCTTAGTGAGCAGGTATTTCAAAGCAAAGATGATCAAGTATGAACAATCACCTTAGCTCCTACTAAGTAAGATCTAAACTTGTCAACAAGCAAAAACAACGCCCGGGGAGCTCTTTTTCGTTGTTGCATAATTAAGTTGAGGTCCCGACAGAGTTTTACTAGCATAAGCAATTGCATGATGCTTTCTATCCTTTGTTTGACCCAAAACGCCCCCCAAAGATAATCACTAGCATCACACATGATTTCAAAAGGTAGCGACCAATCGGGGGTTGAATGATTGGTGCGAGATGAGTGCTTTCTTAAGAATATGAAAAGCATCTAAACACTCATCATCAAACTCAAAGGGAGCATCCTTGGCTAGCAAACTTGTAAGGGGTCTAGCAATATAAGAAAAGTCTTTTATAAAACGTCTATAGAACCCCGCATGGCCAAGAAAACTTCGTACCCCTTTGACATTTGTGGGAGGAGGCAACTTCTCTATTACTTCTATCTTTGCACGATCTACCTCAATCCCACTTTCGAGACACTAAGTGTCCAAGCACTATGCCTTCTCTAACCATGAAATGGCATTTTTCCCAATTAAGAACTAAGTGCTTTTCCACACATCTTTGCAAAACCTTGTCTAAGTTTTCTAAGCAGTCATCAAAAGTTTTTCCATATATAGAAAAGTCATCCATGAAAACTTCCATGATCTTTTCTATCATATCTGAAAATATATACATCATGCACCTTTGGAATGAAGCCGGCGCATTGCACGACCGAAAGACATCCTACGATAGGCAAAAGTTCCATAGGGACAAGTAAAAGTGGTTTTGCTTTGTGGTCATCGGGATGGATTGGGATTTGATGGTAACCAGAATACCCATCAAGGAAACAAAAGAAAGAGTGCTTTGCAAGCCGTTCCAGATCTCATCGATGAAGGGTAACGGGAAGTGATCTTTCTTTGTTGCCTTATTAAGTTTTCGATAATCAATGCACATTCTCCATCCAAAGGACCGTTCGTTGTGGAATCAATTCATTTCTCTCATTTCTTACCACGGTCATACCCCCTTTCTTGGGTACAACTTGTACCGGGCTTACCCACTCACTATGTGGTACAGATAGATTATCCTAGCTCGCAAGAGTTTCAAAACCTCTTTCTTAACAACCTCCCTCATCGCATTGTTGAGCCTTCGTTGGGGCTCCCTACAAGGTGTATAAGCGGGTCTATTGGAATGCGATGAGTGCAAAGGACTGGACTAACTCCTTTGAGGTCTTCGAGTGAGTAGCCAAAAGCAGAACGATGCTTTTCTAAAACAAGTAAGGAGTCGGAAGGTCTCATATTCGAAAGTTTATCACTAATTATGACGGAGACTCCTTGTTGTCATTTAGGAAAGCGTATTTCAATCCCTGAAGGAAGGGGTTTTAGCTCAATGGGGGACTTTGGAAGTTCCTGAGTTTCATCCAAGGGTAAAGGATCTCGTGGTTGTTCTACTTCTTCGATGAAATCTTTGGCGACTCCTTTGAGATCTTTGTCGGATGATTCTAGGAGAGACATCGCCATTATCTCTTCCATTGGTTCTTGCTCGGGACTTAGCTCTACCTTGGCATGGAGTGAATGAGTGATGGGAATGGAAAGGTTTAAGTTTTTCCCGAGATGTATATTTATACTCCCCTTTCTTCCTTCATGGACAAGTCTCTTTATTGGATGCCCAATTAAAAGGTCAAATTCCCTAGTATTGAAAATATAGAAACTAAGGTACAACTTGGTTTCATCTACTTTGATAGGGATGAGGTGGAAGATTCCTTCACTAGGAAGGATTTGGCCGAGAGACTTTTTAGAAGCCTAGTCGTTGGGGTTAAATTGATGTCTTCAAAAAGTGTCTCGTGCAAGAGACTCGAGACATGATATTTACTCCTACAACCGGATTGTAAAGGCCATCGAAGGAGGTTTGGTGAATCGACAACTAATAGAGGTAGAAGGAGAATCTAGACGAATGACTTCATGAGAAAGCTCGGATTCTCTCAACCATTCATTGCTTATGATTGTTGTCAACTCCTTCACGGTATCTTTAAGGAATTTATCTTCGGTTGGATCAGAAAGGTGTTGGTTGGGTGCAGATGGTGCCGAAGACTTCCTAATTGTAGAATAATTCGAGGTGTTTCCATAATTCGAGAAAAGATCCTCCTCGAAATTAAACATGTCTTCCGAAAGTGGAATTTCTTCCTCCTTCGGCGGTTCAGGAACTTGGAGGATAGTTGAGGCTAAAAGTGGAGTAGCTAAAGGTTCAGGCTCAACTATCATAGGTTCTTCCTCAGGAGCTATCTCAACTATATCTTCTGGGGGATCATCTGAAATGCTAGTGTACGGAGTGTTTTCAAGAATTTTGGTAAGGATTTCTCTCGCTTCACTAGCAGAGAGATGCAAGAAAGAACCTCCAGAGGATGTGTCAAGAATTTGTTTGGTTTCTCCACTAAGACCCACATAAAAGTGTTGCAAGAGCATTTGGTCTTGAATGGAAAGGTTAGGGCCAGAATTGACTAGGTCATTAAAACGTGCCCAAGCCACACCAAGAGATTCTTTTTCTTTTTGTTCAAAAGTTAGAACCTCTCGTTCGAAGTTTAACAACAAAGAGAGGACGGGAAAGAAATGTAAGAAAAATCTAGAGCATAGAGTTCCCCAGTCTCCCCGCACACTCCCTACGGTTCGGGAATACCGGTGTCTAGCTTTTCCGTTAAAGAGAACGGAAATAGCTTCCACCTTAAGGTTTCATGTGACATGCCTTCAATTTGCAAGCATGCACAAATTAGCTCAAATTCCCGCATATGAGTGTATGGGTTTTCATCGTCTTCTCCTGAGAATGAATGGTCCTTGACCATCTTTATCAAAGACGGACGCAAGTCATAGCCAGGTGTGAGGATAGGTTTGGAAGATTCCAGTGGCTCTAGTTGTGCGCCCGTGGGAGTAGCATATTGATTGATAGGAGTGATATTATCCATGCTTGACAAGGTAAGATATAAGAACAAAAATGATTTGACGAATCACAAGAACCGTTTCCCCGGCAACGGCGCCTTAAAGCTTGTTGGTATTTTTAACGCACACGAGATAAATCCGCAAGCGCATGGATACCGTTGTAGCTTTCACCCGAGGGTTTTAAATATCGTATCCACGGGAAACGTGTGTGGGTCGCCAAACAACTAGTTTATCTATGGGTAGCAATCAAGGTTTAAGATATGATGGGTAAAGAGGATTCCTATGGTAATGATCCTATGCAAGGCAAGGTTATGAAGCAATTGTCCTTCTAATGTTCACTTCGGGACGCCACTAGATGGGAAAGCACCACAAAGGATAACTCTACCGACGTGACTACGGTCCTACTAATTTAAGAACCTACTCAATTCGGTGTGGACGGGGCTGTCACCTCCCGTAACTACCACACAACCGAGAGAATAGGGCGCAAACACGGGTAACCGATGACCTAAGCACCACGCTTATGCTAACAATTACTACTCTAATTCGAGCGCTAACAAGAACTAGAGCAATCATAAGAAGCGTGAACCAATGAACAAAAGAGTAAAATAAATACTTGAATAAAGATCAATTACGAAGAAGTATCCCGGATGCAGCTTGGAGAAGCCCGAATCCACCGAAGTACAAGCCCGAGGGGGAGCACCGACATGCCGGCACCACCTCCAACTCTTCCCTCGCTCTCTATCTCTCTATTATGCTAAGACTAGATCCTAATGAGGACTAATCTTCTCTTGATGGCTAGGTTTAGCGAGGAGATCCATTCAAGGGACCCCTCTCACCGATCCCGGCCGGAGCAAATGAAATTAGGGTTTAAGGGATGCCTCCTCCGGGGGCCGGGGGCCCCGCTTATATAGCCCCCTAGGATGCACCACGGCCATCGGATCAAACCGACCTAAACGGACGATAATTATTGCTCCTCAAGGTCGGTGGAGGCGAGACCCGCGAGCCTCCACGATTGGTGGAGGTGGCCGGTCGGCCGACCCAAAGAGGGAGTCGGCCAACCCACCACTCTCCCGAGTGGGTCCCCGCTTCCTGTGGTTTGCCTTTCGGAGTCTTCTAGAATATACAATTTTACCCGTTCGGTCTTTCTCTCTATGTAATCATGACATGTGGGCCTTCCTTGGGTATTTTCAGCCGACACCCGAGTAAAAGGACATTCACCAAAACTCGTGGAATTACGTCGGTATAACCCCTATATCTAGTTGGTGAACATATTTAGTCCTTTCTCATGTTTTAGTTGACGGTAAAAAATTGACACTTAACGACCGTCAACAGATATGAAGAAGAAGTTCGCCGGAGAGAACAGGAGGAGTACAGGAGAGAGCAAGAACAGTCTCATTGGAACAGTTCCTTCGAAGACATTGTTGGAATGAAGGCTTGAAATTGCTTGCTAGAAATAATTACCCCGAATGCGTGATCAATATTCAGAGTACAGACAATCCTGAGTCAACCACCGTCCCGTCCATGATAGGCTTGGAATGAGAATTCCTGAGGACGATCGGCGACTAAAAATAAACAATTTTGATGGGCATCAGAGAAAAAGATTTGCAGATCAAGCTTGGGTTCATAGCAGCGCTCACAGTGCAGAAAAGAGCTCGTACGAGATGGCAAAGAGGGCAATGGTGTCCTCCTGGTTTAAGGAAAAGCCGAGAAAAGAAGAGTTCAAAGACTTGAGAAATCGGGAGTTGAAGCAAGAATTAGCCGAAAAGAAGCCGGTGTGGCGTCCTAAGAAGAAAGATGATGGACGGGGGTCCTTCTACCGATGCTAATATGGTCTTCTTCATCCCGTTAGAGTTTATGGCTCCCGAAGATCAAGATGTGCGGGATGAAGTATACTCGACTTTGATGAAACTGAATGCCGAGATCTGATGGCTCAACTTGTGTTGAGTCGGCAAGCAGTCTTTGATAAGCCAGTCAAAAATTGTCACCTGAAGCCATTATATTTGAAGGGATATGTCAATGGCAAACCTCTGACTAAGATGCTTGTTGATGGAGGAGCTGCTATCAACATTATGCCTTATACAACCTTCAGAAAGCTAGGGATGACAAGTGAGGATTTATTGCAGACTGACATGATCCTTAGAGACTTTGCTGGCAATCCTTCTGATACTCGTGGAGCTGTGCATGTTGAGTTGATGGTTGGGTCCAAGACTCTGATCACTACTTTCTTTGTTATTGATGGCATGGGGGCATACAAGTATGCTTCTAGGAAGGGATTGGATCCATGCAAATTGCGTATACCTTCAACCATGCACCAAATTCTCATTCGTGGATTGGAGATGATGTGGAAGTTGTTCAAGCGATGATTCGGTAAGTGTTGCTACTTGAGCCTGCTTATTGGGAATATGATGGGTAAAGAGTGGAAGGAAGGTCCTGTTAATGTGTTCAACAGAGATCAACAGCCGATCCAAGCAGTTGGCTCTCACAGTTTTTAATGGGCAATCCAATCGATGGCAACAAAGGGAAGCTGGGTCGTGGTTTCATGTCGGCCGATAAGTTAGAAGAGATTGATGTTGGTGATGGTTCAAAACCAAGGCCGATGTATATCAGTGCAAATTTGGACCCAGAATATAAATTGAAACTAATAGAGTTACTAAAGGAGTTTAAGGATTGTTTTGCTTGGGATTATACAGAGATGCCCGGATTAGATCGATCAATTGTTGAGCATAAGCTGCCCATTAAGCCTGGGTTTCGTCCTTTCAAACAACCTCCACGAAAGATTTATAAAGAGGAGGTATTGGTTGATGTAAAGAAAGAAGTTGAGAGATTAATAGAAGCAAATTTTATTTGGCCATGCGGTATGCAGATTGGATTTCAAATATAGTGCTTGTATACAAGAAGAATGGAAAGATGAGAGTCTCGCATAGATTTCGAGACCTCAACAAAGCTACTCCTATGGATGGTTATCCAATGCCGGTTGCCGATTTGCTAGTAGATGCAGCGACGGGTTATGAAGTTATCAGTTTTATGGATGGCAATGCTTGGTTATAATCAGATTTTTATGGCAATAGAGGATATTGCAAAGGCGCATTCGGGTGTCGGCCATATTGGTTTATTTGAATGGATAGTTATGACATTTGGATTGAAGAATGCCGGTGCAACTTATCGGAGAGCCATGAACTACATTTTTCATGAGTTGATCGGCAAGATTGTGGAAATCTATATCGATGATGTGGTGGTCAAATCCGAGAGACCATGAAGGACATTTAGCCGATTTAAGGAAGACTTTGGAGTGCACAAGAAGGCATGGTTTAAAAATGAATCCAAACAAATGTGCTTTTGGAGTATCGAATTTTGGTGAGTTCTTGGGGTTTTTGATCCACAAAGGAGGAATAGAAGTTGGGAAGAAGAGCATGGAAGCAATAGACAAGATAGTAACCTTACAGAGTTGCAATCATTACTAGGCACGATTAATTTTGTGAGGAGGTTCATATCCAATTTATCAGAAAGAGTATTACCTTTCTCTCCATTGTTGAAGCTCAAGAAAGATCAGAAATTTGTTTGGGGTGACATACAGCAAAACGCTTTTGATGAGATCAAGCAATATATGAAGGCACCACTAGTATTGGTACCTCCACAACTTGAGAAGCCTTTCAAGCTGTATGTGGCGGCCGATAGCCTAACGATAGGATCGGCCCTTATGCAGGAGTTTGATGGAAAGGAAAGGGTAATAGCTTACCTTAGCTGAAAATTGTTGGATCCAGAAACAAGGTATTCGGCTATAGAAAAACTCTGTTTATGTGTTTATTACTCATGTATCAAATTTTGGCACTATCTGCTAAATGCTGAATGTGTGGTGGTATCTAGTTTTGATGTAATTAAACACATGTTATCAATGCCAATTTTGAATGGAAGGATTGGCAAACGGGTATTGGCACTGTCAGAGTTCAATCTGAAGTATGAATCGGCAAAAGTAGTGAAAGGCCAGATAATTGTCGATTTTATTACTCAGCACCATGATCTTTCTATTGAGGCAGTTAATATCGCCCCATGGGCATTGTTTTTCGATGGATCATAGTGTGACAAGGGTGGTGGTGCTGGTATTCTCTTGATATCCCCATGTGGAAAAATATTTGAGTATGCTTTTCCAATTAAATATCGTGTCACTAATAATCAGGCAGAGTATGAAGCATTACTCAGAGGGCTTCGACTACTGATGGAAGTGAAAGCTGTTGCCGTTGAGATATTTGGTGATTCTGAGTTGGTGATCAACCAATTGACAGGGCAATATGAATGCAAGAATGATATATTAAGAGGGTATCATGAACAGTGTAGAGAGCTTTTGAGGAGTTTTTCAATAGTTACTTTGCATCATATCCCTAGAGAGCATAATGGAGAGGCAAATAAGTTAGCTCAAGCTGCCTCTGGATATCGTGAGAATCATGAGATCTTTGCCATAGAAGAGGGTATTTTCGATATTGATCAAATAGATAATGATTGGAGATGTGACATCATCAATTATTTAAAGGATCCATCCCAAAGAGTTTCCCGAAAGCTCAGGTATAAGGCTCTCAAGTTTGTGCTTCTTGACAATCAATTGTATTACAAATCTATAGATGGGGTGTTGCTCAAATGCTTGAATCAAGAAGAGGCCCAAAAGATTATGTTTGAAGTTCATGAAGGGTCTTGTGGAGCACATCAGTCGGCTTACTGAATGAAGTGGATAATCAAAAGAACTGGTTATTTTTGGCCAACTATGCTGGAAGACTATTTTGAGTACTACAAAGGGTGTCGAGATTGTCAGATATTTGGTAATGTTCAGAGAGCACCCGCATCGCATTAAACCCCATAATCAAACCTTGGCCATTCGGAGGATGGGGAATAGATTTAATTGGATGAGATCAATCCTCCATCCGTAAAGGACACAAGTTTGTGCTATTGGCTACGGATTACTTTACCAAGTGGGTTGAAGCTATCCTACGAAAATAGTTACATCGAGAAAATATGGTCAATCTTGTTAAGGAACATATAATTCACAGATTTGGGATTCCACAGACCATAACAACTGATCAAGGGACTTAGTTTACCTCTTCAGAGTTTTGTGATTTTGCCGGAAGCATGGGAATAAGGTTATATAATTCCTCTCCTTATTATGCACAAGCCAATGGCCAAGCAGGGGCATCAAATAAGATCATGATCAAGATCATCCAAAAGAAAATTGATGAGAAAACAAGAATATGACACTTGGTCCTTAATGAAGCACTATGGGCTTACTGAATGGCTTGCCATGGGTCCACGCAAGCATCTCCATATGAATTAGTCTATGGACACAATGCTGTGTTACCTTGGGAGTTACAATCAGGATCAAGGCGAGTTGAGCTGCAGAAGGACTTGGCAGAAAAAGATTACAAGGATTTAATGATGGACGAGTTAGAGGATTTGCATTTGATCCATCTCAAAGCTTTGGAGAATATTGAAAAGAATAAGATGCGTGTTGCCAAGTACTACAACAAGAAGGTTAAAGCCAAACAATTTGCAGAAGGAGACTTGGTTTGGAAAACGATATTGCCAATTGGTACAAAGGATAAAACATTTGGCAAATGGTCTCCAAATTGGGAAGGACCTTTTCGGGTTGTGAGTTGTGCACACAGTAACGCATACATCTTGAAGACATTATTTGGAGAGGAGCTTACAAGAGCTATCAATGGCAGATACCTCAAGAAATTTTATCCAAGTGTTGAAATTGGATCTTGATCGTGACCTAGGTTGGATACAAAATAGCCGATCAACTAAAAATCGCCTTCAGAATTAAGGAGAGAATTTGAAGGAAATAGCCGATATCGTGTATATCGCCTTTAACACAAAGTAGCCGATATCGTGTATATCTTCTTTAGAGCAAAAATAGCCGATACAGTTACATCGCCTTTAGCAATTTTTTAAGTAATATGACCAGCGACAGCTTTGTCTTTCAGCCGGTAGGTTTATCGGGTGGAGATAAAGTGAATTAAAGAGCTATGCTACAAACTGTCATGTCGCGATACAGGGCCGAGATCTAATCGACTAAAGTGATGTCATGCGTTCGGGAAGATGCATTCGGAAGAGTATCACAATTGAAATTCTAGCTAAGGAATGAAAATTTCACGAGAACGAGACACAACAAATAAATGTCATCACAGACGAGCAAAGACAGGGGAGAACCAACATCCTTCATTAAAATTTTTTTATTACACCCACATCAATCCTAATACAAGCTACTCCTCTTCGTCGGCGAAGAGCTTGTTGAGGACTGATTGGGGGTGGGTGGCGTCGGCCCTGGCGCGGGCATGGTCGTCGTACTCCGCCAGGAGATCGTCGATGTCGTCGATCTCGTGGGGGAGCCCGCCCTGGAAGCCGACTGGCACGGAGGTGTACTCGTCCCTGGTCCAGGACGATACCCCCGCCAGGCCAAGGGCAGTGCCGAGGTGCACACCGTGGAGGGCGGCCTGATCAACCTGACCAGGCACAGCCTCAAGGCGGTCCGCGACCGTCGCCTGGCGTTCACCTGGTCGGCAACCGCCGTTGCCGCCGCCTTCAGACAGTTCAGCTCCTCGGAGAGGTCTGCAAAACAGAAGAAAGACAAGCCGATGAACAAGTGAATCGGAAAAACAGGGTGTGAGCAAGGTTCAAGAACTGCCATACTGGTGACGGCATCGCAGTAGGCACGCGCGGCTGGTCCTCCCACTCCAGCTCGGCAATCCCATGCTTCTTGGTTTCTTCACCAAGAAGCTCCTTTGCCTCATCCCTCTCGCGGAGGTAGCGGACGGCGTCGTCGCCGCTGTACGGATTCGGGATCTCCTCATCCGCCCGACCCCACGGGTAGGGGTGGTACGAATTGCCGGAGGACGAACCCGATGAGGCGGGAGCCGGGGCAAGAGCCGGAGCAGGAGCCGGAGCTGGAATCGGAGCGGGAGCAGGAGCAGCTGCCGCGGCTGGCGGAAGGAGGTGCCATTGGCCGGAACCCATCCTCGTGATCGAAACGAGAGAAGAAAATCAAGATTGGCTAATATGAAAGAAACCACGAGAGAAGGCGAAAAAGTATTTTCATCACCTCAGACGGCGGCCGCTACAGTTGCTCCCCTCTGCTACATCCACTGCCGGAGCGGGAGCAGGAGCAGGAGCATGAGAGCCAGCCCGGGCAACTTGCCTCCTAAAGTTGGAGACGTATTCACCGGTGATCCCTACGCCCCTGAAACAAAATCGAGGAGATGGATAAATAACCACAAGGGGGCAAGGAATGGAATCAAGATCGGGTAAAAGAAGTCGAACAACACAAATCAAAGAGTCGAAGGAATCTCACCGCCGGCGCCGGGTGTTGCTTCCCTCCGCCGCGTCCTCGAGCGGACGCTTTCCACGGTCGCCGCCGCTCGCCATGGATGGTGTTGGGGTTTTCTGGCTCGAGATGGAAGAGGAAGTGGAAGAGATGAAGGAGTGGCAACTGCTTGGATGTGGTGATGATGGGAGCCGAAAGGTGGCCCTATTTATGAATGTTGGGAGCCGTGGCAGAGCCTTCGGGAAAGCCAAGCGACGAAATAGGGTTTTCCCACTTCTATGGGCCGATATTGGACTGGGCCGGACCAGTCATTGCTATCGCTTTAGTTTCCAGCGTGCGCTCGGCTAAATGTCTGAGGATCATTCGGCTAAAGCGTAAACTTGGATTAACAAGCGGTTGCATTCAGAAAAATACTTGATGAGTAAAGAAACAGTTGTATTCAGAAAGCCGACGGCATTCGGCTAAGGGGTAAGTAGCCGGAAAGGAAAGAAAAAATTCTATTTTCCCAAAATGTATGAGAGGTTTTCAACATGACTTGTTCAGAAGAGCATAGTGTTACAGCATCACAAGCCAAATGTTCACACGTTCGAGAAAGGAGTTGATGGCATTAATGGCATCGTCTTGATTTGGTTGACTTCATCAAGGGTTTTCGATCTTCTTCTTCGATTCCTGGATCTTGGACAATTTGCTCTTAATTTGCCGAGTTTCTTTTATGACCGATGTTATCTTAACTTTAGCCGAATCAAGAGGAGGCGGATTGGCAAGCTTAGCTTCATGTGACTGAATTTTGGCATTCGGCTAGGCCAATTCAGCTTCCAGCTTGGTTCTCTCAGCCCTCATGGTCTGCAACTCCGGTTCTAAAGTGTCCAAGGAGTGTTTGGTCGACTTGATCTCAGAATAGAGCTCCTTGACCTGCTATTCTTTGGCCACCTTATCACTTTCTAGGTTGGCCTTGGTAGTGGTATTTCTGTTTGCCCTCTTAATAGCAGCAAAATGATCGTCGAGATGGAATAAGGCTTCCAGAGTAGCTTTAAGATCAGAGGGAATCTCTTGATCAATGGGATCTGCAATTTCCCTTATCTGATCTGATTCCCGAGTCAAGGTAACAATGTCTTTATTCAGGAAAAGAATGATCTCCCTCAGTCTGGCTTGATTCCCTGATGATAATTGCTGGCTGGAAGAGACCTCTTCATCTTTGTCTTCAGCAAATTCTTCAGCAATGAGGGAAAAGTTAGCCTGTGGATGAGCAGTATCCTGTTAATAGACAGAGAAGATGATTTAGCCAAATGCTTCAATTTAAACAGAAAGTAACTAGAGAAGTGAAAGTGTTACCTCTTCGGCAAAAACTTGATCAATTGCTTCCTGAGTAGGCTCGATGTCTTGAGAAGTTGGTACAATGGCTACCTCAGGATTAACAACCTCATGGCTTGTTGAAATATCTTGCATAGCCGGGGTTGGTAAATCTGGAGCCTGATGAGGAAGGAATTCTTCTATTGCTTCTCCTTGTTCATCTGGATCATAAAGACATGGGATGAAAACTAGTGCACAATTAAAAAGGAAAGAAACACAAAATGCAGATACATACCGGTGATTGCCAACGGTTTCATTGGCATGCGACCGTAGAAACTTCGGGAGAATCTTCCAAGTTTACTATTTTTTGAGCTCGAGGGCTAGTTTGTACTGTTGAAAGAATGGTGAATATAGATACACCAACAATGATGATAGAAAGATCGGGGGCATTCATATCCGAGGGAGTGTTTTGGCTTTCTTTGACCTTGTTTTCTTGGGTATGGCGGTGTCCTTGATAGGAGAGGAAGGAATTTTCCTCTTAAGGTCCTTCAAAAGCACTGTATCATCGCGGGGATCCTATTGAAGACGCCGGAGATGGAGCATTATGTCCTAAAGGCGTATAGGCCGGGTTGCCGGTATTGAACTTCGGAGGGCTTAGAGGGGCATTATCTGTTCAAAGGGATGCTTAGAATACTGAGCAAAAGCACAAGAATAAGAGAAGCTCGAGAAAGTTACCTCATCATCGAAGCAAATTGTGGAAGCGAGTTTGACGCAGAGGGTGGACTTGAGTCTTTGAAAATGTGAGAATGCCATTCTTGCCACCATGAGTTGAATGAGGGATGAGCAACTACGGTTATCACCAGAGGATCAGGTGCATATGATGAGAATTTGCATCCAAGATTGAAGACCTTGTTAGCTTCAGTGCTGTTGGACAATGTTTCCCTAGGCCTTATGATGCTTAAAAATATAGCCTTGGGGGCAATTGGCCAAATCCCACCCGCTGGCAAACACATTTGGGTTGTAGAATTCATATGTTGGGTTCACCAACCTGCCATGATGAAATTCTGCTGGCAGGGCACAAGGCCTGATGAAGGATTTGAAGATCTCTTTGGATTCATCATCTGAACAACCAAGCTCATAGCTAAATTTGCAAGGAAGGGTCAGATCTGCATTCTCTTTGTAAGGAAACCAGGTTATTTGGTTAAATCTCTTATCGAAAACCTTGAAGAGATGACCCAGGTCTATGTTAATGACAATAGATGATGCAGCTTCACCATATGTACGCGGGACTTAAATCTAGGGTTGTCACCTTCAAAGATAGTTAATTGATGGAAAACCCAAGCTATGGAGGTCAATTTGAAACAATGCGGGTGCATATATAATTGCAACCACATCGAACCAGCCACCAAGGGCCATTGACACAAGAGATTTCACCACGATTCCTCATCTGAACGGTGATCAGATGCATCATATGGTAAACAGCTCCTAGAAGATATTTGCCCAGGGGGATTAGTTGGCCTGTAGCCAAATCTTCAGCCATCACTATGTGATTCAAAGTGGGCTCGTTGGACTTGCTGCAAAAGATGAACTGCGCATGACCACATGTTCATGAAGGCCCTGTGCTCCTTATCGAATCTGACACCGGTTGATGCATAAGACCGAATGTGCTTGACCCATCCAGCTCCTGAATTGACTGATTTCTGGGTGCTAGTACCCTTGTACTTGTTCGGGTATGCTGGCTTTGTGATGTTCAGCCCAGTCATCATAAAAATGTCTGCCAGAGTAATAGACATTGGGCCATGGCCAAAAATGAAAGCGTTGACAGCATCGGACCAAAAGTGTGAAGCAGCTATCAGGAGGGAATCATTTCTTGGCATGTCAGCTAATGACAGCTCCAGGCAGTGTTGGATATCTTGTGTCTCCCAGAGATCACTGTTCTTAGCACGCGTGCGATACCAATCGCGCCATCCTGCAAATTGAGGGAAGGGGCCAAGTTTTGAAGGTGTTTGGCCATCTGTTTGGGGGGAGCAATCCTAGACTTAAACGAGATCCTCAAAGTCTCCTTTTCAATAAATTCCCTCGGATTAGAATCTCCCAATGGACCAAGAAAGAAGGATTCAGGTTGGGCGAGATTAGGAATCAGAATCTCATTCCTCATTTCCTTCAGGTGAGAGGCAGGGATGAATGAGTTGAAGACACATCAAGAATTAATTCAGAAAATTGCCGAATGAGTAAAGCAAGTAGGGTTACCTCTAGGAGTTCCTCTTGGGCTCCCGTCGCCATAATGGAGCGGATTGAAGCCTCCGTCACCATCAAAGGAGTGATGCAAACTCGGTTCTCGGGTGGCGGTTTGTGGGTGTTAGCGGTACTGACCTAGGCGAGGGGCGCTTGTTGTCAATTTCAAAATAAAAATCTCTTTTATCTCAAAATTGAGGGGGCATATGTTAACACCGAAATTTGGTAAAGGATATGACAGGTAGGCCCATGGTCGACAGAGAGAAGGATTCGGTAAGAGCATATGCGGTCGGCTGATTTTTCACAATTCGGCAAGTGATCAAGCGGTCGGTTATCCTCAGTTGAGCAATGACTTCATTCGGGAAGCGAAAAAATGGCAAGAGGGGATTGACCAAAAGGGGAAGGAGCCGTAATGATCAAGGACTCCGATCAAGTTTAGAGTTAGGATCATGTATTTTTCAATTTTGTTTAATAAGTCGTAGTCATTTAAGACTCATGTCTTGTCCAGGGTATAAATATAAACCCTCGACCATTGTAATAAGAGTTCACAACCAATTCAATACAACCGGCCCCGTGCCACCTTTCGAGTCCTTCTAGTCATGTCGTCGAGTTCTTCGAGAGGAACAATCGATCCGTCGACCTCCGTAAGTCCCGGCAACCTTGCTATCATGTCTAGTATCATGCGGTGGATTTAGATTATGATGCAAGTAGTCTCATTGTTTTAGCTTAGAACATGCGGTAGATCTAAGCTCGATCATGGGAGGTTTTTGATTATGCCTTGTATCGTGCGGCGGATTAAGACATGAGTAAAGATAGTTATCCGGCTCTATTAGATTTGGCAAGATCTAATTGATTCATTAAGTTATCATGTGTTGCATGTTTTATTTAATGTTTTATTTGCAACACTCTTTTGCCCAATCTAGATTGATACTCTTTTCGGCTTTTGATCATCCTTTCATGTTTATTCAATATCAAGTGGATCAAGTATACACAGCCGAATTAGATCAATCAAGATGTCACGTGTTGCGGGTTCATGCACGTTAGAGCATCTAGATCTTGGTTAAGGCTGGATATCGTGCGGCAGATGTAGGCTTTGCTTAGTTCTAGATCGTGATAGCTTGCTTGTTCCTTCTTCATGGATCCCGATTCGGCAATCTTGTCGATACGGTTATGCTTACACGTGTGATGAGTATTTATGGATCTGTTTAAGACAATTGCATGCTTTTAGCTCTTTATTATTAGATTGTATCATGCGGTGGATTGATCTAAGCATAGAGAGTGGCATATGGTCATAGTAAGTCATATCATGTGGTGGATTAGCTTGCTCTGGTATGTGCTCGACGGGTTTATGAAGGCTAGACGTGCGGCAGACTAGTTGGATTGGCCTATGCATGTGTTATCTTAGTCAATTTATATTTACAAGTTACCTATTCATAATTATTCATGCATTGACAATGCTTTAGCTCAAAATATAGTTTGTTATGCTTATTATTTTAATCTTGTTCAAACATGTCTTCATCTATACGTTTTCGGCAATCAATTCCTTTTCACATCAGTTATGTTAGATTAGCCGAATGACTTGCAAGCATGTTGGCAGATAGCTTCTATAGCTATATGTCGTCGTAAGTGGCTTCAGGGCCGTAAATATGGAACTGTCTAGTCTCACCCGACACGTTCCAGTTTTGTTCTCATAGTTTTACCCCTTGTCGATTTTCAGGTCAAATCGACTGGCACGCTTCCGGATTCAGACGCCCGGGCACCCGATTGAAGCTAGGCTTTCCGGCTTGCTGTGTGTGAGACACAGTGCGCTTTTTCTGTCAACACTCACTTGCATATATTGCATAGTTAAGCCATGGATCCAAAGGAACTAAATAATATAGTCTTATGTGCATGTGAATGAGGGAATGGGGTGAATGATAGGATGATGATGATAAGGAAATGATTATGAGGGGTGATCACACTTGGTGAACATCTACTTCTACACTTGCTCCTTTGGGGATAACCGACTCCCTTTATTCGGAAACTTTGAAACTTAGGGAAGGACTTGGCTACTCTTTCTTTTCTTTCTCTTCTTTCTTTTTTTTAGAGCAACCAATCCTCTGAAAATAAAACTTTAGCAACGGGTAGTGTATAACTTGAAATGATTGTGACTGGAGCTTTAATGTAGGCAAATGGGATGGCAATGATTATTTCTAGATGTTTACTCCTAGGATAGGAGTAGAACCTTTTCTGGATGGAATGAAATGAGTGGCGTATGTATATGTGGATGGATAGATGGATGGATGCGTACTCCCAGGGTAAGAGCAGCATAGGTGCGTATCTCCAGGGTAGAGACAGCACATCATATAGGGAAATGCGTACTCCCAGGGTAGGAGCAGCATAGGTGCGTATCTCTAGGGTAGAGATAGCACAATATGTGGTGGATATGGATCTATATGTGGGTGGTACCTCTAGTGACAGAAGTAGCACAGAATGAATGTAACATTTATAAAATGGGTGCATGCTTCTGAGGACAGAAGTAGAATAGATCAATGGATGGAGAGCACATAGTATTAACTTTAACTGCATGACTGTTTCCTTACGGGTCCACAGCATAACTACACTCAATGCCTATAAAATGATCTATATAAATAGATGGGTTTTCCTAATCTAGTAAGCATGAATATATGGATGTGGTGGGAATTTAAACTCTCATCATAAAGGAACTCATCATGCAGGAATTTAACATTTTCATAAATAAATTCTCCAGAACTCTAGTATCTCTAGGAACAAGATGGACATCAGCTCAAAACTTTCCCATATCATACCCGTCAAACACCTAGACTTAGATCAAGTGTTTGCTACCCACAAGTTTCGGGTTCACAAACAAATCTCAAATCTAAACGGTTGTGTCCAAAACTTGGGAGAGTGCAAGATTGAAAACTAGGTACTTGAAAAGGAATTACGGTAGAGCAACTATTCATCATCTCCATGTAGAGTTTATTCTAGGAAATAACTTAAAGACAGTTACAAGAGCTCTCCAAAAATTAGAAAAGATAAATAAGAAAATCTTTCTGGGTTTCTATGGTTATGCATCTTTTTTAGTTGTTTTAACAAAGCACACTCTAACAAGGCATAAATAGATAAGTTGGAAACACTTAACTCGGTACATGGGGATGCTTTCCCCCAAGCTAGACGTTGACATAGTCTGTTGATGTTGATAACAGGCAATGAAGACGTTCTAGTCCTCCTGGAGTATCGTGGATAGTTGCTGTTGGAGACAGCACTTGAGTGTTGCGGGCAGCACTCCGACAGGGGACTGGATGTACTTCTGCCTGTTAGCTCTTCTTGATCCTTGATGTTCTGTGAAGCTCAAATAGACAGCAAGGCTTGTGGAACTGATTAAACGTTAGTGATAAAACCTCTAAGCCTGGGTTGTCTAGAACTTTCCTAACTTAAACTTCCTCTAACAGGATCACAAGAAATATTTTTTTCTGATACAGAGATAATAACGAAGCAACTAAGCTGCAAGTAGGAATATAAATATGCTAAAGTAAAAAAATGCAATCCTAAAAAAGTAATGCTGATAAATACCAAGTTACCTCTTGGCGCGGCATTCGGTGGTTTTAAGTCCTCCGAATAGGACTTGTCATGTTCGCTCATTTTTCAAGAGACGCATTGGCTGGCGCCTCTGATGATGTCGCCTCTTGTGTAGGGATTGATTCTGATTTTGCTTTTACCTTTCACACCTTCTTTGTTGGAGACGGTGACCTTGAGGAGGAGACTTTTTGGAGCACTTGTTTTTCTTCTGATGATGGTACCTCTTCAGGTTCTTTTACAATATCCTCTTCTTCTGGGTACCGATCTTTGTATCTTGACACTTCTCCCTCATAGTCAGCCCATCCATCTGTAGTGATGTTCTTCTTGTTCGGGCGACGGGTACGCTGCCTTCTCCTTGCTCTGTTCTTCTTGGGCTCCTCAGTGATTATATAATTATTGTTGAAGTAGCGGCGTACCTTCTCAGTGGGAAAGTGGAAATGAATCTCTCCTGTTCCAATGTAGATGATAGCTCTGGTGGTGTTGAGGAACGGTCTCCCTAGGATGATCGGAGGGTCGTAGTCATCTCCCATATCGATGACTAAGAAGTTTGTGGGGACATAATGGTCATCTATCTGGATGAGGACGTCCTTCACTTCTCCTTCGACGAAGCGGAATGTCTGATCTGCCATCTGCAGCTGTGCATAGGTGGGCTCCAAAGGCATAGCACCATATAGATATTCATAGGTTACCTTGGCCATAATGTTGACGCCCGATCCGGTGTCACAGACAGCTTTATTGAAGGAGCTTCTATTGGTGGAGCATTGAATGGTTGGGACACCTGGGTCGTCTTTCTTGATCAGACGTGGGGACCTGAGTAGGTGGTCATGCTCCTTATGGACTGCAGTGACCATCCTCACTGTCTCCATCTTCTTGGTCTTCTTATCCTTGATCTTGTTCTTCTTAGCTGGATTCATCTTCTCCTTCTCATTGTTCTGCTGATGAGGGTGTGCTGGGAACTGCAGCACTCTGTTCTTGAAGAAGAAGGTCTCTCTCTTGCCCTTGATGCTGAAGATAATCTTGGCAGTGTTGGCGTATATGATAGCTCCAACAGTGTTCAAGAATGGTCGTCCCAGAATGATGGAGGACCTTTCATCACTTCCTGTATCCACTACCATGAAGTCCGCAGGAACATACGAGTTGACTGATCTGCAAGCTGCAAGCACATGGTTGTGTATGCTAAGGGACATCTGAATAACTTCTCGTATATCACTCTTGGCATGATGTTGATGCTTGCACCGAAGTCACAGATTGCCTCAATGAAGTTGGTACTTCCAATGGAGATCGGAATAACTGGTCTCCCTGGATCGCCCTTCTTGATTGGCAGAGTTGAATCAATCCATGACCCTTTTGACAGGTCACTCCAGCTGCTTTATGCATTGAATATATCAACAAGATTTGCAGTCTCTAGCCCTTCCGGTTGTCCCGGCATTTTACCTTGGTCGATGGAGGGAACAAAGTTGGCAAGCTGTTGCACCTGAGACTCTAGCATTTTATTGAAGCTGAGCTGATTCTTGATGGCATTCGAAAATCCATCCATTCTATTGCCGATTGTCTCTAGGACTTTGTTATTTGATGCCAGCTTCTTGGACAAGTTGTCCATCAACTTGCCTTGATTCAGCACTAACTCTCTCAAAAGCGGCTGATTGTAATTATTGTAGGAAGAGCTGTTACCTTGGTAGTTGCCCGAGTAAATGCCTGAGTAGTTAGGCCTCTGCTGTTGATTCCACCCTTGATTCTGCTGAGGACGGTAGTAATTGTTGTTGTTGTTGTTGTTGAGGTAGTTCACGCCCTCCTTCAGCTCTGGGCAGTTAGCACCTGTGTGCCCAGTCTCTCCACACTCTTCACACGTCATGCGAGCATCATGTATATGCATGACTTCTTTCTTCTCCGTGGCTCTCTCATCGAGCCTCTTCATTAGCAGGTCCATTTTGGCAGACAGCATGTCCACCTCCTTCAGCTGGTGCATTCCTCCACCTCTCTTGCGGGTCTGAGTCCTTTCTTCACTCCAACCTTGGTTGGATGCCATCTTTTCCACAAGAGCTATGGCTTGAGGAATAGTGAGTGATAAGAATGCACCTCCAGCAGCAGCATCCATGGTCTCACGTGTGGTGTTGCTGAGCCCATGATAGAATGTCTGCATGAGTGGCCAATTCTCCATGCCATGATGAGGACATTCGAGGATGTAATCTTGAAAGCACTCCGAAGCTTCTGGGACAGTCTCATCATGTTGTTGCTGAAAGCTTAATATCATCCCATGAAGAGCATTTGTCTTGCCCATGGGGAAGAACTTTGCCAGGAAATTGGTGGAACATAGTGCCCACGTAGTATTCTTCTCCTTATTGGCATAGAACCACTGCTTCGCTCTCCCCAAGAGTGAGAATGGGAAGAGGCGAAGTAGTGTAGAATCTCTGGGGACATCCTTGATGGTGAATGTGCTACTAATCTCCAGGAAGTGTTGGAGATGAGCACTAGCATCTTCATGGGCCTTCCCACGTAACCGGCTTGCTTGTACCATATTGATCGGCGCGCAGGCTTGAGCTCGAAAAAGCTGTCAATGTCATGGCGGTCCAAGACGGATGTTGTCCGTAGTGGAGCCGAGAACTCACGGAGAGACTTGTTCGCCATGGCTTCAAATCTTGGTGTCAAGTCTCGGACGAAAGATAGACGCCGCTCCGACAAACTTTCAAGTTGAGTTGATGATGATGATTGATTGGTCTTCTTCAACTTGTTTCTGGTCTTCCTGAATAAAGCTTCTGGTTTGTCAATATAATTGTTAGGAAGAGTTGTCTTTTTCATACATTACCCTGCATAAGATACATAAAATAAACAAAAGACAAGGGTAAGGCTGTATGAGTAGAGAATGGTGACAGCGCCCAATCTCATTATCTAGTGCAATGCTTCTCATTATCCATTGGCTTTCAACCTTCCTCGGCAACGGCGCCAAAAATGCCTGTTGACATTTATTAAGTGCAACTGAAATATGGAGGGTTCCGCAAGCGCATAGAAAATATCATCGTAGCATTTTAACCAGGAGTAAACCAGGTATCATTATTTATAATTTTACCATTGGGAAGGTAATGCACTGGATAATGAGTGATGAGCAATGTACATGTGATGGTGGAGAGCTTAACCTTGTCTGCATCTATCATCTCATACAGGATAAGTGTCACATAAAATATAGGAACGAACGATAATTGACATAAAATAAATGAGAGCATTTAGCCACATAAAATGATAGTAACCATCTCAACTTAGCACTCTGAGTTTATAACACTAGCATGGACTAGGACGATCTAGGGTGTAATCCTATGTTATTCTAACTATAAAGTCAAAGCATACAATGATTAGTGCAAGAACATCTAGCAATCATGGCGGGGAAAAGGTTATATCTATGCATAGTGATATTACCGGAGAAGACTAGAGACATAGCAATGACTTCAATGTAATAGGGGTATTCTGCTAGACCTATACTCGGGAGAAGGACTACAAAGGACTCAACAGGACTGTCACTCCCGCGATCTACCTCACGATCTGGAATATAGGGTGCAATTGCAGATAAATACGGTCTAGGCACCATGCCTACACTGTCACATCTGGGATTTTTGAGCACTTTCTAAAAATCCCAATGCACATTCACTTTGCATTTTCATCATGAGCATTTGCTAATGACAAGTGCTTGATGTGATGCTCACTAAGTTCATTTAGACTTGAAGATGATTTCAACATGATTAGGGGTCATGCTCATGGCCCTAGCAGATTTAATTATGCTTTTAGACTTAACTTGTTTTGGAGTACCTGGCTAGAGTCTTCAGAAAGTGTTTCTCGAAAACTCCAAATGCTTTTTGGGGTCTAAAGGTTTTAGTTAAAGTTTTTCATGAGGATTAAAACTCCTAATGACCACTTTGCTTGAAAATGGGTCTAAGCAATATGTTTAGGGGGTTTAAGTTCGGCATAGGGGCTGATTTCTTATTTATTTGATTTTAAGTGATTTTCTTTGGAAATTTCTATTTCAAAAACGGTTGGGAATTTGACAAAACCTTCTAAAGATGAAATGATATACTCTTTGAGAGGATCATTTTCTATGTTGGGAGTTTTTCTAAATTTGGCCTAGTTTGGGAGATATGAGAGGGTGAAAACAGGGGTTTAATTCGATTTTAAATTTAAAAAAAAGAAAAAGACCTCACATGTCGGTCTCTCCACCGACAGGCAGGGCGTCGTCCCCTTGGCGTCGACAGGTGGCCGGGGCGCGTGTCGCCGCCGGGCGCGCGCCACCGCCCTCGAGGGGGGTATACCCCGACCTCGGGTCGCCCGCGTCGTCATCGTCGTCATTTTCATCTCGTCCACTCCGTCTCGCTCTCCTCCCTCTCCTTCTCCACCATCGCCGGCCGCCATCGCCATTCGCCATCGCCGCGAGCAGGGGAAGCAGAGGGTAAGCGCCATCCGCAGCCGCCTTCTTCTTCTTCTCCGGTGAGAACACCGGCGAGGTCGGGCCGAGCCCCGAGCACTCGATCCGCCCCTTCCTCTGGCCCTTGAGGTTCGTGGGAACCCGAGACGCGATGGGGCGCTGCCGATTGGACACCCGCGGCGAGTCGCCGGCGCGGTGTGCTCCGGTGGTGCCGCAGCCCGCCTCGGGCACCATCTTGACCGCCCTGCACTGGGGGAGCTCCTGGCGATGACCTCGAGGACCGGGACCTCACCGACGGCGAGGTTCGCCGCCGGAGGGGAGGTTCCCCTGCCCTGGCTCGCTGACCGGTGGGACCCACGGGCCCACGGGGCCCAGCTGGCAGCCGGTGGGCGGGGTGACCGGGGAAGACACTGGGTACGAACCCCGGGTGGATCTAGCACGGCTCGAACAGACAGTGGGGATGAATCCCGTGTGCGCATAGCATTTTCGGGTGGGGAAATTCTGGAAATGAATTTCCAGAATTTCTATTGTACCTTGTGATTTTTGTATCTCGAGTTGTACTTGTCCAAATGAAATGATTCAAGTTCCTAAATTCATATCTTGAGGAGCTTTATGCTGTGGAATTTTATGGGAATTTTTGGGGAAACTGTTCTGTGCAAAGTATTTTAAATTTGCGTAAAAAGGGTTTTAGGTATTGTTGGTGTTCGCCCCGAGGACCGAACACCAGCAAGTGTTGACCGAAGACTAGAACGAAAGTAAGGGCGAAAGTTAATAACGAAAGTATACAACGAATGCTTACAGCGAAATGAAACAAACAGCTTTATTCCATTCCAGCATCGGTCCCTTTACAAAATGCCCCTGGGGGTCTATTTATAGTAGTCCATGGACTTTTACATGACCAAAATACCCCTGAATCTAAACTTCTATCTTTAACCACGTGAAGGGCAGAACTATCTTTTTCCCCTTTAAACCGACCTTCGCGCCCACCTCCAAGGCCTGGTCGAACCCATGACGGCCCAATTCGGCCCATGAAGCTCGGCCCATCAATCACCTGTCACAAGCCAAATATCCGTACAAGACAGTGAAACCAAGTCGGAAATCGAAACCCACTTTCGCCTCAGCTTTCGACTATAGGTCGAAAGCTAAGACTCACTCAGTTTCTGATTCACGAAAGCGCGACTCGAGACGAAAGCCAAGACCCACTCAGCTTTCGACCGTTTGAGTGGGCGAAAGAGCTTTGCCCCTCGTCTTTCGCCTGACTTTCGATTTGCCAAAACCCAACAAAGCGCTACTAAAGGCGAAAGACTTTGCCTCTCGGCTTTCGCTCGCTTTCGATTTGCCGAAACACGAAGCGCCGCATTGGGCGAAAGTCTTTGCCTCTCAACTTTCGCCCATTGCTTTCGACCGCCGAAACCCGAAAGCGCTACATTTGGCGAAAGACTTTGCCTCTCAACTACCGGCGGTGGACTGGTGAACGGGGGTGGACCACTTCCGATCTACCCCCAACAGTAGCCCCTTAGCGCTGTTGCAGCTTAACTCATTTGGCCAAGACACGCTAATAATCTTTCGCCAACGCTTGCCCCCGAGAATTTGTTCGAAAAATCTCTAAACTCGATTTCTCAATTTTCGGAATTCAAGCTTTGAGTTTTCGACCAAATTTTGAACTTCCCGCCATTTTCCTTCATTAATGATGAAATTTTTCATTTTCTTTATTTATTTTTAATCTGATTTATCCTCTCGGGATTCGTGCCTGGTGGGGGCGGTCGCGTCGGCTCGCAAATCGAGGCGACCGTTGCCGACCGCGCCTACATAAGCCGCGCCCCCCCGGTGGATCTCACTCATTTGCAAGCTGCTGCCTTCACGCTCGCGCCTGCTTCCTTTCGCTTATTGCTTTCGCCAGGCGCTTTCGCTTAGCCGCCCTGCTTGGAGCTTCCGCCTGGCGCTTTCGCCACAGGGGTGAAGCCTAGTCCGACTTGCTTTCGGTGAGTTTTGTCTTCTAGCTTTCGCCTTCTGCTTTTATTTTTGCTTTCGTGTGTTTTTTATTTCGGTCTTTCACGTTTTTAGATGGCGAGTGAATCTTCTTCCACGAATTCCTCTCGTTCTAATTCTTCAGAGCATTCGTCTTCTGCTAACGACGAGGAAACCAAGCAAGTCCCTACTAGCTCTAGTTTGGAAGACAGCTCAGAAAGTGAAGAGCAACCTGCTCCCCCAATTGCTGCTATTCCGCTACGTGCTTTTGATGCAGCGGACGAAGATGTCGAAATTGACGACACTTTCGAAATTCCTGCTTTTCTTCCTACGGGCGGAATTGATCTCTCTCATCATCCGGATGACCGATCTGAGCCCGATCTTGAAGAAGCTCCAGCGAATGATTCTGACGCTGGGAGTGATAATGAGCCAGAGGATGTAAATGTGGAAGTTACTGCGACCTCCCAGGCCAATCTTAAGCCAAAAGATTACGTGTTCCGGTTTATGAGTTGAAGGTGTCGAAAGTTGATGAGGACGAATTGGATAGTTATGTGTCGAAAGGATACATGACTCAGGCAGTTCGTGATAGATGCGAGCTCGGAAGATGAGACTATCCCCGAGCCCAAAGAATATGAAGCTATTGTTTTTGCGACTACTTCCGAGTCAAGGTGACCATTCCATGTGAACCGTTTGTTGAGGAAGTTCTTGGGAGATTTGACCGCAACTTCACCATTTTACACCTAATGGCGTTAGTGGTCTGAGCATTTTTGCTATGGGACTAAAGTTCATCGGTTGCCCACTTAATTCCGAATCATTTGTGCGGAATTACAGTGGTTATGGAAGATTGAACACCAGATCTGATAAGAAAAGGAAAATTTGGTACACTTCCGAATATGGTGGCTATAACTTCACCTCTCGCCTCCATAATCGCCTCCAAACTTTGGTACCATTTTACAAGGGTAAATGGTCAGGCTGGAAGGACCATTGGTTTTATATTCGTGTCTGTGAGGCAGAGGATGTTGAAGCTGCGAAAGCTGAAGGATTGGAAAATGCCCATCCTTTAGTGTCTCAGCTTTCGCCAATGGTGGAGGGAGCGAAAGCCGAGTTTATTCCGAGCCGGGTGAGGAAGAGGCTAGCAAGTTTTTCTCGCTTGTTTCCAAGCGGACTAGCCGTGACTTGACGGAAGAATGGATGGTATTGGGGCGATTACCTCTTGACCCTAATGTTGTTTTTGACCGTTTTGTCTCAACTCCCTCAGGATGTTCGGCTCCTGATACTCATTTCGATCATCTAACGAAGGCGATAAGCTAGAGTATGCGGAGCATATCGAAAGTTGTGTCTACGAGATATTCGGTCCTTATGGCAAAAAGGAACATAAGCTATGCGTCCAACTCGGATTACCGGCGCACGACTAAATTGAATGTTTGATTTGATTGGTGTTCCGTACTCTAACAAAATCGATCCTCAATCTGTTGAAGAAACGGAAGCTGTCCCGAAAAAAAGTGGACGAAGGGGACGCCCATGATCGACCCGGGGACGCGGTGGGCGTGCACCGAGGACTCAAGTCCTTGAGCAGAAAAAGCGAAAGTCGCGATCTTGGGAGGTTCGTCGTTCGAACCCGGCGATGTTAAGTTCGGAAGGGAAATTGCGAAAGCCGTTAAACCGAGTTGCGGTGTGACTTTCGGTAGAACCGGGCTTGGGAATGTCTCTTTATGAAATGGTTGGATTTGTTTATTTCGATAGTTCGTGAATTGAAGTTTCGTTTTCCAAATTTTTCTGTTTAAGTGATAGACTTTCGTTTGTTTCTGACATTCTCAGGCTGAAGAAGAAGAAGAAAATACTATGGCTGGACGTGCCAAGATTCCGGATCCTCGGATGCTGGACGACGATGACACTACGTCATTTTTGAACCTTGGGTCCGGCCTTAGCGAAAAGCGTTCCGCCGCTGCATCAGATAAGGAACCAAAGAGACAAAAAATTTTTGCTCTTAAGATTAATGAGCCTGCTGCGGCTCCTAAGGAAACTTCGAAAGAGCTTTCAAAAGTGTCTAGCCGGCGCCAATCGCCGAAAGTTGGTAAGTCTCGATTCTTCAAAGAATCTTTGGTTGAGAACATCTTTCGGGGTCACTGTTCGGACACGGCGGTGGATTTAGACTCGTGTTCGACGATCATGGCGAGATGGTGGTTTATTACGGGACCAGTTCTTCCGAAGAGCGTGACCGGTCGAGAAAGAGCTTACAAGATCTCAAACTCTCTTGGGTTTCCCTTGAGACACTCGCTTAATGGCGAAAATTGGGCACGAAGATATGGGCATTTTCCCGAATGCCGCGGCGCCGCAGCCACCTTGATGAAGCGGCCAAGTCCTTCGGTATGCCGCAAGTTGAGAATTCTTTGCTACGGTTCAAGTTTGTGATGGTCTTCATGATCGCAACTTCTCACCTTATCCAGTAAACTTGCTATTGAGCTTGTTTATCTTTTCAGCTTTCGATAATATTCTAATTTGATTAAGCTTTCGATTATTACGTTTTTAATCTTTCGATTTGTTTTCTTTCATAAAGGCGGTGATGTTGAACCGCTCTCTCTTCAAGAAAGACGAAGCTAAGATCTCTTCCCTTCGGAAGACAATTACTGAGAAGGATGAACGGATTAACAACCTGGAGAAGGCAATGCAGAAGTTGAAGAAAGATCTTGAAGAATCAAAAAGGAAGTCTGAAGCTCTTGCCGCCGAAAAGGTTTCGCTTGCGGCGGAAGTTGTTCAGCTCAACCAGACGGTTGACGAGCTGCGTAAGCACGAGGAAGATTTTCTGAAGGACCTCAGCATCGAAGGACGGAAGGTCTTCCTTGCTTATAAAAATCTGGTTGAGGGGTCGGCTCGGAAGTTGAGCTGCCCTGTAACTTGCCGCTGTGGAATATATGACTTGGCTGGTGGATGAGCTTTCGAGCTATGAGGACGTGCAGAACACCGGCCGTGACTTTGCTGCCCTTGAATCCATCAACGCTTTCGCACAAGCTCTTCGAGACCATGGATGCCCTCATGCATCCGAAATGGCGATTAAGGCGCCTAATGAGTATTATAAGCGCCGCGCCGATGCGAAAGCTGATGCCAACCACTTTTACGATGAGTTTTGGGTGAAAGGCGGCCGTGACCTTGTGCTCATTCGCGCTGCCGTTTCGCGTGGCCAGGTGGAGTATTGTTACTTTCGACTTCCGATTATGCTTTATTTTGTTTCTTAAACTATTGACCCCTTCTCCCCCTTTTTGTAGACTTCGGAAGAAAAGAAGGTTATTAGAGCGAAAGTTCAGGATTTCATTGATGCCAGGAATGCTCGTCAACGTCTGCACGCGGAAGCCCAGCTCAGGGCAAGCGGCGAAGCACAACCAACACCTTACGTCGTAGCACCAGCTACCGAAGAGGCTGAGAACACCGAGAACACTCCTCCTGCCGGCGTCGACACTTCCGCCCAGAGCGACCTACCGGTAGCTCAGAATTAGGACCCATGCTTTTGGAAAACAATGTGTGAACTGTGAAAGCGCGATGCTGCGCGGATGTTGTAAAACTCTTGATGCTTTTGTTGTATCTTAAGTACTTTCCGTTTTTGTTTTCTTGCATGTTTTGACAGGTTGATGAGGCTGACTTAGCCGATGCGGCTGAGATTTTTCCTCTTGCTTTTGCGAAAGGTGACTTTCATGTCTCTGGCGAGTCATGGAATCGCTATCGCCAGCGACATCCGGGGCAATCCTTAGGCGTTTTCCTGCGTTCGCGCTTAAGACGAAGTCTTGGATTTGTCGAGCATTGTGAATTTTTGGAGTCATCGCGACACTGCTTCTGGTGAAGGACCTTCCGGAACCAAGTTTTCCGGAAGTCCTCCCAAAGTTCCGAAGGATGAACCTTATGAAGATGTTCCCTTAGAGCGTGCTCATTATAGTTTTATTCCTGTGACCCCTAATATCGATGAGGGGTCCTTGAGAATGCCCAAAGATGAACCCTTTTGAATGTAAGACGTGATTGTAAATTGCAAGTCTGTGTTTTGTGAATAAAAAAGCTCAGATTTCGATATGTGCATCGAATGTGCTGTCTTTATGCTGTCCTTTCGATCGAGCCCCTTTACTCATAGATCGCCGCCGCCCCCATCTTTGAGTTAGGGGCGAGTAGGCTTACAATCTTTCGGTTGAGTTAGTAAAGAAAAATCCCTCGGCTTTAAACTTGTTAAAAACGCCGCCCCCCCATTTTTATAGTTGAGGGGTTTTACGAAGTCACCGATCCGTATTTTATTTTTAACTACACAAATTCGTCGAATGATGAAGTGATGATGACTTTATAAAATTTCAAAAATCGCTGTTACGATCTTTCCGTCAGCCCTTCCGCTAACATTGCAACAGTATTTCAACTGCTGCTACAATTAGGCTCGTTACTTCGATTGGGCAAGTTAAGGGCCCCAAAACCGAAACATGTTGCTCTTGGCGGCGCAAATAATGAAGGGAGCTAATGCTATAAATAAGATGAAAGAAGCTCTCGAAATTGCACCAAAAGGATGAAGATAATCCAGATACGGACTTGCTTGAACAATATACAACAAGTTGGGGTTATCTGGAGGCTCAGGTTTCAATTTGTGGCCGAGTTTTGGATTGAAGTTCCGGGCGCTTTTTCCTCTGACCTCTCGCTCCCAGATTTAGCGAAAGCTGATTTCCTTTTTTCCCGGAGAGTGACTAGTCATTATTCTAAGCGGGTACCCCACGATTTTAGTGATCATTTCTGGTTGCCCAGTTTATATAGACTCCCGAAGCGTTGATACATGCCTTTGCTTGTGTTAAAAAGGTGATGTACCTTTTACTGACGAAGTCTGAAGCTAATTAGCGATTGACATGGAACGCTGAAACTTATTCCATAGTACTATCGTATTTTTTGAATTGAATACAATTGCTTCTATTTGAATGAAATCTGATGCATTGTCAGAATTAATGGGTCTTGATTGCTGTAAAGTTATCTATACTTTGATCCACTGTAGTTGTGTATCTTTTGTATTGAATTCAAAGACTAAAGCCTTCGATCTTTTGTCGGGATTTATGATGTCTAAATGTGAAAAAGTTAGCTTGTCAAAGGTACCATATCTTTCGTCTTAAATGCGGTGATTGCCTCATTCTTGCTATATGGACATTGTAGTCCTATAAATAGCGTACATGGCTCCATTCATTTGCTTTGTCTCATTGTCTTATGGTTGTAGGGTTTCGTAGTAGAATTGTAGTTATTCTTTTGGTTTCTTGGCGGGGGTCTTCTTCCTCACCATTTTGTTGGGAAGAAAACCAACTCCAAGAAACCGAATGCTCCAACTCCGAAGTGCAAAGTCTTGCTTTTCTCTTTAACTTTAGTCGGGAAGTGATCATTTGGTTTCGACTTTTTTCATCCTCCCCGCTTGATTTATGGTGGCGAGGGTGAAAAGATTCGAAACCAAATGGTTAGCTTGGTGACGAGATCTTTTGTAGCAATATCGCAGGTTGTGCTTCTTTCCTACTAGATCTAGCTCTTCTTTTTAGATTCAAATGAATTGATCTTTTGGTTTTTTGTGTCCTTTCATTCTCTCCTGCCTAATCCGTGGTGGCGAGGATGAAAGAGCTCAAAAACTAAATGATTAGCTTCAGATTCTTTAGCTAATGCTTTCCATCAATTGGACGACCTTGTGATCCAGAATGATTGTTGGGATTTCGTAGGTCGGTGATGCTTGAGCTCAAAATAGCTTGTATTTCGCTTATTGAACCCAAGCATGAGCGGCTTCGAAATTTTAATATTGCCCATTCGAAGTATCGGCCTTTTAGTACTTTCATAATTTCCGCATTGATTGTTAGGGTTTCTTAGGTCGGTGATGCTTGAGCTCGAGGTAGGCGATGTTTCAGTTATTGAACTCAAGCATTCACGCCTTTGAAATTTTAACATTGTCACACCGACATATCGACTTGTTGTGAACTTTCGGTTTTAGCTCTTTGAGCTGTTAGACTTGCTCTGATTTTCTCGGAAGCTAAGCCCCTTAGCTATTTTCAGCTTTAGCCATTTTCGGCTTTAGCTCTTTTGAGCTGTTAGGCTTGCTCTGACTTTCTCAGAAGCTGAGCCCCTTAGCTATTTTCAGCTTTAGCCATTTTTGGCTTTAGCTCTTTGAGCCGTTAGGCTTGCTCGACTTTCTCGTAAGTGAGCCCTCGGCCATTTTCGGCTGTAGCCATTTTCGGCTTTAGCTCTTTGAGCCGTTAGGCTTGCTCGACTTTCTCGGGCCGAGCCCCTCGGCCATTTTAAATTTGTAGCCATTTTCGGCTTTAGCTCTTTGAGTCGTTAGGCTTGTTCGACTTTCTCGGAAAAGTTGAGCCCCTCGGCCATTTTTGGTCAGTAGCCATTTTCGGCTTTAGCTCTTTTTTTTGAGTGTTAGGCGTTATGAGAACGGTAGGTTGTTTACAACCTTACCTTGACGACTCTCGCGTTTCGTCGAATATGCAAGGTGTTTGCACCTTGTTTTCGACCTTGTCATGGAACTGGTGCTCTCTTCTTCGGGGAAAAATGTAATAATAGGAAAAAAGGGATACAAAGGATCGCCTCATTAAAAAACCTCACACTTTTCGCAAGGCTCCCCTTGTGAGGAAAAAGAGTGCAAGTCCCAGATTAATGTCTGAAATGTAAAAATGCGAAAAGTGAAATTACATCTTTGTTTTGTATTCTATGGATAAAAGCGACGAAGATTGTACGCATTCCAGGTGTGTGTCAATTCGACGCCTTCTTCATTGATCAACACGAAAGTTCCTTCTTTGACCATAGCCGAGATGATATATGGCCCATGCCACCGTGATTGTAGCTTCCCCGCTTGTTTGGCCGCTTGATGAGGACCATGTCTCCCGGGTTGATGTCCTTTCGTAGCACTTTCTTGTCCCTCCGGCTTTTTGTTTCTTGATGATATTTATCTAAATTTTGTCTTTGCCTCTAGCTTTGTTTGTTCGAAGTTTCGATGTCAATGAATCTTTGGATTGGATTGGTTGCTTCAATTTCGGTTTGAATGATCCGAGCTTCATTTCTTACGGCGTGATTGCTTCTTCGCCGTATAGCGAGACGAAATGGTGTGAAGTCTTGTTGCTTTCTACGGTTTTTGAAATGTTATGGCCCCATACGAAAGTTGTTAGTTCTTGTGCCCATTTGCCTTTCTTTTTTCTTGTCAATATTTTCGAAAGTGAAGTGAATATTTCAGCATTCGCTCTTTATTTCGCTCCATTTGACTTGTGGGTGATTAACGGAGGCGAAAGCCGGTTTATGTTTAACTCTTCACAAAAGCTTACGTATTACGCACGATCGAATTGTTTGCCATTGTCGACCGTGATGTAAGTTTGGCACTCCGAAATGACATATGATTCGTTGCCAAGTGAAGTTGATTAATGTTTTTGACGTGATCTTTGCGAGCTTTCGCCTCAATCCACTTGGTGAAATATTCCAACGCGGCTAGCTGCGAACTTTAGATTTCCTGGAGCTTGCGGAAGTGGACCTACGATGTCTATCCCCATCTTTGCAATGGCCAAGTTGGAATGATCGAACTTGTTGGATTATTTGGGGCTTTTCGATTTTTGCAAATCTTTGACAAGCTTCACATCTTCGGACGATTTCTTTTGCGTCTTTCGCCGCCGTCGGCCGTAGAAACCTTGCCTCATGGCTCTGTGAGCTATCTCATGCGGACCCTGTGGGCACCGCACATACACGAATGTATTTCGGCTAAGAGCTTCTCCCCTTCTTCTTTCTTGATGCACTTGAAGTGGTGCAACTACGCCTTCTTTGTATAATTCTTCCCCAATGATTGTGTCTTGCTTTGTTCTAGACCTCATTCGCCGATATTCTTTTTGGTCTTTGGCTCATATGTCTCCTTGAGAAATGCGACAATTGGTGCTCTTGAGTCTTCACTTGTTATCACATGTATTGCTCTTGGGTTTTCTTCTTCTTTGTTACCGCCTTTAAGGTGAATGTTTGATAAAAAACGTGCGGAGGTAGGGGTGTGTTTTGCGCCGCAGACTTTCGCCAATTCGTCGGCTTTGAAATTTTCTCGATCTTGGGATGTGCCTCGAGTGAACCCAGAGAAGTGCTTTTCTATTCTTCGATTCTTTGCCGGATATCTTGCCGGTTCTCTTTCTTTTTTGTGTACTCTTTTTCAATGTGGCCCACTATCACTTGTGAATGCGATTTCACAATGCATGCGTATGCCCGAGCTCTCGCTTTCGAAGTCGATGCTACTTTGCTTCATATTCATTGTGTTGTTTGTTGTACGAAACTCTAGTCTTCCGCATATCTCGTCTTGGGCCCGCCTGGAGGTATCGGTATAGCTGCAATTTCGGGCGCCGAGTTACACCATGCTCCATCGCAGAAGATTGTTCATGTTGGCTCCTCAAACCTGATTGTCGTGTCGAAAGCTGACGGGGTCCAATCTGCTATGAAGTCGGCAATCACTTGTGATTTTATTGTGGACCTGTGTGTGAAGTCCACTATATACTGGTTTAGTTCTGCCGCCCATTTTCCAATTCTCCCAATTGCTTTGGTATTGCGGAAGAGTGCTTCTAACGGTTGTGCTGAAGTGACGATTATGCGATGCTGTTGAAAATAATGCTTCAGCTTTCGCGAGGCCATTACCACTGTGTAGGCTATTTTCTCGAGTTCCGTGTAGTTCGTCTTTGCTCCTGACAGTGCTTCAGATACATAGTAGATTGGGAATTGTTGAATCTTGCCTTCACTTTCCCTTTCTTCAACTAGTACAGCGCTTACTGCGGTATGAGATGACGCAAGATATAATAGCAAGTCAGCTTTCGCCATTGGTTTGTTCAGGGTCGGAAGTTTTGTGAGATAATGCTTCAGATTTTCAAAAGCCTGTTGTTGTTCTGCTCCCCAATCGAAGTGATCTGCTTGCTTGAGAACTCTAAAGAAGGGTAACCCCTTTTCCGCGGATCTTGCTATGAACCTGCTTAGTGATGCCATACGTCCTGCGAGCTTCTGCACTTCTTTCTTAGTTGATGGTGGTTTCATGTTAACTATCGCCGCAATCTTCTCGGGATTAGCATCTATCCCTTTTCCGATACCATGTACCCAAGAATTCTACCTTCTTTGACGCCCGAACGCGCACTTGTCGGGTTGAGCTTTAGACCGCTTTTCTTTAGATTGGCGAAAGTTTCCTTTAAATCTTCAATGTGTGTTTCCTTTTTATCGCTTTTGACGACGATGTCGTCCATGTAGTTGACCAAGTTTCGACCTTTTTGATCGTCGAAAACCTTGTCTCGCCATTCTTGCGAAAGTTGG